>JACDXY010000017.1:600000-1182515 GCA_013842865.1 Diaporthe sp. NJD1 | reverse complement strand
CTAACCCTAACCCTAACCCTAACCCTAACCCTAACCCTAACCCTAACCCTAACCCTAACCCTAACCCTAACCCTAACCCTAACCCTAACCCTAACCCTAACCCTAACCCTAACCCTAACCCTAACCCTAACCCTAACCCTAACCCTAAGTAACCCTAAAAAAAAAAAAAAAAAATTATAATAATTTTTAATAATATTAAAAATAAAGCTATTAAAAATTATAATTTTATATTTAAAATTTATTTAATTAAAATTATTAATATAAATTATATAGCTTTTAAATTAATAAAAAAAGTAATTTATTTATATTATAAAATATAAATAAAAATAATTTAATTATTTATTAATAAAATATATTATTTTATAATAAAAAAAAATATTTTTAAACTTAAAGTTAATATATTATAATTATTTATTATTAATATTATATTTATATATTTATTATTAATTTTTAAATATAAAAGTATTTTAAGTTAATATAATAAATAAATAGCTATATAATAATAAGCTTATAAATATAATATTAAATCTTATTATTAAAAATTACTTTATTATATTAATTAAGTTTTATAAAAGTTATTAACCTTAATTTAATAACTTAACCTTAATAATAAATTAATTAATAATAATAATATATTAGCTATAATTAACCTTAATTAAATTATTAAAATTAGCTATATATATAATATAAAAAGGAATATAAATGCCTTTAAATAATTATATTATATTTATTTTATTAAAGGGTTTTAAAAATAAATAATAATTATATAATAAATATAAGTTATTATTCTTAAAATTATAATTATTAAAAATATATAAAAATATAAAAATATTAATAATAACCTTTTATTATTTATTATATTTAATTTTAAAAGAAATTATAAGTTAATTATATAAAATTTATTATTACTTCTTTTATATATTAAATATTAAGCTAAAGTTATTATTATATTTATTATATTTATTTATAAATACTTATATAAGCTTTACTTATATTTTATTATTAAATATAAGCTATTTAAAAATATTTTATTAAAAGAATTAATAACTTTTATTAAATATAAAAAATATTATTTTATAAAAATTATAAGCCTTAAGTTATTAAATATAAATATTATTACTTTATTATATTAATTAAAGCTTATCTTAAATTAATTTTAATAATAAAATATTATAAAGCAAATATTATATATACTTTTAATTATTAAAGCTTATTTAAGAGTTTTTTACCTTAATAATATATATATATTTAAAATAATATAAATAATATAAAATAATATAGCTTTTTATATAAATATTAAAGAATACTTTTATTATATTATATATATTAAGGTTAATTTAATAATAATCTTAATATATAATTATAAAGTTAAAATATATAAATATTTATTACCTTAATTATTAAAATATTTCTTTTAATATAATATTAAAAATTATATTCTTTAAATTATACCTTTAAATTAAAAGCTTTATATTAATAAACTCCTTTATAATTTTAAAAGATAAGCTAAAAATATCTTAAAGTAACTTAAGAAACTAATCTTATATAATAAAAAATAATATAATCTTTTATTAATTTAAATTAATATTATTTTCCTTTTATATTTTAGTTTATAAAATTAATATTAAAATTATTATTATATTAAATAATTATAAAAAATATTATAAAATAATAAATAATATTATTTATTATAAATATAAAAGTAAATATTTATTTATAAATTATTATTATATCTTATTAAATAAAGCATTTATTTACTTAAAATTAAGGTTTATTAAAAGTTAAAAAAATATAAGCTTTATTATTATAAGCTTAATTATAAAAAGCTAAATATTCTTATATTTATATAACTTTATATCTCTTTTAAGCCTTTTATAAAAATTTTATATAATAATAAATATAAATAATAATATAAAATATAACTTAATACTTTTTTAAAAGGTATTAAAGCTTAATATCTTTATATAAATATTATTTATATTAATATATTAAGTAATAATATATTAATTTAATACTTTTTTAATCTTAATATTAATTTAAATATATTATAATATTATTAATAATACTTTAAATATATAATTAATAATTAAAAAGCCTTATATATTTATATTTAAGTTTTATTTAAAATTATTATTATTAAAATATAATTATATTAATAAATAATATAAAAAGTTAACTTTAATACCTTAGCTTTAAATATAATTAAATAATATATTAAGCTTATTAAAAATAAGCTTTATTACTTTTTTAATTATAATATTCTTTATAAATAACCTTATTATATTATTATACTTATAATATAATTTAAATATATTTTTAACTTATATTATATAATATATTATATCTTTTTTTTTTAATTTTAATTTTTAATTAATACTTAAAATAACTTTAATAAAGTTATTATATTTATAAATTTAATTATAATTAAAAATTAAGTTAAAAAATAAATTTAAGCTATTATTTTTATTATTATTATTATTATTATTAAAGATTTATTAAATATTAATAAATAAAGTATTTTAAATAATAATAATATTTAAAAAAAATATTAATAGCTTTTTATAATTACTTATAATAAGCTTATTTTAACTTATAAAGCTTAATATAAAGTAAATATATATTTTTTAAATATATTAATTATTATTATTATTATTATTATTTACTTTTAATAAGTTATTATTAAATTTACTTACTTTTAATAAATTATTATTAAATTTATTTACTTTTAATAAATTATTAATAAGTTTATTTATAGCTAAAAAATATAATAATAATATTAATAATAATAATATTAATAAAAAGTTATTATTTATTTAAATAAAGTTAAAAAGATTATTTAATAATAAGGGTAATTATTAATAATATAAAAGCTATTAATAATAATAAATTTAAGCCTTAGCTAAATTAACTTTTTTTAAAAAGTTTATATAATATAAATATTTTAAAGAATTAAAGTTAAAATTAAGGTCTTTAATAATATTATTTTTTAATATAGCTTTTAAAATAACTTTTAAAATAATATTTATAGCTTTTTATATAACTTTTATTATATTATTTTTTATTATATTTAATAAGTTAAAATATTAACTTAATAATTTTAATAATAATATATATATTAATAAGTTATTATTATTAATTATAAAGATATAATTAATAAATAACTTAAATACTATTAATAATAATTTTAATAAAAGCTTCTTTATAAGCCTTAATTAAGGTATTAATATAAAATTATTATAAAGATATTTTAAAAAGGATATTATTATTATAAAAAAATTCTTAATAATATTATTAAATATTATTACCTTTTAATTATTATTTTTAATAAGTATTTATATAATAATATTTAATATACTTAATATAAAAGGCTATTTTAATATAAATAATATAATTAATAAGGTAGGAATAAGCTTAATAAAAGTATTTAATTATTATAAAATAAGGGTTATAATTTTAATAAAGGTAATAATAGCAGCAAAATTAAGCTTAAATAATTATATAAATATTTAAATAATTAATATTATAAAAGAAAAGAATTACTTATTAATATAAATTAATATATATAAAGTAAAATTTATAAAATATTTATTAATAAATAAGTTAATTTTAATTATTAAATAAATTATAATATAGCTAAAGTAAATATTATAAATATAATAATAAATATAAAAGTAATAATATTAATAAGTAGAGTAAGAATAATTATTTAATTATTATTAATAACTTAAGCTATTATTTTTAAGTTATTAAAAGTATTTTATATAAATTATTATTATTATTTTATATTTTTAAGCTTTATTTACTTTTACTTTATATAATTCCTTATAGCTTATATAATAATATATAAGCTATTAAATATAATATAGCTATTATTAAATATTAAGTAATTTATAATTTAAATATATATAAATATATATATAATATTAAAAGAAAAAAAAGGTATTATAAAAAAAAGCTATAAATTATATTATAATTAAAAAAAAGTTATTAAAAAAATATATATAATATATAGCTAAGGTAATATATTAATAAATATTAATATATTATTATTATATATTTTATATTATTAAAATTACTTTATTTAAGCTTATTTATATAATTTATAAAATAAATTATATAATAATAAATTAATTTTTTAAAAAATATATTTTAAGGAATTTTTTAATAAAATTAAATTTATAATAAAGCTTATTATAATATATTAATAAATAAAATAATATTAAATAATATATAAAAGTATTAGCTAGCTTAATATAATATAAAGTTATTATATTTATATATATTATTTATATATATTTTAAGAACCTTATTTTTTATAAAAATAATACTTTTATTAAATAATAATATATAATTTAAGGGCTATAATTCTTAAAGTAATATTTATTATAATTTATAATAATAAGTAATATAAAAATTATAATCCTTAAAATAATATTTATTATAACTTATAATAATAAATAATATAAAAATTATAATTCTTAAAATAATACTTATTATAGCTTATAATAATAAGTAATATAAAAATTATAATTTTTAAAGTAATATTTATTATAATTTATAATAATAAATAATATAAAAATTATAATTTTTATAATAATATTTATTATAATTTATAATAATAAGTAATATAAAGATTATAATCTTTAAAATAATACTTATTATAAGTTATAATAATAAATAATTTAAAGATTATAATCTTTATAATAATATTTATTATAAAGCTTAAAAAATTTAAAATAATTCTTTAATAATATAATTATTAATATTTAAAAAAATTTAAAGTAAGTTTATATTATTATAAATATAAATTTAAAATAACTTTTTAATAATATAATTATTAATATTTAAAAAAATCTAAGGTAAATTTATATTATTATAAATATAAATTTAAAATAATTCTTTAATATTATTAATATTTAAAAAAGTTTAAAATAAGTTTATATTATTATAAATATAAATTTAAAATAATTTTTTAATAATATAATTATTAATATTTAAAAAAGTTTAAAATAAGTTTATATTATTATAAATATAAATTTAAAATAACTTTTTAATAATATAATTATTAATATTTAAAAAAATTTAAAATAAATTTATATTATTATAAATATAAATTTAAAATAATTCTTTAATAATATAATTATTAATATTTAAAAAAATTTAAAGTAAATTTATATTATTATAAATATAAATTTAAAGTAACTTTTTTATTATAAAAATTATAATCTTTATTAAATAATAAAAATTATAAACTTTATTAAAAGCTTATATAATTATTATAAAATAATTATATTTAATAAAGGTAATTAAAAGTATAACCTTATTTTAATATTAAGAAAATAAATATTTATTATTCTTAGTATTTTAATTTAAAGATATATACTTAGCTTTTAAATAAAATAAAAAAAAAAGTTTTTAAAAAGATATATTAAGATATTTAAAAGAAAATAAATATAAGGATATATTATTTTTTTAAATATATTAAAATAGCTTTAAATTTTTAAAGGGGAATAGCTTTATTAACTATATATTTTTAAATTAAAATTGTTTTTTTTATTAAATCTTATAATTAAAAGCTAACTTTTAATATTAAAGTATTATAAATATAAATAGCTTTTAATTTATAAAGCTTTATTAATTTTTTAAAGTAATTATTTTTTAAGTTTTAAATAATTAAATATATATTAATTAATATAATAAGCTTTAAATTAATAAATTATAAAAATATATTAATTTTTATTATAAAATTTAATAATATTTATTTAATTTAATTTATTATTAAATTTATATATAAAGTTAAAATAATTAAATTATAATAATTTTTATTTATTAATTAAAAAAATATTTTATAAAAAAATATATTATAAAAAATTATTTTATAAAAAATTATTTTATAAAAAAGTATTTTATAAAAAAATATTTTATAAAAAGATATTTTATAAAAAAGTATTTTATAAAAAGATATTTTATAAAAAATTATTTTATAAAAAAATATTTTATAAAAAGATATTAAATAAAAAGTTATTTTATAAAAAAATATTTTATAAAAAGATATTTTATAAAAAAATATTTTATAAAAAAATATTTTATAAAAAATTATTTTATAAAAAATTATTTTATATTAAATTATTTTATATATTTAATATTTATTATTTATATATTAATATAATTAAAATTATATATATATACATATATATATATATATATATATATTTATATATTTATAATTTAAAATTATATATATATATATATATAATATTTATATATTTTAATATTTATTTTTAATTTATTTAAGCTTTTTATTAATAATTAAGCCTTTTTTTAATTAATAAAATAATTTTTTTAAAATTTATTATTATATAATAATTAATTAAAGGTTTAATAAAGTTATTAAAATAATTAAATTATTATATATTAAAAAAATAAAAGATTTTTTTATAAAATACCTTTTTATAAAATACTTTTTAATAAAATATTTTTTTATAAAATACCTTTTTATAAAATAATTTCTTATAAAATACCTTTTTAAATAAAATTTAATATTAATATATATTTTAATTATAAGCTTTATTATTTTTTATAATTATTATAAATTATTTAATAAAAATAATTTATAAATTAAAATAAAAAAGTTTTTAATAAATAAAACTTAAATATATTTATTAATTTATAATTTTTTTATTTATTATTTATAATTTATAGCTTTTAGCTTATTATTTATAATTTATAATTTTTAATTTATTATTTTTTAATTTATATTTTTTTAATTAATAATTTATATTTTTTTAATTTATAATTTATATTTCTTTAATTTATAATTTATATTTCTTTAATATATAATTTATAATTCTTTAATTTATAATTTATAATTTTTTAATTTATAATTTATATTTCTTTAATTTATAATTTATATTTTTTTAATTTATAATTAATAATTCTTTAATTTATAATTAATATATCTTTAATTTATAATTTATAACTTATAATTTTTAATTAATAATTATATATTTTAGCTTTAAAAATAATATTAAAATAAGCTTATTATAAATTTTTAATATATTTAAAATTTATTATTTATTAAGTTATTAAAATATTTAATATAATATTTTAAAAAAGCTTTTAATTAAATAAGTATTTTAAAAGATATTAAATAAAAAGGCTATTTTTAAAGTTATAATTAATATCTTTAATTAATAATTAAATATATAAAATAATTTATTATAAAGTATTTTTTTATTTAATAATATTTTATAAGAATATTATTTATATAATAATTATTTATAAAATAATTTATTATAAATATATTATAAAATAATCTTTTATAAAATATCTTTTTATAAAATACCTTTTTATAAAATATTTTTTTATAAAATATCTTTTTATAAGATAATTTCTTATAAAATATTCTTTTATAAGATATTTTTTTATAAAATACCTTTTTATAAAATATTTTTTTATTAAATATATTTTTATAAAATAATTTTTTATAAAATACTTTTTTATAAGAAACTTTTTTATAAGTTTTTTTTTATAAGATATTTTTTTATAAATTACCTTTTTATAAAATACCTTTTTATAAAATATTTTTTTATTAAATATCTTTTTATAAAATAATTTTTTATAAAATATTTTTTTATAAAATAATTTTTTATAAATTATTTTTTTATAAAATATCTTTTTATAAATTATTTTTTTATAAGATATTTTTTTATAAAATATTCTTTTATAAATTAACTTTTTATAAATTACTTTTTTATAAAATAACTTTTTATAAAATAACTTTTTATAAAATATATTTTTATAAAATATTATTTTATAAAATAATATTTTATATTATAATTTATATAAAAAATAATAATATTAATTAATATTAAATAAAGAATTTATAAATTAAATATATATAATTTATTAATTTTATTATTTTATAGCTATTAAGAAATTAATATATATTATTATTTTCTTTAAATTATAAAATATCCTTTACCTTATATTCTTATAATATTAATAATAATATATTATTTATTTATAAATTAAAGTTAAAGGATATATTTAGCTATAAATTAAAAAATATAATAATATAAGAAATTTTAATTAATTAAATATAAGATTAAAAAGTTAATAATATTTAAGCTTTTTTAAAAAATAATAATATATTAAGTTTAATATATTTAATTTTAATATATTTAAGCTTTTTATTAATAATTAATTCTTTTTTTAATTAATAAAATAGCTTCTTTAAATTATTTAAAAATGCTTATACCTTTATTACCTTTATAACTTTAAAAATAAGGTATAAATAAATATTCTTAAGCTTTTTATTTAAGTATATATTAAGATTCTTTATTATATATATAATTATATTAAGTATTTTAAATTTATAGCTTAAGTTATATAATAAAATATAATTTTAAATAATAAGTTAATTTTTATATAAATATTTTAAAATCTTAATGCTTTTAATATTATAAATAAATTTTATTATAAGCTATATAAATTTAATATTATATTAATAAAAATTTATTATAAAAATTACCTTTTTTTTATAATTTATTAGCATTTAAATTATAATATTAATAATAATATATATATATAAAAGGAATAATAAAGTAACTTTTAAATAAACTTTTTTAATTTTAATTAATAGCTTTTTAAAAAAGCTACTTTAAGAAATTAATAAAGCTTTATAAATTAAAATTCACTTATTTTTAATTATTAATATATAATTTAATTAAATTATAAAGTTAAAAATATTAAAATTATTTTTCTTTTTAAATTTTTTTTAAATAATATTTAAGTTAAAGTTATTATTTTTATATTTAAGAAATATTTTTATTTTTAATATTAAGTTTATAATATTAATTAATAAAAATTTATAAATTTTAAATAAATTAAAAGTAATATTTTAATATATTTAAATAATAAAGTTAAAAAGAAATAATATATAATTAAAAGGAAAGATTATTTAAATTTATAAAAAATAATAATAAAAGCTTAAATTAAAAGTAATTTTATAAAAATATTAAAATAATATATAAAATTATATAAATTAAATTAAGATTTAATAATATTAATTAATTTAGCTTTATATTATTATTTATATATTATTAATTAAAAAATATAAAGAAAAAATAAATATAATTAAAAAAAAATAAAAATTATAATAAAGAAATTAAATAATATTATAAAAAGCTAAATATTAAATTATATTATTATATAAATATTAAATATTAAATATATAAAATAACTTTTTATATAATAATCTTTTATAAAATATTTTTTTATAAGATATCCTTTTATAAATTATTTTTTTATAAGATATCTTTTTATAAGATAATTTTTTATAAAATATTTTTTTATAAAATACTTTTTTATAAAATAACCTTTTATAAAATATTCTTTTATAAAATAACTTTTTATAAAATAACTTTTTATAAAATATCTTTTTATAAAATATTATTTTATAAAATAATATTTTATATTATAATTTATATAAAAAATAATAATATTAATTAATATTAAATAAAGAATTTATAAATTAAATATATATAATTTATTAATCTTATTATTTTATAATTATCTTAGTTTTTATATAATTTATAATTTATAATTATTAAAAAACTAATATATATTATTATTTTTTTTAAATTATAAAATATTTTTTATTTTATATTTTTATAATATTAATAATAATATATTATTTATTTATAAATTAAAGTTAAAGAATATATTTAATTATAAACCTTAAGATATAATAATATAAGAAATCTTAATTAATTAAATATAAGATTAAGGTATTAATAATATTTAAGCTTTTTTAAAAAGTAATAATATATTAAGTTTAATATATATTAAATTTTAATATATTTAAGCTTTTTATTAATAATTAATTCTTTTTTAATTAATAAAATAACTTTTTTAAAATTTATTATTATATAATAATTAATTAAAGGTTTAATAAAGTTATTAAAATAATTAAATTATTATATATTAAAGAAATAAAATACCTTTTTTATATAATACCTTTTTATAAAATATCTTTTTATAAATTATCTTTTTATAAAATATTCTTTTATAAAATATCTTTTTATAAAATATCTTTTTATAAAATAATTTTTTATAAAATAATTTTTTATAAAATAACTTTTTATAAAATATCTTTTTATAAAATACTTTTTTATAAAATAATTTTTTATAAAATATCTTTTTATAAAATATTTTTTTATAAGTTATCTTTTTATAAAATAATTTCTTATAAGATAATTTCTTATAAAATAATTTCTTATAAAATATCCTTTTATAAAATACCTTTTTATAATATAATTTTTTATAAAATAACTTTTTATAAAATAACTTTTTATAAAATAATTTTTTATAAGATATTCTTTTATAAGATAACCTTTTATAAAATACCTTTTTATATAATAACTTTTTATAAAAAAATATTTTAAAAAATAATTTATTATATTATATAATTAATAATTTATAATTTATAATATATTATATATAATATATAATATATATTTATAAGTTAATTATATATTTTTAATTTATATTAATATTAATAATATATTTTATATATTAAATTTAATTTATATTTATTATTTAATATTATTTTATTTATTTTATATTTTAATAAAAATATAAGCTTAATATTATAATGAAATTATTAATTAAAATTATTAATTAAATGAATTAATTAATAAAAAGTAATATATATTAATTAGTTATAAGTAATAATTATTAATTAATTATTTTTATTATACCTTTTTAATTTAAAAGCTTTTATATTTATTATTATCTTTATATATATAATAATTATTAAGTTATTATTTAGCTATATTTTAATCTTAAATTATATAAACTTACTTTATATTATATATAAAAAAGCCTTAGTTTTTTTTTTAAAATATTCTTAAGATTTAGCTTATTTTTAATTATAATCTTTTTTATTTAAAGCATTTTATATTTAAAGCTATATTAAGTTAATAAAACCTTTTTTAAAAAAGTAATAAATAATATATTTTAAGTAATATAAAAGTATAAATTAATATTATAAAAAAAGATATTTCTTTTTATAAAAATAAAATTAATAAGTATATAATAAAAGTAATTTAAGTCTTTTTTAATAAGCTTTATTATATATAGCTAAGCTATTTTAAAATTAAATATAATATAAAGTATTAATTAATAATTTTATATTATAATTAAAAAGTATAAATATATTAATATTCTTAGTAATATTAAATATAATATTAATAAGTATATAAATTAAATTAAAATTTAATAATATTAATTAATTTAGCTTTATATTTTTATTTATATATTATTAATTAAAAAGTATAAAAAGAAAGTAAATATAATTAAAAAAAAGTAAAAGTTATAATAAAGAAATTAAATAATATTATAAGGAATTAAATATTAAATTATATTATTATATAAATATTAAATATTAAATATATATAATTACTTTTTATATAATAATTTTTTATAAAATATCTTTTTATAAGATATTTTTTTATAAAATAATCTTTTATAAAATAATTTCTTATAAAATAATCTTTTATAAAATACCCTTTTATAAAATACCTTTTTATAAAATATTCTTTTATAAAATAATCTTTTATAAAATATCTTTTTATAAGATAATTTTTTATAAAATATTTTTAATTTATTATATAAATTAATTTTTATATTTTTATTAAAGTTAAATAAAGAAATAAATTTTATTTTTTAATATTATTAAATATTCCTTATAAAATACTTTTATCTTTACCTTTATTTATTTTTTATATATATTCCTTATAATAAACTTAAGTATATTTTTATATAAAATTTTATTTTAATTAAAAATTAAAGATTATTATTTTATTTTTAATAATACCTTTTTTATATTTAATATAATTTTACTTTTTTTTTATTTTATATTTTTTTTTAAATTTTTTTAATTTAATTATAAGTTTTTTTATTTAAAGTATTTTATATTTAAAGTTATATTAAGTTAATAAAACTTTATTTATAAAAGTAATAAGTAATATATTTTAAGTAATATAAAAATATAAATTTATATTTTAAAAAAGAATATTTTTTTTAATAAAGATAAAGTTAATAAATATATAATAAGGGTAGTTTAAGTCTTTATTAATAAGTTTAATTTTATAAACTTAAGTAATATTAGCTTTAAAATTATTTAAAAATATTTATATATTTATAATTTTTATAACTTTAAAGATTAAATATAAATAAATATTTTTAAGCTTTTTATTTAAATATATATTAAGGTTTTTTATTATATATATAATTATATTAAGTATTTTAAATTTATAGCTTAAGCTATATAATAAAATATAATTTTAAATAATAAGCTGATTTTTTAATAAATATTTTAAAATTTTAATATTTTTAAAGCTATAAATAAACTTTATTAAAATTTAAATAAATTTAATATTATAAGAATTTAATATAAAAATTACTTTTCCCTTATAATTTATTAATATTTAAATAATAATATTAAAATAATAATATATATATTAAAATAAAGTATAATAAGCATTTTATACCTTATTTATAAGCCTAAGGATTTGCTTATACTAAGGGTTTAAAGGGCGTTAAAAAAGGCCCCTTAAGTAAAAAGAAGAATATTTTTTTAAAAATAATTTATTTAAAAAAAAGTATAAAAAAAGGTTAATTCTTTTTAAATAAAAGGAAGGGAGAGAGCTATAAATTTATATATACTTATTTATTACTAGCTATAAAGTATATATTATTATATACTTCCTTTAGCATTATTTACTTTTTTTAAAAAAAATATACTTTTTTAAATTTATTAAAAATAATTAATTAATTTAAAAGAAATAATAAAAATAAAGTAATATAAATATATATTATTTTATAAAAAGTAAAGAGTTATTATTATAAAATAAATATATTAAGTTATAATTAATTATATAGCTATTTAAAAAGTAAGATTTTTAATTTAACTAAATACTTTTAATTAACTATTAATATTACTCTTATTATTATAGCCTTCCCTTTTTTTAATTTTCCTTTTTTATTTTATATTTTTATTTATTAAAATTATTATTAATATTTATTTATAAATTTAATTTATATTTTTTATATTAAAAATATTTAAAGTTTAATTAAATAAAGGGAAGTATAGTAAGAAAACTTATTTTATTATAAAATAAATATTATTTATTAAGGCTAAATTATTATTAAAGCTTTAATTATTACTATTAAATATATTATTATTTTTATACAGCTATTTACTTCTTTTTTAACTTTTTAATTATTTATTTTATAACTTACTACGCCTTATTCTTTTTATTATTATTATTATTAAAGTTAAATAATACTAAGTCTTTTTTATTATTATATTAATTTTATATAAAAGGTAATAATATATTCTTAAATTTATTATAATAAAACCTAGCTTATATAAAAAGATTTACTTAATTAAATATATAATTAAATAAATTAAGGAATTATAGCTTAAAGGGCTCTTTGCAGCAATAATTATTTAAATTAATTATATCGCTATTAATATAATAAAGATTAATTATCATAAGCTATAAAAAATTTAATAATAATATAATTAGCTGCCTTAAAGCTTTATAAAGCTCTTTAAATACTTATAATAAATTTATTAAAATGCCTTTTTATAATATAATATTAATAGCCTTAGTAAGTATATAGCTTTTTATATAAATATAAAGAGCTAATATTAAAAAGCTGTGAATTTTATAGCTGCTTATATTCTTAAATAGCTATTCTTAAGATATTTAAATGAAATTAAAGTTATAAAAGGTATATATAATATTAATTTTATATTTATATTTAAATAGTAAATTTATATCTTTTTATATATAATTATTATAATTATTAAAAACCATAGGCTATTTAAGCTAGCGTAATTAAGTTTAGTTGCTGCTTATTTTAATCTTAAAGGCAGTAATTATTATATCCTTTATTATCTTTTCTTAAATAGTTTTTATATTAATGAATTCATTAAAGAGAAATAGGCTATTAAGCTAATTAATATAATTAAATTAATTACTTAATTAAATAGCTTTATTTAATTTAAAAAGGTATATTTAAAGGTTATTAATTATATATAAAGCTCCCTTTATATTAGTAAATATTTATAAATATATATAAAAAGAAATAATATTCTTTTTTAATAATATTAAGCAGTTAAATATAGCTAAAAGCTTTTAAATAAGCAAGTTAAGCCGCCTTATATACTTTATATATATTTTATTATAGCTATTATTATAAAAATTTATTAAAAAAATAAATTAATATTTTTAATTATATTAAATAAAGTAATAATAATCTTATTTTATATTATATATAAAAAAGATAATAAATTACTTTTTATTTAAATATAAAGTTATTTAAATAATACTTTAAATATTTTTAACATTAATTTTTAATATTTTAATTAATTATTAAATAATTTTTATTATATTTATTATAATTTATATAAAATAATTTATTTTTATTAAAATATAAATAGCGCGTAATATTTCCTTCCTTTAAAAATATCCTTTAAATTTATAAATAAGCAGTAAATATTTATAAGAGTTATTTTAATATATGCTATTTTTATAATTTAATTAAAGTTTAAAACTTAAGAAATATTTTATAATAATATTAAGTATAATATTACTTAATAAAATTAATATATTAAAAAAAGGCAGTTTTAACTTAATTATCTTATAAATATAAAGGGGGTTAATTAATTAAAATTAAAAAGCTTATATAATTCTTAATTAATTTAAATTATTATATTATAAGCATTTAAAGATATAATATATTATATTTTTTAAGGATTTAGCTATTTTAAATAGCTGCTTTTTATTATAATAAAAATAATTAAATAAATATAAAATTAAAGATATAAAATAAAGTAAAATTAAATAATAAAAAAGGGAAATAAAAATATAAAAAATTTATACTCTTAAGGATTACTATATAAATAATTAAGTAAAGATTTATTAAAAAATATAAATAATAAAAAAAAGAAATTATTAAATATAATTAATAATATAAATTAAGTAAATATAAGTTAATAATAAATAAAAAAGGTTTTATATAAAATTTTCCGCTAATTAATAAGGTAAATTTAAAAAGGAAGGAATTTAATTAAATTAAAAAAAATATTACTTTTATATTTTAAAGTTAAAAATAAATTTAATAAAAAGTTAATTTAATAATTAAAAAAGTAAATAATAAATAATATTTATAAATTAAACCTCCCTTACTCTTTATTATAAAAAAAAGGATAATTATATTACTTATAAATTCCTTTAATTAAATAAAAAAAAGAAGGCTTATTATTAAATAAATATTAATTAAGAAATTATTACTTTTAAAAGTATATTAATATATATATATAAGGAAGTTTATAAGGTTATTAAAAGAAAGGTTAATTAAACGTTTTTATAGCTAAGTAAATATTATAAGAAAGATTATTACTTAACTTTTTATTAAATAATAATTAAGGGTTAATAAGTTACTTTAAGTTTTATATACTTTTTTTTTTATAAAACTTAATTATTCCTTTTAACCTCTTTTTTTTTCCTCTCTTTTTTTTTTTTTATTAACCCTTTAACCTTAAATTAATTAATTAAAATACCTTTTATTATATTTATTAAATTATTAAAATATCATTATATTAATATATTTTAATTTAATTTTAATAAAGTTATCCTTTAAGAGTTTTTTTAATAAACTCCTTATTTTAATTAAGTTTTTTAATTATGCCTTTTTTTATTAATTTAATTATATCCTCTTTAATATTACTTTATTTTTTTCCTTTTAATATTTTATAATTAAATTAATTAAAATCTATATTATTAAAAACCTTTATATTTTATACCTTATTTAAATTTTTAATAATTATTAAAAATTTTTTTACTTTTTAAGTAATACCTTTATTTTTATTTTAAAGCTTATATTTATATTTATACCTTATAAGCTTTATTATATCTTTATATATAATATTAATAATTAACTTTTTAGTAATTATTTTTAATATATAACTCTTTATTTTATATAATATATAATATTTCTAATTATATTCTTTAAATATTAAAATACCGCTTTTTATAATTATTATAATAAATAATATATTAATATTTATATTATTAATATTTTAATTAATAATTTAAATTTTATTTATATTAATTACCCTTTTTATTATTATATTTTATACCCTTTAATTAATAATAATAAATATATAAATTATATTTATTATATTTATATTAATTATAAATATAATATTAATAATCTTATATTTAATAAATATAAATATATTTCTTTTTATATTATTAAAGTAAATTTAAGGAAATAATATATAAATTAAAAGATATAATTATTAATTATTTAATTAAGCTAATAAATTTCTAAAAAAGCTTTTAAGTTATCCTAAAGATATTATAATTTTCTTTAAATTTATAAATTAAAGGGCTTTTTAAAAAATTAATTAAAAATTTTAAAAAAAGAAATATAATATTAATAATAATATAAAAACGCTTTAAGTTAATTAAATATAATTAAAAGGATTAAAATAAATAAGTAATTAAAAGGGTAATAAATTATTATATAAAGAAATAATAAATATAAGGAAAAAAAAAAAAAATTAAAAGTAAAGCTAAATTTAAAATTTAAATAAAATTTATATTATATTATTATAATTAAATTATTAAGTATATAAATTAAAACTAAGGCCTTTTTTTATTAAGCTAAAAATTTAAAATTATAAGGTTAATAATTATTTTTATTAAAGCTAAGATTTTATTAAAATTTTAATATATTAGCTTTATTTTTTAGCTTTTTATTATTTAGCCTTTTTTTTTTATTAAGCCTTAATTTAAAAATATTTAAGTATTAAAGTTATATTTATAAAATTAAGGCTTAATATTATTTATTAATTTTATATTTAATTATTATATTTAAATATATTATTTTAAATATTAAGATATTTAAGATTTTATTATTAGCTTATCTTAAAGCTTATATATTAAAATTTCTTAATAAGTAATAAATTAAATATTTTTATTATATTATTTTTTTATAATATTAATATTATAAATTCTTAAATATTTAAGCCTTTATTTTTTAAAAATAGCTTTAAATTTTTAATAATAAATATTCCTTAAAGGATTATATTATTTAAGGTTTATAATTAATATATATTTTTATTAAGGGCTTTATAAATAATAAAAGGTTCTTTTTAATAATATTATATCTTAATTAAAATTAAATAATTTATCTTATATATATAATTATAAATAAGAATAATATTATTAAGCTATAAATCTTTTTATTAAATATAATTTATATCTTTAATTTTTTAAGCTTATTTTTTTTTAAATAAAGCTATAGCTTTAATTACTTATTTAATATATTTAGCTTTAAAGTTAATTATATTAAAATGGAATTAAAAAGCTTCTTATAATATATAGTTTAAGTTTTATAATAATACTTTTTAAATTAAAATTTTTATTTTAATTAAAATTATTAGCTTTTATTTATAAATTAAATAAAAAGGTATATAGCTATAAGATTATTAAATTATTATTTTATTAATAAAAAGAATAAATTTAAGGTATTTAATTTAATTAATCCTTTAATTTAAAAGTTTAGCTAGGGATTATATAATTAAAAAATAGCTAGCCTTTATTAAGCCTTAAGCTTTTAAGTTATAAAAAGAGATTTAAATATATTAAACTTTTAGAAATTTTAAATACTAGGTAAAGTTTGCTTTATTTTCTAAGTCTTTATTTATAAATATTTTAAGTAAGTATTTATATTATAAAAGGATTTTCTTTATAAAGAACTTTTTAAAATATTTTATATTTATAACCCTTAGTAATTTAGTGATAATGAATTTTATTAAATTATATTTTACCTTTATTAAGTAATTATATTTATAATATAATTATATATATTAAATATTATATTTAATTATCTTAAAAGATAAATTTAAATAAATTAATATAATTTTCTAGTTATAGGTTTTTAAATTATATTATATATATATTAAATATTATATAATAGCTTGCTTAGTTTTATAATAAAGGCTATATTAATAATATCTTAATTTTATTTATATTATTATTATATTATATCTTTTATAACTAAACTTAATATAATATTTTTAAAGTATTTATTATTTTAAATTAAGATTATTAATAACTTTATACTTAAGTAAGTATTACTTTTCTTTATATTATAAAAGGCTATTAATAACTTAATAATAAAGAGCCTTAGATTTAAATTATTATATTTAAATAAGGTTAAGGTAATATAAAGTTATATTATATAATAAATAGTTTATATATTAGTTTAAAGAGCGTAATTATTTAAATTTTAAGTTAAGTAAAGGTTTTTTAAGTTAATTAAATGTTATTATATTAATTTAAATATTATATTAATTATTTAGGTTTTTATTAAAGTCCTTATTATAAATTTTAAGGGCTAGTAATTATAATAATATATTTATAATAAGATTCTTTAATTTAAATATATAATATATTTAGAAATTAAATAACTTAATTATTTTAATTTAATAAGTAATTAAGGCATTAAGTATATTAAATATTCCCTTTTTAATTTAATTAATTAACATATAAGCATTTATTTTTAATATAAATTAATAGTTAAATAAATAATTTTTTATCTTTTTTATAATTATAAAAATAGCTTAATATTCCCTTTTTATAACATTATATTTATTTTTTATAATTATTTAAATATTATTATTAAATTTAACTAGTTTTTAATATTTAAATACTTTTTATATAAGTATTACTCCTTAGTTAATAAGATTTATATTAATTATAAGAATAATTTCTTTAATTATAAAGTTATAATTAACTTTAATAAGGATTAATTTTATTAATAAGAATTTAATTAGCTTCTTTATAGTACTTTATTTATATTTTATTTATTAAAAAATAGCTCCTTTTTTTTAAAAATTATAAAGTAGCTAAATAATGATTATAAATTTAAATATTTAATAATTATAATAACTAGCTATTCTTAAAAAAGACTTTATATCTTTTAAACTTAAATAATAAATTTATCCTTAAATTTTATTAATTTTACTATCTTAGGAAGATTAGCTATTAATTTTATAAATATAATTAATAATATTAATACGCTTTTAATATTATTTAAATTTAATTATTAATATTATAGCCTTAATAAGTTTTATATTTAAAAGAACTTAATTAAAGTTTTTAATATATTTAGCTATAAATTTCTTAATTTTAAATAAATTTAATATTTTTAAGTTATTATAAGTAGTTATAAGGCCTTTTATTATAATATTATTAAAAAAAGCTTAGTAAATATATAATATAAAATTAAATAATAATTATATTATAATATATATAAACTATATAATTAAATTTATTATTTTTATAAATAAGGTATTTAATTAATATAAGCTAATAAGTATTATAAAAATTATTATATTATAATTCTTTTCTTATAATTTAATTTAATTATATTTTAAGAAAAAATTAAGTAAAGATAATATTTAATATATAGTAAATTCTTTTAAAAATTAATTAATTAAAAATGAAATAAATATATCTTTAATTATAAATTTATTATATTCTTATATATTATTAATAAATTAAAGGCTATTATCTTTTTTTATTATTAAAAACTATTTATTATAATATAATAAATTTAATTTTTTTAAAACTCCTTTATTAATTCACTCTTTAAGTATTTAAATTACTTTATCTTATAATATATATAAAATTAAAATATTTTTTAATTAATAAAGCTTATATAATATAATTTATATTTCTTAAAATAATATAACTTTTAAAATAATAATACTTAAATAACTTTATTTTTATATAAATATTACTTTATAATTTATAAATAGGTATTAAAATATATTTTTTTTTTAATTTAAAAAGCTTTTATAATTATTATTAAATATAATTTACTACTTATCTTTAATAAAGTATAATTTAAATAATATTATTAAAAATTTAAGTTTTATTTATTTATTATATTTATTAAATAATATTTACTTTTAAATAATCTTAGCTTTTTATAATTATAATACTTTTTAATTAATTATTCCTTTAAATATTATACTATTAAAATTTAAATTATTAATTAATTTAACTTTCCTTTTAATAAGTTTATATATAATATTAATTAGCTAAGTAACTTTTTAAATTCCATAGCTAAATAATTTTTCTTAAGCTCTTTTTATTTACTTATATATTAATTAATAATAATTATATTTATACTTATTCTTATTATTATTAAATTCCTAATTATATAATTTTATTAATTCTTTTTTTATAATTTAAAATATTAAGAAAATAAATAAAGGGAGTTTAAAATTAATAATTAATAAAATAAAAATATCTTTTAACTTTAATTTATTTAATATTCACTTAAAGATATATTCTTTATTAATTACTAGCTATTCTTTTTTAATATTAGCCTTTATTTTTCCAGCTAATTAAATCCTTAAAATAAATAGTTAAAGCTAATTTTAATTATAAGTTTTACTTTTTTAAATTTAAAGCTTATTTAAATGAATTAATTAAGAATATATATAAAAAATATCTTAATTTAATTAAAAAATAATATACTTAAAAAGACTTTATAATTAATATTCTTTTAATTAATAATAAAGAATATAATTTTATCTTAATATTTTATAATATATATATTAATCTTTATTATACTTATTATATTAATTTTAATATTATTATATATATTAAAAAAAGCTAAAGTGTTTATATAAGGAAAAGAAAATTTATTATAAATAAAAATATTAATAATATTTATTATAATATCTATATTAATAAGTATTAAAAGGGATTAATTTTCCATTTCTTTAAAATAAATTAATAAAAAGTTTATATTAATTATATATTTATTTAATATTTAATTAATTATAGAATTTAATTTTATTATTATTACCTTTTTTAAATTAAACTACTTAATTATATTTATTTTAAAGGTATAATATAAGTAAAAATTAAGTTTATTTTTTTTTTAAGATAATCTTTATATTTTAAAGAAATATAATATTACTTAAATATTTATTATATTAACAGGAGTTATATTTTAATTTAAAGGAAAAGTAATTAAAGATATATTTTAATTTTAATAATAATTATTAATTATAATTTCTTTATTTATTTAAATAATTTTATTTATATTATTTTATAATATATAAATATAATTTATAAGATAATTATTTAACTTAAGTTTTATAATAATAATTTCATCTTATATAAATCCTTTAAATATATTAAAAAACCTTATAATTAATAATTTAAAAATAATAATAAGGTTTAAAAGATTTATTTTTTATTTTATTTTATAAAAATTAAAAAATTAAAGCTATTTAATAAAAGGAATATATTTTAAAGTTTATATTATTATATTTATATTATTAAGTTTCTTTATATATATATATTTTAAATTAAGTTATTTAGATATATTATTAATATTTTTATAAGATTTATTTATTAATATTATTATTTAATTATATTGTTTTATTTTATATTTATTAACTTTAATTTAATTAATTATATTTAATTTTAAAAGAATTAATACTATTTTATCTTTTAAATAGAAATAACTTATTAAGAAATTAAGCTATTTCTTTTTAATTTTAAAGATAAATATATTAAAAGTAAATATTAAAAAAAAATATATAAGATTAGTTTTTTTAATATAATTAAATAAAACTTTATTAATTATTATAAAAAAATTACTTTTAAAGTTATTATTTTTTTTAAAAAAAGTTATATATTTTAATAATTAGCTATAATTTATATTTATATTATAATAATATATAAGTAATTTATAAATATAATAAATAATATTTTTTATATTTTTATAATAATTAATTATTATAGCCTTAAGGGATATTTTAATTCCCTTTATAATATTATCTTTTAAATTAAAAAAAAACTTTATTTTTATAAAATCCTTATAATATAAAATATTATTTTATAAAAATATCTTTAGTATTAAATATTTATAAGTATTATAATTAGCTTAATAATAATTATAATAAATAGCTAGCATTTTATTTTTTTTTTATATTTTATTAACTTTATTAACTTTTATTTATTTATTATTAATATTCATTTCTTTAATAATCATTTTATTATTAAAGATATTTTTTTTAAATTAAATAAATATCTTATTAATATTTTTATTTAGGATAATAATATTATTAATAGCTAATTAAATAAATTACTTTGCTTTAATTACTTTATTATTAAATTAATTTAAATATTACTTATAAAAATTATATATTTATTATTTAAATTTAAAATAAGCTTTATTACTCCTTATATTATTTAAATATTAATTTTTTAGTTTTTATATTAATTCTTTAAATTTATCTTCCCTAAGCTTAAAATTATTATTATTATTTATCTCCTTATTAAATTCTTTATTAAAAATTATTAATCCTTCTTTAATTACTAATAGCTATATATTTTAATTTAATTAAAAGATTAATTTTTAATTAATAAAAGGAAATTAAAATTAATAAGCCTTATTATTATAAATCTTACTATAATTAAGTAAAGTGCTTTAATTATTATCTTTAAATTCTTATAATATTATATAATATATAAATAATATAATATATTTATAGCTATTTAATTTTTATATAAATTTTAAATTATTATTAAATTTATAATTAATAGCTTTTTAATCTTATTTATCTTTTTTTTATATATTTTTATAAACTTATAAAAGAATATTTATTAATTATAGCTATTTCTTTTTATAAATTAAGCTTTACTAAATCTTATAATTTTAAATAAATTATTATATAATTAAAATTAAAAGCTTATTTTAAAAGTTAATAATTAATTTCTTTTTTTTATATTAAAGTTTTTATAAAATCTTATTATAGCTATAAATTATATCTTATATTAAGTAAATATTTTTAATAAATTTATTTTATAATAGCTCCTTAAGCTATTAATTAACTATATATTATTAATTTATATTAAAATTATAAAAAGCTTATAAAAGCTTAGCTTATTAAATATCTTATATCTTAATATTAAATATATATAAGCTAATTTATTATAATAACTTTATATTAATAATAAGCTTTTTTAAAATAAAAAGGATAATATTATTTAAAATACTAAGAAGTATTTATACCTTTTTAAAATAAATAAAATAATTAATAATATAAAGATTAATAAAAAAATTAAATCTTATATTAATAAAATTAGCTTTTATTAATAATAACCTTTTAAATTTAAAGCTAATTTATTTAATTAATTTTAAGCTTAAATATATAAGTTTATTATCATTAGAATTATCTTTATTTAAAATTAATTTTATTAATTAGCTACTTAAGTTATTATTACTATTAATAATTAATACCCTTAATATTTTAATAAGTTATATTTATTTAGCTTTTAATTACTTTAAGAAAAAAGCTATATTATTATAAATTAAAAGAAATTATTAATTTATTATTTAATTTAGAATTCCTTATCTTATTTAATTATTTATATAATAATATAAATAATTATTAAGGTTAAAAAATATTAAATTAATTAAATTAAATCTTTTAAATATTATTTTAATTATCTTTATAATAATTATTATTTACTTATCTTTCTTTATTAAATAAAAGAAAAAATAAATATTTTTTAAAAATTAATTAATATTTAGCTTTTAAATATAATTATTTATACCTAATTACCTTAATTTAAAACCCTTTTAAAGGTTACCTTTAATATTTAAATAAACCTTAAAAATTTCTTTTTTATTAATTATTTTAAAGATAAAAAGATATTAAAATTTTTAAATAATTTAATACCTTTTATCTTTAATATTTTATAAATAATTAAAAAGCATTAAGATATACTTTAGCTTTATTTCTTAAATTTAAATTCTTAAAATTAATAAATTATCTTTTTTTATATTAAAATTATAACTATTATCTTTAATTAATAAAGTTGCTTTTAATTTATAAATATTAATTAAAACCTTTAAATATTTAAAGATAATTTCCTTTTTATATAATTAAGTATTTATCTTAATTTAATTTACTTAATAATATAAAAAACTTATATATTAAAAAACCTCTTACTTTATAATTTAAACATTTAATAATAAATTTAATAGCCTTAAATATAATTATTATATAAATATTCTAGCTATTTAAAGAGATTTCTTATAATTATTTATTAATAAAATAAGGTATAATGAGCATTTTATGCCTTATTTATAGGCTTAAGAATTTGCTTATATTAAGGGTTTAAGGGGTATTAAAAAAGGCCCTTTAAATAAAAAAGAGAATATTTCTTTAAAAGTAATTTACTTAAAAAAAGATATAAAGAAAGGTTAATTCTTTTTAAATAAAAGGAAAAAAAGGGGCTATAAACTTATATATACTTATTTACTACTAGCTATAAGGTGTGTATTATTATAATATATAAAAGGAATAATAAAGTGATTTTTAAATAAATATTTTTAGTTTTAATTATTAGCTTTTTAAAAAAGCTATTATAAGAGATTAATATAGCTTTATAAATTAAGATTTATTTATTTTTAATTATTAATATATAATTTAATTAAGTTTTATAAAGTTAAAAATATTAATATTACTTTTTTTTTTAATTTTTTTTAAATAATATTTAAGTTAAAGTTATTATTCTTATATTTAAAAGGTATTTTTATTTTTAATATTAAGCTTATAATATTAATTAATAAAGATTTATAAGTTTTAAATAAATTAAAGGTAATATTTTAATAAATTTAAATAATAAAATTAAGAAGAAGCAATATATAATTAAAAAGAAAGGTTATTTAAATTTATAAAAAATAATAATAAAAGCTTAAATTAAAAGTAATTTTATAAAAATATTATAATAATATATAAAGTTATATAAATTAAATTAAGATTTAATAATATTAATTAATTTAGCTTTATATTATTATTTATATATTATTAATTAAAGGGTATAAAGAAAAAATAAATATAATTAAAAAAAAAAAGAATTATAATAAAGAAATTAAATAATATTATAAAAAGCTAAATATTAAATTATATTATTATATAAATATTAAATATTAAATATATAAAATAACTTCTTATATAATAATCTTTTATAAAATACTCTTTTATAAAATATCTTTTTATAAAATATCTTTTTATAAAATAATTTTTTATAAAATAATTTTTTATAAAATATCTTTTTATAAAATATGCTTTTATAAAATATCTTTTTATAAAATATCCTTTTATAAATTACCTTTTTATAAAATATCTTTTTATAAAATAAATTTTTATAAAATATTTTTTTATAAATTATTTTTTTATAAAATACTTTTTTATAAATTATCTTTTTATAAAATATTCTTTTATAAATTAATTTTATATAAATTAACCTTTTATAAATTATTTTTTTATAAAATAATCTTTTATAAAATAATTTCTTATAAAATATTTTTTTATAAAATATCCTTTTATAAAATAATCTTTTATAAAATAATATTTTATAAGATATTCTTTTATAAAATATCTTTTTATAAAATAATCTTTTATAAAATATCTTTTTATAAAATATTTTTTTATAAATTATTTTTTTATAAAATATCCTTTTATAAGATATCTTTTTATAAATTATTTTTTTATAAATTATTCTTTTATAAGTTATTCTTTTATAAGTTATTTTTTTATAAAATACTTTTTAATAAATTATCCTTTTTTAAATTATTCTTTTATAAGTTATCCTTTTATAAGTTATCTTTTTATAAAATATTCTTTTATATAATAATTTCTTATTAAATAATTTTTTATAAAATATTTTTTAAAATAAAATATAAGGCTAAAATATATTTTAATTATAAGTTTTATTATTTATTATATTTATAATAAATTATTTAATTAAAAAAAATTTTAAAATAAAATAAAAAAAATATAATAAATAAAGCTTAAATATATTTAAAAATTATAAAACTTTTATAAATAACTATAACCTTTAAATAATATATATATATTTTAATTTTTAAAATATTAATAAAGCTATTTTATTATAAATTTTTTATTTAAATAAAATTTATTATTTATTAAATAATTAAAAAATTAAGCATAATATCTTTAAAGGGCTTTTAATTAAAAAAAACTTTAAGAAATATTAAATAAAAAGGCTGCCTTTAAAATTATAACTTATATTAAGCTTAATAATTATATATAAATCGTTATATAAAAGCGTATATACCGACTTTTTATTAATAGCTTTAAGGGTATAAATAAAGTTATAAGTAGTAAAAAACCTTTAAAAGCTATTAATACTTATATTAAATAAAATCTTATTTTTCTTTTTATTTATAATATTATTAAGGATTAAATATTAAATAATTTAATTATAGCTTTTTAATATTTAATATTAATTAATATTAATTTTTAATATTTAATATTAATTAATATTAATTTTAAATATTTAAAAAAAAAAGAATATTTTACTTATTATTTATATTTTTATATACTTTAATTATAATAATATTATATATATTATAATTTATATTATTAAAAATTTTAATTATAAATATATTATAAGCTTCCTTTATTAAAATATATTATTATTTAAAAAATTAATTACTTATAATTAAGCTATTATATTTAAAAATCTTTACTAAATATTACTTATAATAAGAATTTAATATATATTTATTATTACCTTACTTTATTATTATTATATATATTAATTATTTATTATAATTTATAAAATATAATAATTAAATAATTATAAAAAAAAAAAGAATAAAGTAAGCTTATATTTATTAATATTATATATAATGCTATATATAATATTATTTATACTTTAAATTAAATAATTAATAAAAAGCAGCTTAATAATAATAATAATACTTTTAAGCTTTTTAATAAATATAATAAATATAATTATTATAATTAAAAAAATAATTTTTTTATTATTATTAAAATTAAAATTATTATTATCCTTTATCTTTATATTAATGCTTTAATTCTTATTATAAAAGCATTAAAGGAATATTTAAGTATATTACTTAATATTATTTAAAAAGTAAAATTTAAAGTAATAAATAAATATAAAAAAACCTTTAATTAATATCTTATTATAAAACTTTAATAATATATTAATATTAAATTTAAATAAATTTAAATATTTATAAGTTTAATTAAGTTATTTATAATATTTTAAAAAGTTTAAATTAAAAATACCTTTAGCCTTTTTATTAATTAAAATAAAGCACTAAATAACTTATTATTTTATCTTAAATTACTTTACTTTCTTAATAAGTATATAAATAATATTAAAATAAGTAATTATTAATATATTTATATTATTTAGCTAACCTTAATTTATTATATTAAAAATATTAAGTTTTATTAAGCTTTTAAATAATAACTTATATATTAATTTAATAAATTTTAAAAAAAACTTAATTCTTTTTTAAGCTTAAAAGTTTTATAATAAAAAAAATAAAAAAGACTTAAATTTTTTATATATAATAACTTATTATTAAAAATAATATTAAATATAAAATATATAATTTATTAAAATATAAAAAAGAAAGAATTTATATATTAATATTATATTAATATTATTTTAAATAATTATTATATTAAATAATATTTTAAAATAATTAATAATAATATAATTTATAAGTTTTATTAATAAAATTTTTAAACTTAATTAATATTTAAATTAATTAATATTTTATTTTTATTTTTATTATTAATATTATTAAATATTAAGTATTAAATTATATTATTATAATTTTATATTAATAAATAAATATTTAAAATATATTATTATAAGAAATTTATTTATTTAATAATTTTTTATAATAAAATAATTTATAAAATAATTTTTAATAAAATAATTTATTATAAATATATTATAAAATAATCTTATATAAAATATCTTTTTATAAAATAATATTTTATAAAATATTTTTTTATAAAATAACCTTTTATAAAATACTTTTTTATAAAATAACCTTTTATAAAATACTTTTTTATAAAATATTATTTTATAAAATACCCTTTTATAAGATATCTTTTTATAAGATAACTTTTTATAAAATATTTTTTTATAAAATATTTTTTTATAAAATATCTTTTTATAAAATATTTTTTTATAAAATATTCTTTTATAAGATATCTTTTTATAAAATATCCTTTTATAAAATAATTTCTTATAAAATACTTTTTTTTAAAATACCCTTTTTTTTTTTTATTAAAAATTATAATTATTATAAAAATAAAAATTATATATAAATAAATATAATATAAATTTAATAAAAAGTAAATATATTTAACCTTTATTAAATTCTTTATAAAAATAAAATTATAATTATTTTAATATAAAATATTAAAAATTAATATTAAATTAATTTTTAAAAGTTTATAATTATTTCTTAAAGTTTTATATTTAAAATAATATATTTTAAGTTATTATATAAATTATTCATAGCTTATTTATTAAAAATATTATAAAGAAAAAGTATAATTTATTTTTTATTATTATTAAATACTTTTTATAAAATATTTATATTTTTATTTTTATTTATTTTTTAAGTATATTTTTTATAATAAATTTAAATATATCTTTATATTAAGTTTAAATTAAATTAAGGATTTAAGATTATAATTTAATTCTTAATAATTTCTTTATTATATTTAATAAAGCTCTACTTTATTTTTATCTCCTTAATATTTTTATTTAATTTCTTTAACTTAATTATTAATTTCTTTATTTATAATATTTTATATTTAAGGTTATTTTTAATTAATAAAATTTTTTTAAAAAAAGTAATAGGAAGTATATTTTAATTTATATAAAAGTATTAATTAAAATTATAAAAAAGGATATTTTTTTTAATTATAATAAAATTAATAAATATATAGTAAAAGTAATTTAAATTCTTTTCCTTAAGCTTAGCTTAATAAGTTTAAATAATATTAATTTTAAAATTATTTATAAATTCTTATAAAGTTATAGCCTTTATAACTTTAAAATAATAATATAAATAAATATCTTTAAGCTTTTTACTTAGGTATATTTTAAGGTATTTAATTATATATTTAATTATATTAGAAATTTTAAAGTTATAATTTATATTATATAATAAGATATAATTTTAAATAATAAGCTAACCTTTATATAAATATTTTAAAATTTTAATATTTTTAATATTATAAATAAATTTTATTATAAGTTAAATAAATTTAATATAATAAAAGCTAAATATAAAAGTAGCTAAGCCTTTTTTTTTATAATTTATTATTATTTAATTAATTAAATAAAAGGAAATATATAAAAAAAAAGAAATAATTAAATTAAACCTTTTATTATATTTAATAATTAATAAATATATTAAATAATAAATAATTATTTATTATTCTTAAAAATTATTATTAATTAAATTAAAGTTAATTAATTATTAATTTTTTATATTTAATATAATTTTAATTTTAATTTTATTTTATTAAAATATATAAAATAATATATTATAATTAAATATATTTAATTATAATAAGGCTTTTCTTAAAATATTTATTATTAATATATATTAATTTAAAAATAAAAATCATTTAATGTAAATTTTAATAATAATGCTAAAATTTAAGAATAAAAATTAATTTAATTTATATTAAATATAATTTAATAAAGAAAATACTTAAAAATATATAAACTTTAGTTTTATAATAATAAAGTAAAGAAGAAGTAATAAAAAAATATTAAAAAAATGTTTTATTTTTTATATTTATTCGATTTAAATTTAGTTTAATATATAAAATATTATTTTAAATTTAAAATATTTATAATATATATAAAAAGTAATTATTTATTTATTATTTTTTTATATATAAATTTAATAATATATATTTATTAAATTAATTTTTAAAAAATATTATATATTTAATAATTAATTTAAAATTTTTAATATTAAAAATAAAAAGTAATAATTTTTTATTATAATTTTATTAAAAATATAATAATTAATATATAATTATAAAGTTTTATTTTTTTTTAAAATAAATAAAATAAAAGCTTTTATTAAGTTTTTATTAAAAATAATTTATTTTAAAAATAAAGCTTTTTTAAATTATTTTTATAAAATTTTTAATTTTTTTTTAAAAAATGATTTTAAAAATAAAAAAAATAATAAAATTTTAAAAAAAAGGTTAATTATATAATTTATTATTTTTTAAAAAAAAAACTTTTTATTTTTATAATAATAAAGAATAATTTTAAATTATATAATTAAAAATATATTTTAAATTATTTTTTTAAAATATTTTTATTTTTTATTATTTTTTATAATTTTTATATAATATTTTTTTATTTATAATTTAAAAAAGTAAGTTTTTTTAAAATAATTAAAAAATAATAATATATAAAATATTATAAATTTTTAAAAAAAGCTTTTAAATATTATTCTTTTAATTTATATTTATTTTATTTTAATTATTAATTATAAAAAAAAAATTTAAATTTATTTAAAATATATTTAAAATTAATATTTTAAATAATAAAATAAATTTATATTACTTTTAATTAATAAATAAATAATTATAAATTTCTTTTTTTTAATTTTTATAATAATCTTTTATTAATAAAAAGATTTAAAATATATTATATATTAAGATTTTAATATATTATATATTAATAATTTAAATTTCCTTTTTTATAAATAATTAAAATTTATATTTTTAAATTAATAAATAATTTATAAAGTTTATTTAAATTTAAATATTTAAATTAATTTTTATTTTTTATATATTTTTTTTAAAAAATATTTCTTTTAAAATTATAAAAATTTTATTTATTTTTAATTCTTTTTTTTTTTTAAATATAATTATTTTAAATAATTATTTTTTTAATTTTTTAATTTTAAAATAAAAAAGTATTTTAACTTTTTTTATTTTAATTTTAATTTTAGCTTTTATTATTTTAATTTTATATTAATTTTATTTAAATTTTTTTATTAAAAAATATTAAATAATTATTTAAATAATAATAAATATTTTTATAATAAAAATATATATTAAGTTTTTTATATTTATTTAATAAATTTAATTTTAAAGAATTTATAAAGTTATTTAAGCTTTTAATATTTTAAAATATTTAATTATAATTAATTCCTTTATAGCTTTTATTATAGCTTTTTTAACTTTTAAAACTTTAATTATTTAATTTTTTTATATTTAATTTTTAATTAATCTTAATATTATAAGATTTTTTATTTAAAGTTTTTAAAAATTTTATTTTTTTTAACTTTATTTTTTTATATTTTTATTTTTAAATATTTTTAAATATATTAATTTTAATTATTTAAATTAGCTTAATTATATTATTTTTAATTTAAAGTATATTTATAATATAATAAAAGTAAATCTTTATTTAAAGCTAATTAATAAATTTAAATAAAAATAAATTAGCTTTTTAAAATTATTTTATAATTTTTATTTTAACTTTAATATTTTAAAATATTAATAAAAAAATTATAAATCTTATTTCTTTCTTTATTATATTTTATTTAAAATAATTTAAATAATTCTTATAATATTATAAAGGTTTTATTTAAAGTTTTTTATAAATTTTTTAAAAAAGCTTTAAATATAATAATTAAAAAGAATTTATTCTTTTTATAATAAAAATTTTATATAAATATCTTATTTATTTTAATATTTTTTATTAATATAATTTAATATATATATAACTTTTATTTTATTATTATATAATATTTATAATTAAAAGATTTAAATTTATTTAATATTTATTAATTAATTATTATATTATTAAAAAAAATAATTTATAAAAAATATAATTATATTAATTAATTTAAGGTCTTTTAAAGATTTCTTTTATAATTATTAATTTAATAAAAAGATAATAAGTTATTTTTATAATTATTAATTTTTGTTTTTTAAATAAATAATTTATTTAATTTAAAGGCTTATATTATTTTTTTAAATAATTTTTAAGCTACTTTTATTATTATCTTAAGCTTATTTTAATTAACTTTAATTATTCCTTAATAATATTATAAATAGTATTTTAAAAAAAAATTAAAATTATAATATATATAATTATTAAATATAATAAATATTAAAAATAAAATAAATAAAGTATTATTAATAAATATTAATTATTATTAAAATTAATTTTTAGCTTTTTTAAAAAACTTTTAAAAAGCCTTTAATTTTTTTTTATATTATAAGCCCTTAATAACTAATTATTAAGCTTTAAGTATTATAATCTTTATTTTTATTATAAATATTATTAAATATTAAATATTAAATTATATTATTATAATTTTATATTAATAAATAAATATTTAAAATATATTATTATAAAAAATTTATTTATTTAATAATTTTTTATAATAAAATAATTTATAAAATAATATTTTATAAAATATCTTTTTATAAAATAACTTTTTATAAAATATTTTTTTATAAAATATTATTTTATAATTTATATTATATAATTTATATTTAATATAATATTTATTTTAATTAATTTGAATATTTATATTTATAAAATATATTTATATTAAATATATTTAAATAAAATAATATTAATAAATTTATTAATTATATTAATTAAAATAATAACTTTTTTATAAATTAAATTATATTATATTTTAATATATTTTAATTAAAAAGCCTTAATAATATTATTAATAATATTAATTAAATTAATATTATCTTTTTATCTTACTTAATTAAGCATACTGCTTGCGTAAATAGCTAAATAAATAAGGAGGTAACCTGGAACGTCTAGCAAATAAGCTAATAAAGGCGGACCAAGGAGCCCGAATCAATGCGAATACGGAAGGATCCGACTCACATCCCAGATTAAGCACGGCAACGGCGCCAGAGGGTATGACCTTGATCCAAAGCCCTCTGGGTTTTCGTTCCGCATCCGAGAGCAAGATAAATCTGCTCTAGCCCCCCCCCCTCCACCCCTTTCTCCGACCTTGAAGAGTAGAGCAGCAGAGCGGCGACTTTCGCCAGGTCCAACTTCCCATTACTGTTCATGGGGCGGTCTCTGGTTAAGAAAGCAATACCCGGACACATATACTGTAGGAGGAGTGGTAGTCTCCACACCAACGTTTCATAGAGAAATCCTTCTGCTCGCTTAAAGGCACAATGCTGTCATCGTAAATCAAGTGCGCAACATGATACTATGTGTCTGCCTCACCCCAGAGCAAGACAACAGCATTGCGGATGGCACTACTGTCAGTGTCGGTAATAGCCTTTGCTACATCTTAGAAAACTATCCCGAAACCGCGTGGCTTTAGCTTGGTGTTCCCAAGCATGCGGGACTCAAGCGTCAGACACCCATCCTTGTTGAGGAATTCACGGTCGCCCATGTAGCACATGCGTATCCAGTATCGTACGGGTACTTAGCGACCCAGTTAGACCAGTGGAGCAACGTTCTAGGGGTGATATGGATGAAGAATGCGACAAATGATCTAGAGAGGGGCTATAAAACAATTAAATAGTTACGGAAATGGCACCAAGGTCGTGGGTTATAGTGCACAGGGCCTTGGTCATATCATCCCTTGTCATACAAAGAAAGTCCTAAAGTTAGGTTTACAACCGCTTTCCTAAGATTCCTTTTCTGAAATAAAACGCTAGAAAGAGCGTAAAATTTGATAGTTTTATTATTCAAAGAGATGGTACATCGTACTCTCAATATTCTACCAACCATGCACCCGGAACTCGCTATGGTTGGTAATACAGACCGAGCTGGATCATGAGGAGAAGAGTTTCGTAAGAGTTTACCTCTGAAGTATTAGATTAAGACTACAAATAGAGAATCCCGGTTGAGAACAACAAGATTATGACGGTATACCCAACATTGGCCACACTTGCCGTGCTGGTCCTATATTTCTTGTCAGCATAAAGAAAATGAACTTGAAATTAAACAAGCATACTCAGTACTTGTCGCTGAAGCCGACCCTGAGCCTGTCGCGGTGGGGGAAGAATCTCCGGTTGTCGGGTTGTGTGACGGATCCGATGAGTTCCAACTGTTACTCTCATACCCAGTCCAGCAAGTAAAGCCCTGGTAGATGTCGCTCTCTGTACCGGTAAAGGTGAGAGAAGCGAAAGCTGCTCCTAGAGCCGGGCAGCTAATATTACCAGTCGACAGCACTCTGAGATATGCCACGGACTTCAGTGATGGAAGATTGATTCTGTGACGTGTGAGCAGTAATTAGAAAAGTGAGTGGAAGAAACCGGAGAGTAACACATACTCGTCGAAATGGCCGTCAAGGAGTACCCCTCCATTAACGGTGGATAATGCTGGCCATGTCAGGTTCCGGACACCAGTGCTACCTATGACGACAAGGTCTCTAACGACAGTTTCGAGTTTCCTACAGTCAATCTCAAGATTAGCACCTGACGAAGCCGTCAAACATAGAATATGATACTACAGCGGCCTTGATTTCTATGCTGCGAATGGTAACTAAGAACGGAAGTTGCTTACGGAAACGAGATGCTGGTCAAATGATCGAGGTATCCAAACAACATCCCACCGCTCGTGATGTTCTGGAGATCTGGCATCGAGACGGTGGTTACGCCATCGTCTACCTGAGTTGACCCCGGAAGCTTGGGTCCCAGATATCCAGAACTCAAGGAAGGCAAGGACTCCACGCCGGGCAGTTCAAAGGGGCCCTTGAACTCGTGGTCGATAAAGAAGAGAGCGCCGTCGATGGCTGGACAGGTCTTGTAGAAGTTGATGTCTGTCTGATTAACGATCTCTATGATAGTATCATCACATGCCCGGTCGTCATCGCCTAACGTTGGACTCATTTAGTTAGTTTCGTGACTGAGAAATCGCACCGGGTGGTGATAACCTACCGGCGACGACCTCGAATGCCACCAGGAGAGCAGTAAAGAGCATAAATCTAAAGCTCAATACGCTGGCTTTGCGGTGGGAAGCAACGGCCATGATGCTAGATACTTGCGCTGGGAAAAGCCAAGCCAACCTAGATTCCTACAAGAAAAGAGTGAAGAAAAAGGCGAGTGACTTTCAAGATGCGACTCAGATTTTGTGTCGGCTAGCCCAAATATCAAGACGCTAGGCCGCATGGCTTAATTAAACGTGCAAAGTGGATGAATGCAACCCTGCTGCTGCATTAGCTTAGGCTGCCACCTGCTAAGAAGAAGCCACACGGCGTTGACCAATGATCAAACTGACAGGCCCGGAGGTAAGCAGCTAAGTGCTCCCCTTTTTCCATATTTGAGTTGCCTCCTCCGACTAGCAGCACAGAAGGATTGTGTCTATAAACACCGACACGGCCTTCTGCGGCCGGGGTTGGTGCAAAGGAATGGAATCCCGGCGATTTTCTTGGAAGATGCGCCTCTGAGGAAAAGGATGCGTCTGCAAGTAAACGACTCGAGAATGGATTTTGTTTTATCAACACAGGCTAGCACATCTTCAAGTCCACAGCCCAGACAGCACAGAATCTAACGCCAGGTCCTTATCGACTCTGGACGCTGCCGCCTTCTTGCTTTTGCTGTTGCTGGACGATGTCAATAGCCTGGCCAAGCACCTCCAAAAACCTCTCCTGCTTCATGACATATCTGGCTATCCACCAGATATCGCCACCCTCCATTCCACCACATGTCTTGTACCAATCGTCGCTCTCGTCCTGATGGCGACAGATCATATATGACTGATCCCCGCCCGTCAGCGCCGTGTCGGAGCAGGCGAAGGACCATGCATCCGGGTCAGCCGCGTTGCTGTAACACCTCGACGTTGGGACCGAGTTAATGGTCCCACCGTCGGACATCATCTCCAACTGCCCGTCCTCTCTCCCGCTTTCGTAGCAGTTGCCTACGATCTTGTTGGCACCTGCGGCAATGTATGCACGCCCACCCATCCGGACGAGGTTCTCGAAACCCTTGTAGCACATCCTGTCCGGCTGGATCTCCACCACCGCGCCACGGCCCTCGTCCATGAACATGGCCTGCGTCAGGCCCGCGCCGTGCATCCCAACGAGGACGTCTGAGTCGCGCGAGACTTGGATCTGCTCCCGCAGCGTCAGCTCCGCGAAGTCGACCAGTTGGACGTTAGCCTCCTCCGCGAAGCGGGCCCGGGCCGCACCCAGGAGGAAGCTGTCGAGGCCCATCAGCTTGCGCGAGCTGCGACGGTGGATGAGGGTGACGTTGAGCCGCGGTGCGGTGAAGGTAGGCGAGGACAGGGGTGCCGGGCGGCGGCGGGGGATGCCGAGCAAGTCAAATACGCGGTGGACAAAGACCCTCAGCATCTCGTTGTGCTCGCATTCGAGGTTGACGAAATCGGCCCAGAGGTTGTTGGCAGCGCCGGCTAGCGGCAGGACGACGCTGTCTACGGGTACTGCCCCGGCCTTCCCGTCCACATCCGCTTCCGTGTTAGAAATCCATTCGTCCACGCGGAGCGGCTTCTTGGTCGAGAACATGCTAAACAGGTCGAAGAGGGGCCCGTCGGGGTGCTCGTCGAGGATGACGATCTGCGTGTTCGCTATGTCCTCGGGGCTGAACAAGGCCGCGCCGCTTGTGGAAGTCGGATCAGGCGTCATGCTCAGAACGTCAAGGGTAATCATAATCGCCATGATCTCGTTCATGTTGTGAAATATGTTCCCGTCCACCTCCCGTTTCAACAGCAGAGCGAAGCCTTTAGAGGTCCGACCGGCCTCGCTTGAGTGGCTAGGAGAATATGTTTCATGCTCTCTGGACATCTTCAGATCTAGCCACTGTTTGAGAAGATACTTCGGCCCGGTGAGGTACTGATACGAGTTGAGGTTTTCAAGGGGAATTGTGCCAGGCTCTGCTTTGTGACCAGTTTGTCGAGAGTCGCAGTCCAACGTAAACTTCTGTCGTCTGATATCAAAGAATATGCTGTGCTGCGCTATGCAGAACGAGTCGTTTGACCCGGCCAGCGACGTGCCAAAGATCGACCCGGCGCTCGGGGTATGGAAGCACGTGAGCCTCGACTGAGATGCCTCGGAGCAGTACTGCGCTCTATGTTCCCGAAATCCCTCCAACATGGCCGCCGTATACCTGCCCTTGCAAAAGCCTGACAGCTGGCCCGATATCCATGATGGGGTTTCCAGGCTGTAATCAGACGGCAGTGATGGGGGCCCCTGGACTGCCGGCCTGTTCGAGTCTGCAGCGGAGCCAACTGCTGGCGCTGGCTTTCCTGGGGCTGCGATGCCAGGTTCAGAACTGGTCGCTGGAATATCCGGCCATCTCAGTGTTGCCGGGTCCACGAGGAACAGACTCCTGAACCCGAAGAGAATGAAAATTAACACCAGAGCTGCAAAGACGCACAATGGCGTTCCGGTTCGTCCTGTTATGCAAAGCGACGTCATGGGTCGATTCATGCAAGTGGACTTGCATCTGATGAGTACTTAAATCCAATGGGATAGAACAATTTGGCAGCAAAGTTTCCAAGACTAAGCGGGTGGCTGCAGTGGGGATACCGGAAACACTGTGAGGGCGCGGTCTGAAATGGCTTTCCCCAGGGACTGGAAAGTCGAGATGGGGACTCGAAATGAAATGACAGATATTAACTTGGTCGTCGGGGTGTTTCAAATCACCGCAGCGACAACCCTGGTCATGATCGATCTTGACCGACTATTTACGTACACAGTGGTGAGCTTTACCGAGAACTTTGCTTACTTCTTGACTCGAGCCCGCACACGAGTCGCGTCTATGCTCACCCTGAGGCTCCGTTTGGACCACAGCTTATTGCCCCGTGTAAGCAGCGGGTATCTAGAGCCACTGAGACAGAGTGCAGAAGCTGGCTCAAGATGAATCGCAGAATTCATCTTTAGATCCCAAAGTGTTTAGAGTGATGAGGACACAATGTGTGAATAGGTTGGTGGTGATTGAACAGTTGGCAGCAGGCTTGGTGGAGGCTTGCATGACTATCGTCCTTGGCAAATGTTCAAACTCGGATTATACCTAGGTAAGTGGCAGTTGCCAAGTGATTTTAAGCATCTTTCCCTTTGGTCTTCACTGCACGTTCTACACATTCCAAGCAACCCTTTTTGCTGTCCCAAGAACAACAGTGTCTAGGTTCTGTTGCACTTTACCGGCCGCTGCTAATAGCTGAGTAACTAAGCAAAGAGCCAGAGGCTTTAAACATGCAATCAGAGCCGTAGTATGCTGACAAGTTGTTTACCAAGGGCATGTCATTAAAGTGTCCGGGCTTATATACTAGCAGGCTTCTGGGAATTGGACTGTTCTAATTGTGGTGACCCGTATTCCGCAGATGGTAGAATAGTAACCGCGCAGTATGCTCAGGCTCCCAACATCTGGGAGAATATTTGTAGGCTGGTAAGAGTTTTATCTCGCCGCACTCGACCTTAACCCCGCCCCGATATGCTTGAAGTAGCATGAAGATGACCACGCACAATATCCCTCCCGTCAACTTGTCACATCGCGCCAAGGCTCCATGCTATCTGACCCCCCCCCCCCCTCTCTTCCGTCAGGAAGGTGCCTATGCTGGACCGACACCTGCAGTGAGCTGAATTGGCCAGGCAGTTAGCTGGTCTGAGGTGGTACCAATGTGCCGACAGGCAAAAGTCTTTGCCACCGCTTGTAAGCGCTAAGCGGGGTCTCTCTGAGCCTAAAATCTATCTACATAATCTTCTCTGGGGCCAGTCCATGCAAATGTTCCTGGCCTGTATTTGAAAATCATCCTTACAATCATCTGGCCCGCGCAATACTCACATTGCACCCACGGCGAGCGTCAGGAGCCAGCAGTCGCGTGAGAACCATTCGACGTGTCTCATCTCACCAGAAAAGATCCCAATAATGTCGGGGAACAACAAGTTCCTGGGCATAATCCCATCGGGGGATGTCGAGAACACCCGAGTCTTCCTACGTGATCAGCTGCCTCAGATGCCCAAGGACTACATCGCGCGTTTCAAGAGTCGTATTACAAGTTCCAACAGGCCATGCTCGAGATGCTCAAAAATTCAATTCACACAATTCGGTCAGAAATCGGGATCTTCGGTGTGGAAAGGTCAAATTACGAAGTACATTATCGACCTTAGGTCTATCCTGGGCAAGCGTGATAGTTGTAACTTCTGCCGTCTGCTTTTCCTTGCACTCTGCCTCCCGGAGAACGACCCCCTCCACAACGACGAGATACAGACAACTATCCAACGAGACCCGGTACTTCAGGCCCAAAGGAGCCAGGACCCACCATATCATGTCAGCTTCGCCAGTTGGGCATCAGAGCGTACGCGCACGCTTACCGATTCAGACGCGAAGTGGCCGTTCGGGTACACATACGATAATGTCGGGATTAAGAACAGCCGCGACGCCTCATCCAGCCAGACGAGCGCAGAAGGTAGCGAGGCTGTAGACTTTGAAGAGGGCGGCGAATTGAACGACAGGACGACGGCACACGCGGCCCGACACCTATCTATTTTCGGCTTCGTGACGGCCCAGCAACTCGACACCAATGCAGAGCGCAATCGGTGGTATACTTAGGCTACCAAGATCATCCCTGATTCGGTTTTCCTGAATACAATGTTTAGAAACAAGGTTCCTGCCGCACTAAAGCTCACTATCTACGGCAACCAGCATGAGAAGAGCGGCATAATTGAAGCTGAGTTCTAGGCGGCACCAAAAGCCCGCGGACGGGATATTCTCGTGTCACGATTCCAAGCAAGGCGTACCGAATAGAGTAACTTATCTAGTTATTCTAAACTATAAACAATAGAGCAGGGATACACCCATTTAAATAAAATAGAGTACTATAATAACGCACTAATAAACCCCCTAACACATGATATACCCCCCAGATAAGCGAAATAATCGTCTAAATATATATCATATGCTTACTATTATAGTATTTTAATAATGGGAAGGAAAAATTGCACGCATTATAATTATATTATACTCTAAATAGCAATAATAAAAAGCTTAATTAATATAATGAAATAATTAATAATAGCTAGAATAAAGCTTATTACGCCTATAATAAGAATAATGCGCTGCTTAATGAATATAATGAAATAAATAGCAATACCCTTATACCCTTTAGGTGCTTAAAATAATACTTAAACCTCTAAATCCTTTCCTTAATTTACTCCTTCCTTCTCTTTTAAAGTAAGCTAACTGATTACTCTTATATATATATATACACTAACGCGCATATATATACTTATATATATATATATATATATATATATATATATAAAATACCTCCCCCTTTTAAGCCTAAAAGCTTTAATTAAGAGTTAATTTTAACTTCTTTTTATATAAATGCTCCTTTTAATAATACTTATATATTATAATATAATATATTAATATCTTTAAAGTATACCGCTAAGAATAATTTTAAATTAATATATTTTGCTAAGGAGTAAAATAAATAGGCTATAATTACAGTATAAATTATATACTTAATTATTAGAATTATATATAATTTAATGCTAATAAAAATAATATAATATCCAGCTGCCCTAACTCCAGCGCTTATTATAAGTCTTCTATAGGCTATACCCTGCCTACCCTACTTATATTTAATAATCTTAGGCCGCTCTAAAGGAATATATTACAATATTATAAGTACTAAGCGTGCTTAGCGCTGCCTTAAATACTTAAATAAGTATAAATACCTATACCTACTATCTACCTTATATACCTTAACGCATAGCTTTATCTTGCTACTTATTATTAACGCCCTTAAAAAGGTAAGATATTTGTTTTTATTTTTTTAAGCTTATTTACTAATAAAGATTAAATTATAAAAGGTTAAGGCTGCTTAGGGTAAGCTTTACTTACTTTTAAAGGAGCACCCTAGCGGCTATACTGCTAAATAGCCCTCTAAGTTTAAAGAGGAGTTTAAAAAGGAGGAAGAGACTAAGAACAAGGATAAGGATAAGGATAAGCCTATAGGCAGTGCTATGCTATACTTTAAGCATAAGGAGGCGCTTAAGAAGGGCCTTTATGCCTTAATTAACCTCCTTTTTAAAAAGTAAATTTTTTAATATTTTTAATCTTAGTTTTATAGTTTAGTTTAAGGGGCTTTACCTTAATAAATAAAAAGTTATTTTTATACTTATTTAAGCATCTCCTATATATTATAAAAGTTTAATAATGCTTAAAAATACTTAAACTAAGCTTATAAGAGATTTTTTATAAATCTATCTACGGATATAAGCTTAATTAATAAATATTCTACTTAAAAGGTACCTTTACTATACTCTTATTTTAACTATATATTATAAATATCTATATATTAAAGCTTTATTATTACTCTCTTATACTTAATAATAATCAGCTGAATAGTTTACTAATTATTATTATATAACTTTAAAAAGCTTCTTATATTAATAGCAAGATCTTAAAGTAATCTCTTTAATGCTATTAGCTTTTTTTTAATATATATTACTCCTAGTAGCTTAGCTTTTATTATAAAAGTTATAATAATATCTTATTAAGTTACTCTTTAACTAATTAACCCTTTATATAAGCATATAATATAGCCATAGGATAAATATCTAGTTTCTTTATTATTTATAAAAAAAATATTTAAAGCAAATACTAGAATTTCTTCTTACTTACTCCTATATTAAATAGTAAGTATATAAATTATATATAAATATATAATACACTAATTTGCTATTATAAAGTGCTTAGGGCTAGGATTAAGCAGAAAAAGAGAGAGCTACATAATAATATATATTATATTTGCTTAAATTAAAATTCCTATATAAAGAATTAATCTAATATACTCTTAAAATCCCTTAATCTACTCCTTTAAAGCAATCCCTTTATATTTCTAAAGTAATATACTTAATAATAATATACTTAGAGCTAGCCTTTCTATAAAATTAAAATGCTTTATAATTTTCTTAATATAAGAATTATAAGCTAAGTATAGCCTTTTAATTACTTAATTCCTTAAAATATATACTTTAAGATATTACTTAATATCCCCTTATAGCTTAATATAATATACAATATTTAAGCTATTAATAACTTTTTAAATATCTAATTTATTATTCTAGTGATAAAGAATAAGATAATTATTTATATAAAATATTATTATAATAATTTTTTATTTATTTTAAAAGAGATAATCCTCTTTTACACTTAGGAATAAATTAAGCTTTTAAAGTATTAATATAAATTCTTTATATTAAAGGAATAATATATCTTTAAGTTTATAAAGCGCGCTCTTTAGTTTTAAGCATATACCCTGCTCCTTAAATCCATTAAGAAGCTTATAATAAATAGGTTTCTTATTAAGTTATGCATATAGGAAGGCATTAATTACGTTAAATTGCTTAATTTCTAGATCATTATATATAGCTATAGTTATAGCTATTTAGAATAATTTTATAATAAGCGTAGTAGCGTAGGTGCTTTAGAATATATTAATTAGTTATATATCTCTACGCATATATAAGTAAACTTTCCTATGCTTTAAAAAGCTATCCTTATTAAACTTATATTTAAATACCTATTTAAAAGGGAACAGCTAATTATATAAAGATATTTATTCTATCTTTCTCTAGGCTTCTATTTTTAATTAAGTGCATAACTTAAGGTAAGCTGCTTTTAAGAATAAAGCTTAAGCTAAGTGATTTTAAAGCTCTTTTTAATTATTGGATTCTTCTTTTAATAGCTTACTTTAATGAATTTTCTTATCTTTAATGAGACTTATATTTTTTTAAACTATAAAGTATTATTATATAGCAGCATAAATCATTATATATAGCGTTTTATATATTTGATTACCTTTATTTAAAGCCTTTAGCTAATTAAATATAAAGGTGCTAAAAAAGAGCAACTATTTATAAGCTCTTAGGATACTAATTAAGTTATTTTTATAGAATATTATAATAAAAATCATATTATATTTTAGTGGGAGTTTTTATTAATGCTAATTTATTCTTAATACTGGCTATTATGCTGCTTATTAAGAATATTTAGCAGTAGCTTAGGCTGCTTATAATGGTAAATTTATATATATTATAATAATATTGCTAATTAATTCCTTAGTTGGTAAGAAATCTCTTATACTTATTTTTAAAGCTTTGGCTATAATAATCTTCTATATCCCTTCTCTCCTCTGCTCATTAGCATAGGGAATAAGGCCTAGCTTTAAAGAAGCGACCTCTTAAGCTATTTTAGGCAGCCTAACACCTTTATATACTTATTGCACTAGTTTAGGTATTTGCTCTAAGCTTTATAAACCTATTAAATCTTCCCTTTTTACCCCTAAGCCTTTAAGCTATATACTTAAAAGCTCTAAAATAGGTTAAGTATTTTCAATAGGTTACTTATCTATATTATTTGGAATTCTAAGCACTTAATACACTAAAAGCATTTCTAATACCTCTTAATCTATAATATTAAGGAATACCTCTATATATTCTTGCTTACTTAGTTTATTATTTTTATCTTTAAGCATATAAAAGATTTACTTATTAAAAATAATATTTTAAGTTATTATTACTTTATTAAATATAAGAACTTAAATATAAAAGATATTTAATGCTTTATACTTAATAAAATACCTAATATAAATATACGGCTTATTCTTAAAAGCTCATCTATATTACCTAGCTTCCCTATCTTTATAAAAAGGATATACTTAACAGCTATAAGTAAAGATATTTAATTAATTAAGGCATAAATTAACTATAAACTTATGAACCCTTTAAGGAATATATTAGCAGAAATACTAAGTAAATTAAGCTTTTAAAATATAACTTAATGACTACTATAAGCTCCCTTAATATAATAACTTATTAAATAAATACTCCGCCGCTATATATGCCTAGGGCTAGAGACGCTTAAAAAGATATACTATAATATATATTTTAATAGCCTTAATAATAAATTTTTAGCCTATATACTTACTTCCTCCATTTAGCTTATAAGTATTTATAAGCATAAGCTTGATTTTAATTCCTTTATACGTATATTATACTTTATAGCCAATAATGCTATATATAAAAATAACTAAAGTATTATTATCTTAATAAATTTTATAAATTAATAGCTTATAACGCACTCATATTATACTTATAAATTCTTAAATTATAGGAAAAATATTCTCTTTTACTTTCAATATAAGCAATTGAATATAAAATATCCTAGAGAATTCATCCTTAATTATTAATAATTAACTTAAGCCGTTTAAACCATATAAAAAATTAAATAAATCCTAGCTTATATACTAAAAAGGGTGCTTTACGCAATCTTCCAATACTTATCTTAATATAACGTTCTTTGTATATATTAAAGCATAGTGCTCGCATTTAATACATAATATGCTATTAATTTTCACTCCCCTCGTAGCCTATATTAACGCTTTTAAAGCACTTAGACCTAAATATCCTACTTAAAGGTATTAAAGGTATTTTAAGTCCTCTCTAGCGGGTAATAGCTGCGAAAATCATTTCCATTTAAAAGTAAGCAGGGTAGAGATTATAATCCTTACATCACTTAAATTAATTACTATAAAGTTATTTAAATAAGTAGAAATAAGCTTATATTTAAGAAAAACTAGGTTATAATAATACTTTAGTTACTTTATTATAACGCTTGATTCTAAAGTACTAAAGTAAAGCATATAATTAAACCTAAGAAATTAAACTTCTACTTTATTTAACTAAGCTTCTAAGATAATATTTATATAAAATCCCTTTATTATTAAGATATTTTTAAGTATAAGATCCTTAATATTTAAGCTATATTTACCGTTTAAAGTATTTTAAAGAATTTATATATCTCATCTTAAAATAAGAAAAGATATTATCCCTGCTTTAATAATTTCATTATGCTTAGCCTTTTAATAAATGCTAGGCTTAAGAAGGTTTAATATATTTATTAAATAGGAAGCTTTATAATTATTAAATAATATATTTTTTAAGAGCTAATAAAGAAGGTTTTATATTATAAAATAAACTTTAGAGGGCTTAGGTGCTCCTTTTTCCTAAAAAAAAGTAATAAGCTTCCTAAGGAAAGGGGTTTTTCTTAATTTAAAATTCTTTTTAAAATTAATACTTAATTTATCTTTATATTATCTTTTTTTAACTAGCTGCCGGCAAAGGTTATCCTATTTAGGAAGCTTTAAGCATTTCCTTATTATATTTAATTATATTAATATAAAAATATTATAGCTAAGCTTCTTTACTTTCTTTAAGTGCCTTAGGATAGCTTACTTAAGATTTATACATTTAATTAAATATTATAGATATTTAGCCCTTTTTTTATTATAATAAGGATATTTATAAAACTTTATAACTTTTTTAAATCTACTTAATTAAGTTTTTTAATTTAAATCTAGCTACTTATAAAGTATAATAAATATAACAGATCCTTTAATTATTTAATTGCTATTTTTATATCTTATTATAATAAATTAAATACTGAGCTTTTTAAATATAAGCATTAATTTTTTAAGCTTATTATTATATATAAGATCCTAAAGAGTTTAAAAAGCTTAATTAAAAGTTAAATAAATATTTATAGCATTAAGAAAATCCTTAGCTATAAGCACCTTATTAACTTCCCTAAGGTTATATACTTATATATAAAGGAATATACGATACTATTAAACATACCACTTAAATAGGTTTATCCCTCCTATTTTAACCTTAATAAGAGCTACTTAATAATCCTTTATAATAATTATTTAAACATTTAAATAAGATAATACTAGATAATCCCTTAATGCTTAAATTACTCCTTAAAGTATAATATTTTTAAAGGTAATAATTTTAACTTACATAAAAATAAATAAGCTACTATTAATTATACAATTTATTTAATTCTAAACCTGCTAGTATTAATTAAAGATTATATTAATAACTATAAAGCTTATATTTCACTTTTATAGCTGCTTATTAAATTCTTTTTAAGCTTCTTTAATATTTATAAGGAGTAGTTATTAAGGTTATTTTAGCTGATTTATAAGGGGAAGCCTATTTTATTTTTTAAGCTCTTAAATATATTAAGTTTTTAGCTTAATCTTATATTAATTAAGTAGATTATTAAGCGTAAGATGCTTAGGAAGTTTAATAAAAGTGTTGAAATAGTTTTAAGCTTTTAGGTTAATTTAATTCTAGATGCCTTGAAGTATATAATGGAATTTGAGCTAGAGAAATTAATTTAGGTAGCTCTTATGGTTATAAAAGAGTATAATATTAATTAGAATAATGCTATTTAGGCTAATTAAAGATATAATAATCATATAAAATAAGTGTATTTAAATGGTGAAAGGTGCTTAAAATATATGTGAAATAAAGGGGTTAAATAAAGCTAGGCTTATAATTGTTATAATTCTAAGCAGGGCGTGTCGAATAGAGCAACTTATCTAGTTATTCTAAATTATAAACAATAGAGCGGGGATATACCTATTTAAATAGAATGGAGCACTGCAATAGCGCACTAGTGGACCCCCTGACACGTGACATCTCGCCCTCAGCAGATTCAACCTGCGCGTCGCTTCGCCAGACCCAGCCCTAACGCAGGATCGGCAATTGCGCTACGGGAGGGTCGTTGACGGAACGAAGATCGACCTCGAGCTGTGCCGCAGATGGCTCAAACACTGTCGGGACATGCACAACGAGACCTGCAACACCCCTTCGTGGGCATCAAGACTGCAGACACCGCACGACCTCACATTTCGATTGATTGATGTGGAGAATAAGTGCCTGACCGAGAGAGACCCGAGACTATGCGATTTTGCGGCTCTGTCGTACGTGTGGGGAGCACCGGAGCACATCGGTGGCTTGTTACGCCTGGAAACCTCGACGGTGCATGAGCTCTTCAAACCAGGAAGCGTCGACTACAAGGTGGGCGATACTATAATGGACGCAATAGCGGTGGCTTTGAGTCTAGAAATACGCTATCTTTGGGTCGATCGGCTATGCATCATCCAAGACAACGAAGAAGACAAGGAAGCCCAGATCGGGCAGATGGATCGCATCTACGGCAATGCCGTGGTGACAATAGTCGCGGCGACGAGCAGTAACCTGTACGCTGGCATCCCTGGCGTCACGGCCCAGAGATGTCTTGACCAATTAGCTGGTCAGGTGTGCAATGCCCCGGTCGTGAACGTCCTCGTCCCCATCCAGTCCGACACCAACCTGGATCCATGGGAGGGGCGAGCATGGACTTTCCAAGAAAAACTCCTGTCCAAGAGGATTCTGCTATTTCATGGAGGCATGGTCGACTTTCATTGCCGCTGCGGCGTCATGCGCGAGGACATGACTGCGCGAGACGCCGGTGTCGTGCCGCCTGCGATTGGGTGGCTATCGCTCGCAAGCGATGAGATCTCGTCCTCGCTAAAACCCCAGAGCCATGAGGGCGAGCCGCCGCGCTTGCTGCGATCCCCAGTGTTCACCGAATATGCAGCGCTTATCGAGAAGTACACTCCGCGGAGGATGTCTAATGCGTCGGATGCCGTCCGTGCCATTCTCTCCTTGCTGAAGATACTCGTACAGAGCGAGGGTGGAGGGGCTACACTGCTCCACGGGCTCGTCGAGGAGTTCCTTGACCAGGCCATGCACTGGCAGCCAGCCGCCGGAGAAAATGTGCGCTTGCGGCTTCGTCCTGGCCGAGATGGAGCATCGGGGTCACCCTTCCCCTCGTGGTCATGGGCTGCGTGGGAGCCCGTCGAGGACCATCCTGGCGGGGTGCGATACGAAGTCCCGTTTCGTGTCCAGACAGACCACAAAGGAGCACTGATGAAGGTGGTGCTTGATGACGCTTCAGAGGCTCCAGAAGAGCGAATGCGACCACTAATTCGGTGGTACATTCCGAGAAGTCCACACAAGCAGGCACTCAGGTCTGCGTCCATGTCGAGGCAGAAGTCGTTCCCAGGCACTGAGGGGATCTCGACTCCACAGCCAACGCGGACAGGGCCTGAGATGTTTCGTCCGGTGCCCCCAGTGAGACCAAAGCCTGAGAGGTTTCGCTCCGCACCTGCGCCAAGGCCAAAGCCGGATAGGCTTCGCTCGCAGCAGCCGACGAAAGTTCTTCGACCCATGAACGGGACAGGTCTGGGCATGGCTTTTGAGGCGCAGGCGGACCTGGAACGATGGATGAAATTCCTCAATCAAGGAAACAACGACCAGAGCGAACCGACATTGTCTGCCTTGCAACTGTCCACCATTGTGAATGATGATTGCCTCGTATTCAAGACCAGGAGTGCCCAATTCCGTCTTGGCGAAACCCATTTGCGTGTCGAGACCGTATGGCGGCGGAGCGGCGACACCTCGGACGTATCGAACAAACTGATATCCCATAGCACACTGCACATATACGAGACGGCGGTCCTGAACGAGAATCGTCTGGAAGTGGGTCGAGTAGTCCTGCCCGATCCAGTCGTATATCAGCCGTCAGATAATTTGTACGACTTCATCATGCTGTCTGAGGCTCAATACTATGGGGATGAACTTCATGTTGATGTGGGAGACCACCCTCTACTTCATATGATGATGATCCAGTGGGATGAGAATCGGACGTTCGCAACACGGCTTGCAACAGGCAAAATAAAGAAGAAACATTGGTGGTCCGCGCCAGGGAGAGAGGAATTAGTAATATTAAAGTAATGATGTTGAGCTGTATTTATAGGACGCAAATGGTTCAGTCATATAAAAGTCATTATCATCGTGCTGTGGTTAGCAATAAGCTGTAAAAGGCTAGCTTGGTGGACCAACCCCAAAGCATACATAAAATGTGCTACGGGCAGCAAACGGGCGGCTAACGGGCCCGGGAGCAAACGGGCTTTCAGCTTGATAGCATCCCAATGAGACCTTTGTTAGGAAACCCAATAGAACCATTCTCTCCCCCTTGTAGTTCGCATTAAATGAGGATCTGTACACTTGCAGCCAAACTTGAATTGTATTGGAGAGCAACCTCTTCCTGAAATGGCGTGGACAATATGTACCTACAGGGAAAGTTTTGGGGATCCTTGTGATTTGTAAGGGGTAGACTACTGCAAATAAACTTAGCGTGCCCAGACCAGCCCAGACCAGAGGCGTGCGCCGAGCACCTGGGCAAAGCTTGTCATGCCCCGCCGAGGAAAGCTTGTCGTGTTCTGCCGTTGGGCTAAGCCTAGAAGGGCACCTCTCAGCGTGCGTAAGGAGCGAGGGGTACTTGGAACTGCGGTGTAACTTCACTGCTTCACTGCTGCACCGGCAATCACAGTGAGTACTGACGATATGAGAGAGCTATGGCGTACACAGGTGTGTAAATGGAACAGTTTCCATCACGGGCTGTTGAGATCGTGTCGGGTCTGCGGCTGCCGTCTGTGTCAACTGGTGTGCGACCGAGTTCCTTCGAACCCCGCGCCGTCTAGGGAACTCCGAGACACTTCAGCCGGAACTTCGGTGCTAGAGTCCCTGATAAAGGACAGTCAGCCCGAGCCATTCTCTTCTTGGCAGGTGTTCGTACAGGTTGGTCGCTATCCTGTGCTGGCCAGGGCTGTGTATAAGGTCTATTGGTCAATGATAGAGGTCTCGTGCTGGTTTGAGCAATCACTCCACACTCATTCGTCATCCAGCGACTCCTTCCAGCCCTTAGCTTGATAACGCCCCCTGGCTGTTTGATCCTTTTGGCGCACGGGGGATGGTTGGAGGTGCTGTGGCGTCTGGATTCAGGTCATGGCATTGGTAGATTAGCGATATGACCATGACGAGGTCGGCCCCCCGGAAGGCATGGACCGGCAGGAGCAACCCAGGAGCAACCCCGGTTTGGGCCCACCTTGGCCCGTGCTTGGAAAGCTTATCTGCGTGTCAACTGGGGGTGCTGGGGGTTGCTGGGGGTTACTGGGGGTTCAGGTTCGTGTAACTCTGGGAAAGCACGACGGTCATATAACTATCACGTCGATCGCGCCCCGAGTCTCTGGTTCTGCCCTTGTCTTGCCGCTTCCCTCCTGCATCTCGCGTCTCCGAATCCAATCCAATTGGCCTGTTCGGCATCGCATTGAGGCTACGGGAGCTCTTGGCTACACCTTGGCTACTCCAACATGCCGTTCAACATTCGAAAGCCGTTCGCGCGGCGGACGACTGATCACCCCGTGATCGAAGAGAACGTGCCCGGCAACGTCAACCAAGTCGACGCTGATGGGAAGGCTGTTCCCCACACCGACAACTCTGCTCAGGACGACGGTGCCATCTCTTCGAGCGTCGACCAGCTCAAGAAATTCAAGAAGACGCATCAGTGGGACTACAACCTTGACTATGACACCATCGTACGTTCTTCCACCCGTCAAGTTCTATGCGATTACCCGATTGCTCGCCAATGCCGCTCATGATTGCTCGTGGGCGGCAATGTGACCCAAAAACAGGAGCACAGCAGGCTAGGCAACAGCAAACACTTGTCAGATTTTGTTTGCAGCGCGATCAATGGCAAACGCTTTCAAACGGGTCGCAAGTATTCTTGGTGCTGACAGACGGACAGGAAGCTGCCACCAAGGTTGCTGAAACCGACGATGTCGAGAAGAAGGCCAACTTCGAGCATGCCTTGCTCGAGGAGGACTCGCCTTACTTCGAGGTTCGGGCCACAGTGCGAAACTACGACGAGGATATGCCTGCCAACACCATCAGAGCCTGGATCATTGGCCTTACCGCGACCACGATTGTCTCTGCCGTCAACTTGCTCTTCTCCCTTCGCAACCCCTCCATCAGCATCTACGTCTACGTCGTGCAGTTGCTCGCGTATCCAGTCGGGTGCGGCATGGCTCGTGTAAGTCACTGCGTATCCTCTCCGCGTGAAGATAGAGCGACTCACAAGCATTCGCTGCAAAGGTCCTACCAAACCACCAGTTCAACACATTCGGCTTGAAATGGAACCTCAACCCCGGCCCTTTCAACATGAAAGAACATGCCATCATCGTCATGATGTCGTCGGTGTCCATCCAGGGAGGTGTCGCGTATGCCACCGACGTTCTCCTGGCTCAACAGGTCTTCTACAAACAGAACTTCGGCTGGGGCTTCCAGATGCTCCTCGTACTCACGACGCAATGTGTCGGCTTCGGCATGGCAGGAATCGTGCGCCGATTCCTGGTCTGGCCTGCCGCCATGATCTGGCCCCAGACCTTGGCCCAGACGGCTCTCATGTATACCCTCCACGACCACAAACCAACCGATCCCGCCACGTCCAATGGATGGAGCATTGGCAGATACCGGTACTTCCTCTACGTTTTTGCCGGGAGTTTTACGTGGTACTGGTTCCCCGGCTGGATCGCCCAGGGTCTCACCTATTTTGACTGGATCTGCTGGATTGCTCCGAACAACATGGTTGTCAACCAAATCTTCGGCAACAACGCCGGCTTTGGGCTTGTAAGTGGTCTCATAATCAAGGCGTTCTTTCCTAAGCACTAGTGTTTGTCGGGCCACGGCTGACCAGACAGCTCCCAATCACATTTGACTGGACTATCATGACTGCCTTTATTGGCAGTCCCCTGCCCTACCCATTATTCTCAATTGTGAACACGCTCATTGGTGTCTTCATCTTCTTCTTGGTGGCCGGGCTTGGCGTCTTCTACACCAACACCTGGTGGGTTCAGTACCTGCCAATCGCGAGTGTAAGTCAATCACCGTCATGATTTTCCCCATACCTTCGTCAGGCCACCCACTTATGCATGTGACCAACTCAGACACACTCTTTCGACAACACCGGTTCGGCGTACAATGTGACAAAGATCCTTACCCCGGAGAAGACACTTGATGTCGCCGCTTACCAGCAGTACTCGCCTCTCTTCTTGGGGACATTCTTCTCCCTCACCTACGGCGTCTCTTTCGGCGCCCTGTCGTCCGTCATCGTACATACCATCATTTTCCACGGTCCCGAGATCATCGAACGTTGGAAGTTGGCGCGAAACCAGGATGCTGACGTGCATCTTAAGATGATGCGCAAGTATAGAGACACACCGAATTGGTGGTACTATGCTTTGTTTGCCGTCTTGTTCGCCTTGTCCCTCGTTACGGTCCTGGTCTGGGATACCCATCTGACGTGGTGGGCGCTAATTATTGCGTTTCTGCTCTCCATTGTCTTCCTCGTCCCTATCGGCATGGTCCAGGGCATCACCAACACGCAGCTCGGACTCAACGTGCTGACCGAGTTCATTGTTGGTTACATGCTTCCGGGACGGCCAATCGCCATGATGCTCTTTAAGACGTTCGGCTATATCACGATGGCTCAGGCTTTGTACTTCATTCAGGATATGAAGTTCGGGCACTACCTCAAGGTTCCGGTAAGTCACAGTCGAATCTTCTAATTCAGAACCATTCCTCCGGCCATTGCTAACTGTGCCGCCTCTCCTCTCCCCCGACAGCCGCGTATCACGTTTACTGCACAAGTCGTTGCTTGCGTTTGGTCCTGCATCGTCCAAGTCGCCGTTTTCAACTGGGCTCTGGGCACTATCCCGGGCATCTGTGAATCGGACCAGCCCAACGGCTACACCTGCCCCGGTGCTAGTGTTTTCTACACTGCATCCGTTGTCTGGGGTGTTATCGGCCCGGCGCGCGTGTTTGGCGCCGGTGGCATTTACTCGTCCCTCCAATGGTATTGGCTGCTCGGCGCTGCACTTCCCGTCATTACCTGGTTCTTAGCGAAGCGCTTCCCGCGTAGCAGCATTCGGTATCTGCACTGGCCGCTTATCTTTGGCGGTACCGGCTGGATCCCGCCGGCTACAGTGTATATCTACCTGTGCTGGGGCGCGGTTGGCGTCTTCTTCAACGGCTTTATCAAGCGCCGTTTCAGGGGCTGGTGGGCGCATTACAACTACATCACGTCAGCCGGCCTCGACACGGGCTTGTACATTTGCACGTTGCTCATCTTCTTTGCCCTTATCCTGCCCCAGAAGGTCAACCCTCCGCAATGGTTCATGAACCCGCCCGCCGACGGAAACCCGAACATCACCAACGCCTTCAACAATCTGGACACACAGGGCGCTTCTATTCCACTGACCGTCGCTGATGGGGAGACGTTCGGGCCGACCACCTGGAAATAAATAGACATGCTCTGAGGAATTTGGGGTGACGTCTATTATTCAGAAAGGCAACGCACAAATCTTTACCCGCCTCATCGCAGTCACGGGTGCGGCATAATATCAAGATTGTGCACTAGGTCTATTCTTGCACTTGTTTAGAGATGGTCAAGACGTTGCTGGAAAGTTGCTGAAGTCTATGGGGAGATTGTTAGGCCATTCACTGTGCTAGCATTAATAAAGCTCCTCAACTTAGTAATGAGAAAAGCATTCGCCATCGCAGCATACCAGTTGTTTTTAAATGCACCCGTAGTTACGAGAAGGAGGCATTATGAACCGAGACCCTTTAACGGTAGTAGGCCCATATCTCTCGCCAAGGGCACGCACGAGTAAGGACCGTCCTGTGGCTTCTAAGAATGGCTCATGCCGCCCCGATTAATGGCGTTGTTACTTAAGATGAACATGGTATCCAAGACGACGTGTCATGTTCAGCATCTTGAGAACCGTTCCGGTTTCTTTCCCTTTGGCCCGGGCCTCAAGCTGCACACCAGTTCACTGTGCAAAACGGCCAACGCAGAATAGCCCTGAAAGCCATCTCTTCGACTCGCTTCAGCACCGTGGACCATGAAAGGTCTAAGATTGCGATGCAACCAGAAAACAACCAAGAGCTGCCCAATTTTAATCCACAGCCGCCCCAGCTACGGCAGCCTTGTTGGATCAGGCTCTTCCTCCCCGTCGTCCGGAGCAAGCTGGCCGCCACGGTCGTGTCGTACCTCACGGGCATCCCTACGTCTTCCATGGGGCGCTAGGACAGCATGCTGCTCCAGCTGACGGCGTGGGTGAGGGAGACAGGGCGGTACCCCTACTTCTTCGATGGCGGTTACCACGCCGTGAACCAGCACACGTGGTCCCTTATCGGGGAGATGCGCGGCTTCATAGCGCTATTTGTGTGGCTTTTTTCTCTCTCGCGGATGCAACACCCTCTTGCGGGTGGCTTCTCCCAATGTTGATCACTGCCCACGATCGACTCTTTTTCCGAACCCCTTTGCTGACAAGTACTACACATCTTGGAAGAGTCTCTTTTCTCCTCTAATAACCCATGGACCCATGATTGCGTTCTTCTCCGAGCGACTGTTTTACAGGCGAACTGTTAGTATCCGAGTGGAGGACTTCTCTCACCTCCACAAGTTGTAAATATGGCCCATTCCCCAGCTCTGCAGGCGATCCTTTTTGCTTCTGTTCCAAAGCCCAGGTGAAGGAGTGCGAGAGGGTCGTTCGGCGCATTCCTTTCAATGTCCAAGGTAATGTTTTTTCTAAGATCTCTCATATTTGCTGTCCAACTCGCGATGTCAAAGAGTGAAACCTCAGTTTCTCCTGCACTGACAAATAGGGACTTCGGTCTAAAATATTTTCTGAAGAAAATTGATATACGGAGAGTCCAACACCTTGGAACCCCCAGGCTCAGCATAGGCAGCCGCACACCAATTCAAAAATAGCTTCGGAAAATAGTCAGTGGGGAAATTTGGATTCATGCACATGCGCTCAACATTGGCGCCGGGTTGGATTAACGGAGACCAGAGATAATAAGCTGACGGCAGAGGGATTTTCAGCTCGGTCTTGAACTCCGATATATATTTCAAAAAGGCTGTAGCAGCGTGTCCACCAGCAGAGTCGTCAGACAATATTATATTACTAGGAGGTATTCTCAACGAGTCGATGAGGTAGTGATAGGCAGACAATGTGTCTTAAAGCGCAGCAGGAAAAGCATTCGATGTGTCCGTTGCGGGGGAGACGAGACAAGCGGTATTATGGACATAACCCTCCATATGGGTTGCAGGCGTGTGGTCCAAGATTACTAAGATTAAAGAGCCAGAAGTTACAGATCTGCCGTCTGCAAGCACCTTGGCACCCCCCATGGATGTGGAGAACTACCGTTGCACGACAAACATTCGATGATGAGAGCGCAGCAGGATACCACGTGGCGCCTATTTCTGAAGGTTGAACACTTCGATTTGACAACATGGGACCTGTGCAGAACTTGGTTGGTACTGGACAGCTAGAGAAACATTTATTACTTCCGGGTGCCTTTGGCTTTGGCCCCCTTCCACTCCCTCTCTAGGGCGTTAATACGGTTCATGAAGTCTCGAATTTCAGGGTGGTCGAGTTCGTTCTGCGGCCTCCGGCGAAGCAAATCCAATAACTCCTGTGTCGCCGGCTTACGATCCCAGTACTCCCTGAAGATAAACTTGTGCGAGTGCGCAGTATCAGGGTCGACCCGCGTCCGATTACCCTTGTTGGGCAGGATAGGCAGTAGACTGCTCGTGTCTCCCGGCGCGGCCAGCAGGTAGCCCACGAGTTCTTCTTGCTGGTCGTCGTGAAGCTGGCATACCCGGTCGGTCACATGGTCGCGAGCAGGGTGCAGCCAGATGTTGGGCGGGTTGTTTTCGGCGGGATTCTGGCCTCCAGCCTCCTCTTCGCCGGTGCCCTGGTTCTCCTCATCCGGCCGGTCTCGGGGGTCGCGTGGGTCAGCTCTTCTGTCGAACAACACAATCCCGCCGACTATGCGGTCTTCGGCCCGGTACCCGACAATATCCGCGAGGCCTTCGGGGTAAATCTCAAGATCGACGTAAAAAGGGTGGTTGAAGAGGGTTGGCCTCGGTGGCACCGTAACCGCATAATCCTGTGGGTTGACGGCTGGGGGCTTAGGCGGGACGATGACACAGTTGGTGACGGTGTCAATCTCCTGCTGGCTGTGTGAGCGAAGGTCGTCCCGTTTGAAAAGATCCACTGCGATCTGGTGCAATGCAATGACGACAAGCTCGATCAGACGGGTATGAAAGACTTTAGAGGTCAGGGGAGCGTCTTGGTATGCCTGTACTAGCTTTGGGTCAAAGACGAGGGAGTGCAGATCATATTGCTCAAGACAGACGCTGGTCTTGTCTTTCACCCCGGGACAGAGGCTTGCGTGCGCCTCGATGGGGTGATCATCGCCCAAGATACCGGGATGGCGCTTGTCCCAGGCAACGTCGGCGATGGGTAAGCCGTCGACGATCTGCGCAAAGGTGTCTGTGGCCAGATCAGAGCCAAGCACGCGTAGTAGAGCGCGGTGGAAGATGTTGAGGTGGTCAGTGGTGAGGTTCTCGAGCGTGATGCGATGCAGGTGAGCATAGAGTGCGACGTCGCGGAGCCTTTGAACCATGACATCCATGCTCAAGCCGGTCAATGTGCCGACTGAGTTCATCATGCATAGCAGGAGGGGTTGTCTTGTGGCTGTTTTCTGAATCTGAGGCAAGATGGTACAGTACTAATTACTTACTCCTGAGGTAACAAGGGCGAGAGGCAGAAGTCAGACTGTGAAATCATCGCATATGCCCGCCCGGTTCGAGCCTGCAGCTAGGTACTGGAGACCCGCTCCAATCTACCGTAAAATTGCCACATGCAGTCAACCTTCAACGTGGCATAGTTCAAGTATGCCTAAACTCACCCAAGTTTTGTTTCTTTTCATGTCTGTCACCTGACTTGGCGCCTGTTGGCATAGGGATTCTGCCTGGCGGGATTAGGCAGATTTCACTAACACCACGGCCGCCTGGACGCTATCCGTTCCAGGACTAAATTGTGTATGCTTCAAAATATGATAAATCTTCCTGTTCTTCCTTCAAGCTCTTGAGGACATGGGAAATTTAATTCACAACAAAGGCGAAATTCAACATGACTAGCCGTCCGCAGTACGTTGCTGACTCTCCTTTGGGCGGCAGGTGCGACCTCGGCGACTTGGTCGGATCCGAAGCCGCAGATGCAGACGATGGCAGCACCGAGGATCATTGGCCACGAATCCCGCTGTGTTATGGCCCTCCTCCTACGCATCGAGAGAATGCAGTCAAAGAAGGTTCCTGTGCTCTCGTCTTCTGTCTCATGGACGCGTGCTGACTTGAGTACAGTTGGCTACATCACCCTTCTTTTGGCATCGTTCAACATCCCAGACAACGGTGGTGGAGACGTCCGCTGCATCTCCGATCTTTTGCTCTCGCTTGAGACCCGCGACGACATCACGAAGCTTGTCCTGGACTACACCTCGTTTGAACTCGCCCTCCGTCGCCTAGCGCAGGAAAAGAACTTTCCCGACAACGATGCATTGCAAATTGCCTCCCGTGCAACCGCTCTCAAGCAACATTGGGACAAGACCGGGCAGGACCATGCCAACGGCCCACAAGACGTCGCCTACCCACCAATGCTGTCGGCCGTGCCCGATAGGCCCAAGAGTTGGAAGCTTGAATTCAGCGACAAGGCCAGGGAAGAGGCTGAAAGGTACTACCACGCCCTCAAAACGCAGCGTAGGTACGCCCAACGCTGCTTCCAGGCCAAACCGCCCATGCCCATGGCATGGGTACCCCAGGGCGGTGACGCATGGGCAAAGACAGCCCGCGCCAAAGTCGAGTCCGGCGACTTGTTTCACAGCCGCCACTGGGCCCCGGTGTGGATGAGCTTCGAGCTGGCGTCTATCGATGTGATGTTTGGTATGGAGGAGGCCGGAATGAATCAGGACGAGAGTGATGAGTACTATGACGCCTCTGGGACAATATCAGGGATGAGGGCCCTGTTCCAGGGCAGAGACCTCCGAAGCGAGGATGTTTTCAGAAGTTGAGATGCGAAATAGCTGGTCGAAATACGGACAGTGTCACTTTTGTTCACAGCCTGCAACGGGCATAAGATCAATCAAGATTATTGCGCAAGCCTGAGTTGAGTACGGCGTTGCCTTACACGGAGTCGCCAGCGATCGGACCTCCTCAGGCATTGATTGATAGGCTGTCAAATGGGAAGCGGAAGGACGTACAAATGGCGTATCCAGTTGTTGTCTGTCCAGTCTATGAAAGGAGCGGAGTTGGACGATGTCAAGGTCGAGAGAGGTGATGAGGGCCAGGGTGAGATGACTGAGATTTGTGTTGATGCTGTATATTCCGAAGATGAATCAGGATACTACTAGTTAGGTAGATGAGACGGGATATGACGAGGTCTGGTTCACGCATGCATTACGCATGCATTCAAGTGAAGGAGTTGAAAGTGCCAATAAAGACGCAGTCTTGTTTGCAGTGAAAGGTACTGAGTGATATTCGCAATTCGGCAGATAGAAGGAGACACCCCTTGGATCATTTGGCTTTGTAAGATCTGATCTCACTTCAGAGCTAGAAATGTCTGTAGCTGGCTGGAGATTTTGTGGTCGTCAGAGGGAAAAGGCTGTCGATATAAGCCGCATTTTGACCCCGCGTACCCTAGGGTAGACAACGTGGACTCAGTTGCAGGGTCCCCTAGTCAGTCTGGTGTAAAAAGGCGCGGTGAATGGCGAAATAAGCAAATCTGTACTACGGGGGGCTGAGTCCTGGTTAAGTAGTACAGCATGCATTAACTAGCTCTTCGCGAGCCAGTCGCGGGCCAAGCATGCGCCGAAATCCTTGTTTTGGGGAGGTGACAGCCCTGGATGACATGGCATTGCATTGGGCTTGGGCTATTACCTACCCGTGGCTGAAGCACAGCCACCACAACTCGGCGCCTACAGGGCAGCTGAATAAATTGGCTTCAAGTTCCTTCAAATACCCGTCGTCTCTTCTCATATTCCTTGATAAAGTAGGAAATCTCACATCATCCCGCAATCCTGCTTCTAACCCTCGAAACTCGCTAAGCAATACGACTCCGGCGCGGCGGTCATGGACCCCGTGACAATCCTCGGGCTTGCAAGCTCAATCATCGCAATCATAGACTTCAGCTCCAAATTTCTGAAGAAGTCGTACGAGCTTCATAAACTCGCTGAAGACGGCCAAAGTCTTGACGGTGACAACACAAGCATCAAGACAGCAATAGAGACGGTGGAACGGCTTAGCAATGACTTGAGCTGTCCTTTCGACCCTGCCTCTGCGGAGGAAAGAGAAATGGCGAAGCTGGCTGATGACTGTCGAAAGGTTGCCGACCAGCTTTTGGCGGTCCTCAAGAAGTTGGAGATTGGCGTTGGTCAAGACCGCAGCCGGTTGTCGACTTTGAGACAAACCATAAGATTGGTATTTTCCAAGGAAGAAATCGAGAAACTCCTAAGAAGAATCGACGTCCTTCGTAATGCGCTGCACTTGTGTCTCGAGAATAACATCTAGTAAGTTCGGATCATTCATGTTTTCGATCCTGCACTGTTCCTTCCTAGCAGGTAACTGTAACTGATATTTGCAGTCGCACGCAATCTCGGCTCGTTCAAATGATACACAATCTGTCAGCTCAGAACGCGAAGCTGGGTACAAAAATGAGTCAGGACCTTGACTTGATGAGAGCGGAAGTCAAGGGGTTCATGGATCGATTCAGACGCGGCTCTGCTGACGACCAGAATGCCGGAGTCGAGCTTGCCAACAAGCTTTCGAGCCTTCATTTGGGCTGCGATTTTGTGGCTCGAACGAATGCTGTCCTAGGCAGCCTAGTGTATGATACAATCTACCACCGACACTCACAGATTAAAGAAGCACATGCCAAAACCTTTGAGTGGATATTCAACGAGGACCGTATTGACATCACCAAGTCTTCTACTCCCGCTCTGCGCCGCTGGCTCCGATCTGGGGATGGCATTTACTGGATATCTGGAAAGCCAGGATCTGGAAAATCGACGCTTGTCAAATGGATTTGCGAACAAGAGGAGACGCTTCGTCTTCTCCAAACCTGGGCCGGCAACAAGATGCTGGTGGTTGCAACCCATTTCTTCTGGAGTGTTGGTACCGATATGCAAAAGTCTCAGGAAGGCCTGTTGCGGTCTTTGCTTTTCGAGGCTCTTCGAGGTTGCCCAAACCTGATCCCTCGTGTTGTTGGGGATCGTTGGGATGAAGAACCGGGGCCCTCACACCACCGACCATGGACCATACGCGAATTACGACAGTGCTTCACCCGGCTAGCTGCTGCAGACGAACACTCCGTTGCTTTCTGCTTTTTCGTCGATGGGTTGGATGAGTACTCAGGACAACACGACGAAGACTACGAAGAGATCATTGGTATTTTGCAAGCCGTCGCAGAGTCTCGGCATGTGAAAATATGCGTCTCTAGTCGTCCATGGAACGTCTTCCAAGCTGCTTTTAGTCATCTGATTGGCCAGCGGCTGAGGCTCGAAAATCTCACGGATAGCGATATCCGTCTTTTCACTCGGGAGAGATTGGGCCAGAACCCCAAATTCCAGAAACTGGCAGAGCGCGAACCACGGTGTGAGATATTGGTAGACGAGATAGCAGAAGCTGCTGATGGTGTTTTCCTTTGGGTTTTCCTGGTCGTCCGATCACTTCTCCAAGGACTGACGAACGCAGATCGATTGTCCAATTTGCAACGGAGACTTCTCCTGCTGCCCAGGGATCTCGAAAGGCTCTTCCTGCATATGCTGAAAACCACGGACGAGGTCTATCATGAAGAACAAGCCCGGTTCTTTACGATAGCACATCACGCCCACAGCCCCTTATCCCTCACTACTTACTCATATATTGACGAGGAAGATCCAAGGTTTGCCTTGGATTCCGATTCGGAGCCGGAGCCGACGGCGGAGAGATTAGATCGACTCATACGTACCAAAATCCGCTTGAATGCCCAATGCAACGGCCTACTCGAGTGTATATCGACACCGAAGTCAGCCGACTCCGACCGACTCCTGGAAATAACCACTGGGCCGCCAAAACGATATCTTTCGCCAGTCTTATTGTCAAAGGGCTACGAAGTCCGCTTTCTACATCGAACCGTACGTGACTTTATTGCAACGCAAGAGGTCGGTAGACTCCTTGCTTTGCGGTGTCCACGGGATTTTCAACCGTCGGTCCGTGTTTGCCTGGCGATTCTGGCGGAGGTCAAGAAACTGGACTTTTCCATCGCCGATGAGCGCCTTAAATTGATCCTGTCTCACCTGCTGGGCCGGATCGCACCGTATTTGCGGGAAGCGGAATTGAAATACTCGATACCCATGGTGGATGTTCTGACTACTCTCCAAGACACTTTCGCCAAAATATCGCCAGAGGTCAGGGCGGCGGTTCTCGAGAGTTCGAACCCTGAAACGATCAAGACGATTTCCACAAAGGATGGCCAGTTGGGTTTCCAGACCACGGCGGGGGTTTCGAGGCGAGTCATCCTGCAGTGCAAAGCCCCGGGATTCAGCTACTTTGTCATTCAGAGCCGACTGCTCCTCTATACTCGACATAAACTTGAAACAGATTGGGCTACTCATGACATGGCCGATCTAGTTTTCTGCGCGCTGTTGCCTTCAGCCAAGCATTTGTGCTTGACACATACCCCAGAGGAGGAACTGGCCATGCTGGAGACCTTGCTCGAGCAGTTTGGGACTTCAGTGCTTTGGGACAGTCCGCGTGTCACGGAGACCCGTACTCACCAGACGTTTGAGAGACATGTCGCATCGAGATGGCTCATCTTTCTTGGCGTCGTCACGGACATCTGGAGCAACGCAGGTACGGAAAATGCTGCCAGGGACGATTTAATTGTCCGGAAAATGACGATATGTCTCAAATCTGGGGCCGACCCGGACGTCAGAGAACTGGGAAATAAGGCCTCTCCACCTATGTTGGTCCGGCTTTTGAGGACGGCAAGCTCTATGATAGGGCTTCGTTCAAGACCTCACACGCTAGTCTATCAGATTCTAGAGTTGTTTTTGAAACATGGAGTGAACTTGCGGAAGGTTTCGGTGCGTGATAGACACGCGTCGTTGTTCACTCTGCGTCGAGATATCTATACCAGCTTGGATGATGATGCCTGGCAACTAGCCAAGAGGTTTGGGTATATTCACATTGAGTCTACGCCGGAACAGGATCTAGAGACGGTTCCAGGCACCATGGACACGCCTTGGGTATAAGATTAGCCGGTACAACTCTCATCACTGGAGGAAAGATCTTTCTGATTTCTACTGTATCTTGGATCATCTAATCTATGTGACTGACGTGCATGTGTGCCGCCACCATAACAATGCGAGACCATTGCATTATTATACACAAGATCATCGTCTGTTAGGCTGGTCCGAACACATTTCCAGAATATCCTTAATCTGCTGGGCCTGAACAAGCGGAATGACGTTGGCATGGCAGAAACTATCTGCCAGACTGTTGCGCGCCAATTGATCCCACAGATCCCTGCCCACACCCACCGATTCAAGACTCCTAGGCATATCAAGCTCATCAAAGATCGCCCGGAGCATGTCGCCTGCGTCAACCTTTCCCTCGACCAGCCCGCGCTTCTCTAAAACCTGAGCCACCTCGTACTCCGACCACAACTTGTCCACAATGATTTTCTGACGCTCCGAATTGGCCGACGCGTTGTACTTCATGACCGACGGAAGAAGTATACAGGACGTCTGGCCGTGGCCAACGCCTAGTGGCCCAAGATTATGGCCAATACCATGTGAGGCACCACACGGAACAAACATTGTCAAGCCCGTCATGGCCTTGTTGCAGCCCAGTTGACAACCAAGACGCGCCGCCATGTCGTCTGGCTCCTTGGTGTACCGGAGCAGCGACCTGGTCAATAGGCCCAGCCCTTCCAAGCACGCTTCGTCCGACTCCGGCCTCGGGCGGGAGGAGCATATGTTTTCGACGCAATGGTCTATGGCCCTGACTCCGGTGCTGCGCCAGACCCAGTCCGGCGTTGAGCGGCACAGCTCGCCGTCTAGAATGAGAATCTTGGCAAACATGCCAGGATGCGTGAACTGGACCTTCATCTGGTTCGTGGGATTGGTACAGCCCGCAAACTTGGAGAATTCGGCGCCAGACAATGTTGTCGGTATGAAGACCAGCGGAATTGTTGGGGCGTTGCCCAGAGATGAGCCCTCGCCTCGAGAGACGGCTTCGAGGTCCAGTTTCAGATAGGAAGCTTCGAGGCGAACCACATCCTCCACGCCTTCGACGCTATTTGCGAGAGCATAGGTGAGCAGTTTGGCTCCGTCTGCTAGACTGCCACCCCCGAGGGTGACGATACAGTCGGCCGCTTTCTCTCGGATATCCCGTAGGATTGGGATCAATGCATCATATGGCGTATGGGCTGGTATTCCCATCCATGTCCCCACATGGTGATTGTGCAGTGCATTCTCCAACTTTACAAGACCGTCCGAGTGGGAAGCTAATCCTTTCGACGCCAGAATATAAGTACGTCGGCAACCGAGGGTGCCGATTATGTGCTTCGCGGCAGCCTTGTCGAATGGCAACCCATAAGAGACCACTGGGACGAGCTGTCAGAATGTGTTTCTAGGTGATCAAGGACTAAGAATTGTTTGCGAACATACTTGTTGGAGGGCGAAGCGATGCAGGGACATTTGGGAAGGCTGGTCGGAAAATTTCCTCGTTGGATTCAACACTCATCTTGTAGCGACGACTGGTTCAGAGTATGAGAGTGCCTTGGATGAAATTTTGCAATTCGGCAATTCGATTCCAGAAATCTCAAGGTTTTGTTTCGACATTTTATACCTGTGGACCAGCAATCCTGTAAATACCCTCCATCTAATCGCCTTACCGCCGTGCTCCGCATGTTCCAAGTGATGCACTCGGCACCGAGTCGGCTGGCGCTTGGCAGCGACCCGGCACCGGACCGGCACCGACGAGTAGCTTGGGAACTGCATGTGCTAATTGCCTACCTAGGTACGGTGAAGTCAGCCCGACCGGTCCCGACCGCCGGAGACGGGGCACGCTTAGATGTCCACTGGCGGGTGAGCGGTGGATTTCAGATTGTCAGGCACAGGATCGTCTAGACTACGAAAGTCGGAACGCACCAAGCAGCCAGCAGCTTGCCGTCCAAGTATACCCGGATTTTCCTGACTCCACCTCCTCTGCGCTTTCATGGCTAAATAGATCCAGCTGTACTATAATGCGAAGAAACACTACTAAGTCCCCCTAGACAAAACGCCACTGGTGTTCCTGGAGCTGTATGCCACTCGCCGCCCTGTTCTGCAATGTCCTTCAGTGACTGTCGCGGTGTGTCATGGTAGACTATCGCTTGCACAAACTTCCAGGCCGTCTCAAGCACCAAGTCTTTTTCATCTGTTAGTGAATTATCCTTCATCAACGACCCTCTCTTTACTAAGAGATTTTCAAGAAGTCCCTCAACGTCGATCTGTGCTTCTTCCGAGTCTTCCATGTCCGAGACAACGCTCGCATTGGTCGCATCGCTGGTGGTATCCGACGCGGTCTCAAGGGATGATGCCTTGTCGCGAGAGTCTGTGACAGGACCTGAACTGCGTTCCTCTCTGATAGCCTGTTCAGATCCATTGTTTCCGTTGTCAGAAGCTTCAACGATTGTGTCCGTAAAGCGTCGTGTTTGAAGTTTTTCGAATGTGAAGTCCTCGCTGGCTAGGCAGTCCTCGTATTTCTGAGCAAGCAAGTCGAAAGTTCCAGATGTGAGCTTGCCATCGAGGTCGAAAACTACTTGCGGTTCCCTGAGGCTCTCACGTCGCTTCGATCCCTTCAAGAAGCTGCTGTGTGTACATGGCGAGCTTTCCACGTCATCGTCGATATTCCAATAGAAGAAAATGTCTTGCCACCGCTTCGTGAGATGACTTTTCGTGAATTTGCATTGCTCAGTGTCCAAGGTATCAGAGGCATACTTATCGTCGCTCATGCCACGGTCTTTTGCACGTGAAAGGACACGAGCCATGGTGTGAACAAGATTGTACCCGTGGAAGTCCACGGTCCGAAAGTGATGGAGGCCCCAACGCTTTCTCCATCTGGCGTATTCTTGCCGTTTCCCGAAGACCCAATGCCTGAGGATGTTGTCCTGGGAGAGAACCTCGCCCACTACTCTTGAGTCCTGATAAGCTAGATCCGTTGAGACCATTGAGATCGGGATCATGTCTTTTTCAAGCTTCTGCAACTCGTTCCACACCTTAGCACGCATGTGCGGTTGTGTCTCAAGCCTCAACTGAGAAAGACAAGACTCGCAAATGTAGGACCCACAGATTGAGCAGGAATAGAACTCCCATCGCAAGGTATGTCGGCACAAGGAACAATAAATTAGGTTGTCCGAGTCTGCAGCGACGATTCTCCATTCTCTGAGTATCTCGGCTCTTTTTGCTGGCACAGCTGTGCGGGTCTTTTGAGCCGGAAGATGTGGGGGCGTAAACGGTACCAGGGCCAGCCTGAACAAACATGAACGCATGATGCTAAGATGCCGCGATGCATCATCTATTCGATAGTTGCCATAAGTGGCATTGCGCCTGAGGTCAGCCATAGCTCGCGCAGCCCGACTTATACATTGTGCAAGCCGGACGAGTCGGTCTTTATCATCTTGAGCCATGCTATTAGTAGAAGGGGTAGATTGCCAGGGCTTCAGCACATCCCTCATAGCGGAGTTGTCGACACAGTAGTCAAACGCGGAAAACCCTATGATGTCGCGGAGGTGTGGGTTTGCGCCGGCTTTGAGCAGGCGATGGGCGATGTTGAGATACCCTTGATCGACGGCCCTTGCCAGGGGCGTGCGTTCCCACGCATCGGTTTGGTTAACTTCAGCACCCAGACGCAACAGCACATCCACCGTTTTGACGCAGCCATTGCCCGCCGCCCCAGCTAATGGCACATCAACGAAGCGCCCCAACCCGCCGGGCTTCATCCCGGATCGAATAAGGAAGTCAACTGTGGTGTGATTCCCGAACAGGGCTGCAATGTAAAGTGCATCAACACCTGCTGAAGTCGTTCCGAAAATGATACTTTTGTTTGCTTTAACCAGTTCCCGCAAGATGTCCAATCGTCCTGTGCCAGCCAACATATGGGCATATGTTAATCCTTGGGAGGTTTCAACACCAGAGATTCCCATATCATGCTTCATGAAGAGTTCAATAGTTTCCGGTCGATTACAGTCAACCGCCAAGTAGAAAGGCGTTTCTCCTAGATGTGTCTGGGGTTGACGTTCACATCCAAGATCTAGTAGGCGAGATGCGAGTTCCGTATATCCATGACGTGCTGCGAAGTGAAGAGGGCGCCATCCATGCTTATCCATGCATTCTGTGTCAGTCAATCCATCGATCAAAATGTCAATGATGGCCTGGTCATTCCTCTGGATCGCCTTGATCAGAGGAGGATCTTGGAGTTCGTGAGATTGACGAGCATCAACATCGGCATTGTGCTCAACGAGATACTTCACCGCCGCCACGTCCTCTTGTTCTATAGCGTAGTGCAAGGCTGTGCGGCCATTTTTTCCGATCTCATTGATGACTTCGGGCCTGCAAAGATGCTTGATGCAGTCAAGATGTCCATGTGCAGTGGCTAGATGAATGGCTAGGTCTCCGTTGTGGTCCTTTAGAGTTCCAAGCTCAGGGCACCATTCTATGAGGCATTTGACGATCTCTCGGAATCCACTCTCCGCGGCGAAATGGAGCTTTGCAAAACCCGGTTAGTAGCCTTTTCATGCATCATCAGAGATCTCAGACAGAAATACAAGGACTTTTCTGCCGACAGCTTGTGGTAGAGAATGGAAGCTTTGGCGAGGACGATGTGGAAAGTAAAATGATACGTACTGGATCTCGTATTAGTATTTTGAAGAAGACTTCAAGGTCTAATATTTCGCGCTTGAGAAATAGGAGATTTGGGGGCTCAAGAATGTGGGGTTTTTCTTTTGAAATAGAAAATTTCCGGTGCGCACTCTGGGTGGGATATTCCAAATGCGACGAAAGGATATAAAATCGATTATTTGTGTGAAATATCAACTTACCCAACAAATTGTCCCTTCCATTTCCCTGAGGGATGTCCTGGCTGGAAACCTCTGCCAGGAACGCCCTTACGAAGCTGATGTGGTTAAGCCTCACAGCAACATGAAGCGCGGTATTGCCAAGTCTGCTCTGTGACAAAAGATCGATTCCCCAGGAGAGCAGCCTCTGTATGTGCTCGGCCCGGTCCCAGAATGCCAGTGCGTGCATACTTGTAGCTTTATCAGCAGACACGTGCTTTGGGTTGGCTTTATAACCGTCAACCAACATGTCAGCGATTCCAATGTTGTCATGTCTCAGAGCACACGATACCGGTGTCCAACCGACCGAGCTGGCAAGCTCCACATCTGCGCCCTTTTCGAGGAGCATCATCACACAGACAGTGCTGCCATAGTAGCTGGCCAGGTACAGCGGTGTCTGCTGGCCCTCATCGCCCGCGTTCAAAATTCTCGCGGTCAAGGGATTAGCCAGAAGTAATGCCATTGTCTCGGCTTGGCTTCTTTGTGCCGCAATATGGAGACAGTTTGAGCCAGCGTTGTCCAGCACCTCAATATCTGCCCCGACGTGCAGTAACACGCGCAAGGCGCCTGTTCTTCCTTCCTGGGTGGCAAGTAGAAGAGGAGTCTGACCGCTGTATGTTCTTGCTTCCTTGTCTGCACCATTCTCGATTAGAAATGTGACCATTGCCTCTGAGCTATTAGCGGCAGCATCGTGGAGCGGTGTCAAAGATCCCTCTCTTCTTGCTTCGATTTTGGCTCCGCTGTTGAGGAGCTCTGTTGCCATCTGCACATCTCCGTCACTCGACACCAGGTGCAAGGCCGTAGAGCCATCCCATGCCTGAATAGACGCGTTCGCAGAATGTTGGAGGAGCTTTCTCATCACGTCCATGTGCTTGTTGAGGGCGGCGGATATCAGCGGTGTGCGCCCGGTGTAGCGATCTCTCGTGTCAGGATCAGCCCCTGACAGCAAAAGATGTTCCACAATGTCCGCGTGTCCCAGACTGGCAGCCAAGTTGATGGCGGTCAGTCCCCTCGTGTCCTCAGTTGCAGAGTGACCCATGACTAACACCAGAGACAACAGATCGGTCCAGTGATTATTGACACAAGCACCAACCAGCCATGTTGAGCTTTTGAATGGTTCCCCATTTCCTTGATCTGTGTCCAATACTCCGCCTCTATGTCGGTCGAGAATCCAACTGCACATAGCTTTATGCCCATTGGCTGATGCCTGATCGATGGGCCAATGCCCAAATCCGTCGGGCTGGCGTATATCTATTTCATCGGGACTGAATTCGGATAAGAGTGAATTCAATCCAAATATGGAAAGCAGATGCAGTGGCGTTGTATCCGGTGGGAAAGGAAATGGGTTGATAGTAAGGTCCATGTTGCTGAGGTTGCGAGTGTAAATCTGATGCAAGAGTCGGCGAGTGTTAGTTGCCTGTATGAGGTCACAGGCACTTGCTTTGAGTCCATCAGGCCCGCTGTCAAGTGCTTCTCTTAAATGGTCTCCCCAGAAAATACCAGCATATTCCAGGAAAGGATGCTTCTGAAACAATTCCTCCAGTGCACCTTGGCTTGGCATTGGCCCATTTCCGAAGGCGTCGAACTTTAGGAACGTGATGCAGTCCTCCGCAAGAAGCTGGTGTGCTCGGACTTGTAGATGTCGATAACCATCAAGGCCTTCAACGGTCTCCTCCGCCAAAGATCTCAAGAAATCCCCCAGGGAAGCATGTAACAGCGTATAATGCCCGTCTCGGAGAACAAGTAGGTCGGCGCAATCCGTGGTCAAGGGAATGTCAGGATCGAGTCTTTCGTCGTCATCGATTGAAGACATGCCCTCCTCAAGAGCCAGAACCTCTAGGAGCTGGGGCTTATTGAGAGGCTTCTTGGAGTTTGCAATCCATAACAGCGCCCTTAAGGCCAAGCCCCTGGCAGGTTCCTCTTTGATGAGAATGCGCTTGAGAGCGCCCGCGTAAGCCCCTGAAAGTCCTCTTGGCATGTTCAGGGCGGCAAACTTCATTTTCCTTGCTGTCCTTTCCTTTTTGATAGAATCAATAACCAGAGATACCCAAAGGAACATCCCGTCCGCAGAGCTGAGCAGATGATCTTGTATCTCTTTCAGAGATGCCAAGTCTTTGGTGAGTTGTTTGCTTCTATCGCCAATGAACCGGTTGATGTCTTCGATATTGGCTCCTCGGTCGACTTCGATGCTCGGAAACCCATCAGTAGCGCTGCTGATAGCCGGGTACCCATCCCGACTGAAGAGAAGAACATTGGCCGAAGGTCCAGTCCCGCCTAGGTCAGCGAAAGTGGCTAGAAGGTTGCAGAGGCCCTCAAACTCAGGACTCGAGACTCCACTACATTCATCTAGCCCATCAACCACGATGAATGCTTTGGCCAGCGTCTTTATGACGCTCTTGATCCCGTGGATTATGTCCTCTCTGCTTGGCTGTTCTATATGCGCATCAAAGCAAAGCTCTCTCAGTCGAGGGACATCTTCGTCCAGGGGTAAATATCGATAAAGCTGCTTTAGTACGGACCCCAAGAGATCTGTAGTGTCGTAACCAAGACTAGAGTCTGTGAGACGGCCGCCTTGCGCATTTCCAGAGGTCCGGATCAGCTCGGAACTGCAATATACATATGCAACGGCAGCACGGCCGAGACCTCGGGAATTGTTTGGGCGTGGCTCTAGGTTGCTTCCGGCTGGGAACTCCGTCGAATGCTTGGCGTCTCCCGCAAACGTTTTGAAAGCGGTATCCATCGAATTGGCTTGTGTATGGACGACTAGGGTGTTCTTCATCCCAACGGGTCCTTGGGCCGAGCCATCAGTATGAAGGATGTCCATGGTTTGGAGCTCCCCGTCAGCATGGCTGGCCACGCGGTTCCTGTCATGGCAGAATGATCTCAGCTCTTCAATGACACGAGCGGCCAAATGCGACTTTCCGCTACCGTGCTTGCCATACACCCAGAGCAATGACCCATAGGATCGCTCTCTCCAGGAAAGGTAGGTCTCATGGGACAAAAGCCATGAGCCGGTTTCCTCCAGAGTTGCGTTGTAAATCATGTCATGTGTTTTCTGGAAAGATAGACCAGACAACCAATTCAACATATCTTTGCGTCTCTCATCTGGAAGTGGTATTTGTTCAGCCGATTCAATAGTCTCATGAGAAAGCCGGAACTCATGACTGACCTTGGTCCCTTGCAATTTGTCTCATCACGCGTTCCCGTTCTTCTTCTGCTTGCTTGGTTGCGTTTTCATGAAAGGCTTTGTTTGAAACTAGCTGCATTCTTAGGTGGATCATCTGTGTCTCATGCAAATAGCCAAGTTTCTTCACAGAAACCAGATTGATTGTGCGATCGAAGGCGTCAAGATTGAGGTCAAGGAGCTGGCTCCACTCCCCGAAATCCTTATCAAAGGATCTGGGCAATAGTCGCAGGCTGCTCTTCTGTTTTCCCTTGCTGTTCATGAACAAGACTGATACCCCTGCGCAAATTCGCAGGATAATATCAAAGACGTCTACCAGGGCTTCTTGGATCTCGGAAGTGCCGGGAAACGCGGTTCTGCACTCTTCAAGCTGTCCGAGGCTACTCATGACCTTGTTGAAAAACTGAACGAGACTCTCCTGGTACTTAATCACTCTCTGGGTCATTGAGAGCGCGAAGAGAACCCCGCCGAGTACAAGGCGTGCTGGAGGGTAAGCTTCGCTCAGAGATTCCGTCAAGGGCTTGCAAATGTTGAAAAAGTCGACCAGAGGGGTAACCCATTTTGAAGAACGCGCCGCCTTGCTTGTCGAGATGCTCGCGTCGATGACTTGGTCGACAGCTTCGGCATAGCTGACCAAGTCGCCGTCAGGCATCTGTCTCAGGAATGTCTTGCGTTGCTCGTCGTCCAGAGCCTTGACATGTTCTGCCCATCGCGTGATAGCCTGCCTCGACCTTCGCACGTGCATATACAAATTAGGTCAATTCTATTGGGGGTTATTTGGGGCTATACTCACACAGGTATCGCTTTTTGAGCAGACGCAACTGTGTGTCTTGTAGATGACGCGGAAGCCCAAGTGTCGCTTCGCATCGGTCTTTGTACCAGGGCCAACACACCCTGATCGTCTGAGTCTCCCGAGATATGCCCAGACATCTTGAAGACTGGATCATATAATGATGACAGGTGGTTCACGACCGCATTTGGCGTGGATGAAAGTAGGTTATCGCATGCCTCGTTGGCATGGGAGCCCGGCGAAAGAGTGCGTTGTGAAAGTGTCAGCGTGGGCACTTCAGCCCCGCTCGAGTGTGACTCTCCATTTTGAGAGGCAACCTTCAGCGCCAATGCGCGCATGTTGTAGCCAACGAATCACGGACGGCAAATATATGCTCGCTTGGTTGTGTTGTGTAGCCCAATGTCAGCCGCCACTCAGCTCAGCTGCATCTAAGCGCTTCCCTAAATTGCTGGGGGTCCGGGAATAATAATTGGGTGCCCTGGCAATAACTGCGCACTGAAGCTATACCTCATATGTGACCGCGGATCCTGTCTGGAGCCAGAATGAGACAGTTTCGCGTTTATTCTATGTCCTAGGTAATTATCCATAGCAGCCGGTTTATATTATATTCCAACATTCGGTGCAGGTTTGTCTACAGCCCATTTTTTTACCTTCGAAGGTATTGTAAAAGAGCCAATTATCAGTCCCCCGGTAGTAAACAACGTTATCCATAATCACAACTGACCTAAGCCTGTCCAGTAACGTTGTGTTAGGCACCCACTTGTCGCCCTCCCAATTGTTTCGGTCGGGGACGTTGTAACATAGCTCCTTGCTTGAGTTTCCACCTTGGTGGAAGACATAGAGTTCATTGTTAAATACAACTGTCGAAGGCGGGGCCCGAATGTTGGATTTTTGGACCTCACATGCAACAGCAGCGGCCGAGACGATTGGTCACCCTGTGCAGACCTGGTGAGTCTCAGTTTCAAGGACTTAAATACCTGATAGTTTCCTTCATCCTCCTTGAATCTGATTGCACAGTTTTGAATCCGAACGAGCCTCTCGCATCTCCAAGCCCAGGGTCAAAATATTTAAACAATCGGCGCTGGCCAGACCACCATACCGTGCTTTAATGGGCCGTAGAGAAGGTTACTATAGCCTCCTTATATGTTTAAGCTCATTTCCCTATCTTAAAGCCCTCTTTTTTAATTTAAAATAATTATTTTAAATATACTTTTTATTAAATTATTAATTTATTATAAGTTATTAATTCTATATAAATTCTTAATAAATATAAATAGGTTTTAAAAGTTAAAATTAATTATTAAAAAAGAATAACCTTTAGCTAAAAATAGCTTTTTTTAAAAAATGCCTTTTTTTAAACATAATCCCTTTTTAATTATTAATAATAAATCTCTTGCTTTAAGATAATAATTAAATATAAAGATTCACATTAATTAAAATAAAGGATTCATTATATATATATAATAATTATATAAAACCTTTATAAGATCTAGCGATAATCTATAAGGTTTATATTAATAATATAGCTATAAAGGCGATATTTAATTATATAATATCCTAAGTATAAATAATAATTATTAGCTATAAGGCTATTTAATAAGTAAGATTAAATATTTAAATTAATAATTAAAGAATTTATTTTATAAAAGCTATTTATTATAATAATAACTATATTTTTATATATTTTAATTTTTTAATAATTTACTGGTTTATAAGGTAAGCTATTAAATTATAATATAAAGCTTAATAATTTATTTTATAAGCTAGCTTATTAAGCTTATAAGCAAATTTTATAAATTAAATCTTAACCTTAGGTTCTATATATTTTATAACTTTATATTTTAATATTATTAAATTATTATTATAATTTTTATTATTAATTCCTTAAATTATTTAAATGAATATCCTTAATGCCGCCCTTCTTATTAATTTATAATACTATTTCCCTCCTTATTTCCTTTATCCTTAAAAGTATTTTATAAGCTTTATTCTATTATTATTTATTTTATTATACCTTTTTAATTTATTATATTAAATAAAATTAAGAACTTTTAAGTCTTAAAGTTTTTTTATTATTTTAAAAAGGTTAATTAATATAATTCCCTTTTATTATTTATTCTTTAAAACGCTATTATAATACCATATTATTCCTTTTATAATAATTAAGGCTTATTATCCTATAAGGTCTTTATATAAAATTCTAATCATTATACTAAATATATTTATTAATAACGATTAAAATATAATATCTTAGATTTTAATAATTTGTAGGATTTATTATATATTTTAATTTAACATTAGAAATTAAAAGATAAAATTAAAGAGTTAAAGGAGAACTTAATATATTTATATAAGCAAAAGCGTATATAATATGAAAAGATAATGCAAGCCATTTATTAAGGCTTATGGAATTTAAATAAGTTAAATTATATAAAAAAGAAAGAGGTTAATGCTAAGTATTAGCGTATTATTAAATAATTTATTAAAATAATTAATTATTATTTATTTAAGGCTATAAGTAAAATAATAGATTAAAAAGCCTAGCTTTATATTAATAATAAGGTTAATATTTTTAATTAAAATTCTATAATAATTAAAAATTAATCCATTTTTCTAAATACTAAGGGTAAAGTAATTAATAATGAAAATATACCTATAAATAGCTCATCTAATAACTAATTAAATTCTAATTAATTTTTTTTATTTATTAATCTCATTATATTAATTAATTATATTTTATTTTAATTAATTGCAATTTATCTTAATTAATAAAGTTTTTCTTTATTTAATAAAGGTAATTAGCTAATTAAGTTACTTAATTAATAAATCATTCTTTACTAATTATAATATTTAATTTAATTATAACTATTTAATTAATACTTTAATTAATTAATAAATTAGCTAACTAATTTAAGTTTTAAATTTTTTAATTAACCTAATAAATCTTTTAAGTTAACTAATTATAATAATTAATTAATTTATCCTTATTTCATTCTAAGCTAGGTTCTTAGCCTAATATTACTAAAGAATTTATTTATAACCAATAAGATTATTAACTAATTCTTATATATTTTTACTTAAATTATAACCTTTCCATTTAATAAAATATTTTATTATTCCTTAATATTATTATAAATCCATAATTTTCTTAACTTTATATTTTTTATTATATTCATTAACTATTTTAATCTATATCTTAAGTTTTATATTTTAAAGTACTAATTCTAAAAATAAGATATAAAAATTATTATATTTCCTTATTCCTTATAATAATAAAAATTTATAATTAATATTTAAAAGTTTTTATAAAATTTTAAATAATTTAATTTTTTTATAATTAAGCTTATTACTAAATTACTTAATTTTAATATTTTATTAAAAAAGGTAAACTTTATCTCCCTCTTTAAAAATTAATCCCTTAATTCTTTTTTAATTTATATATTTAACTATTTATTCTTATATAAAAGAAAATTTATTTTAAATATCTTTTTAAATTTATCTAATTCTTATTACTTTTTATTCTATTGTTTCTATTATAATATCATCTAGTAAAGCTTTATAATATACTAATGGTTTATATTTATAAATTATAAAGAAAGGTAATTATTTAATTATGCTAATTATTACGTTATTATAAATAAATTATACTAATAATAATAATTTAACTTAATTATCTTATAATTAATTAAAGTAATATTAAAGGTATTATTTTATAATTTAATTAATTTATTTTATTTATCTATTTATTTATAAATATATTATTATAAAAAGCTTATATTTTACTTTAAATTATTTTATTAATAATTTTTAAAAATTTAATATAAATAGCTTATCTTTATTTAATATAATTTCTTATAGCATTTTATAATTATTCATAATAATTTATAAGAATATATAAGTAAGTTCTTTTATAATATTAACTTCTTTATATAATATAAAATATATATACTTACTTAATCTATAAACCACTATTAAAATACTATTATATAATACTTTAATTAAAAGTTTTTATAAAAAAAGTAGCTTAACGATAAAATCTAAGCTAATAAATAATTAAATAACTATAAATATTAATAAAGGCTTTAATAATTCATAAGGTTTATACCTTACCATCTTATTTTTATTATATAAATCGCACTCTTTAATAATTTCTTCCATTTTTTATTAAAAATTAAAAATTTAATAGTTCCTTTAAATCCTTTTAATTATTACTATAATATCTTAATATTTATATATTAATATTTTATAAATATCTCTAATTAATTAATTTTATTCTTTAAAGTTTATAAATATTTTCATTATCTTATTAATCTTAATAATAATATTAAATTCTTAATTAAATATAAAACTTTTATCTTCCTAAATCCTAAAGATTATTTATTCCTTAGGTAATTCCTTATTTTAATAATTAAATCTTTAGCTAAGTATATTTACTTTAGCATTCTTAATTCTATTTATATAAATAACCTTAATATTAAATTAAGATAGAAATTCTATATATTTAACTTATTATTTATTAAATTCCTTTATTATAATAAAGGTTATTAAATTTTTATAATTTATATAAAATTTAATTTATTATTTAACGCTAATAAGGTATTATTACTATTCCTAGAATATATATATAATTACTATAAATTCTTTATTAAATATTATATAATGTATTTTTAATTTATTAAACTTTTTATTAAAGTTTATAATAATATATATTCATCCTTAATTATCTCTTTATATAAGTTCTCCGCTTATTATATTATTTAAAGTATCTATATATATCTTAAATTTCTTTTCTAAGTTTACTTCTTTAAATATTAAGTTTATTATAACCTTATCCTTAAGAGTTTAAAAGGCTTATTATTCTTTTTTTATTTATTAAAATTTAAAATCCTTCTTTATAAAATCTATAAATAGCTTTATAATATCACTATACTATATAATAAATTATTAATAAAAGTTAATATATCTTTAGAATATTTTAATATCTTTAATATATATTAGGGTTAACTATTCTTTAATTACTTAAACTTTATCTTTTTATATTTTAATATATCTTAATTTAATAATATATTTAAGATAATTAACTTTTTAAATATAAAAAAAACTCTTTTCTAATTTTATTAAAAGGTTTATATCTTAAAGTTTTTAAAATATTTATTTAATATACTTTTTATAAGTTTTAAGATTATTTAAAAAAATAAGGATATTATTAAAATAAGTAATAATAAAAATATTAAGGTATTTATATAAAATTTAATTAATTATTTCTTAAAATAATATTAATGCGTTAGTTAATTTAAAAGGTATAACTAAATATTTATAATATCTATAGTGCATTTAGAATATTATTTTTTATTTTTCTCCTTTCTTTATTTAAATAAGGTTATAAGCTTTTTCTAAGTCTAAAGTTATAAATTATATTATTCCTTTAAATTAATCTTATAATTCTTTAATAAGAGGTAAAGGGTATTAATTTTTAATTATAATATTATTAAATTATTAATAATTTATATATAATTAAAATTTACTATTTTTCTTTAATATAAATAAAATTAAATATCTTATAAGTAATCTTAAAGATTAAATATATCTTTTTTTAAAGTTTTTATTAAGATATTTCCTAAATGCCTTAAATTATTCTTTATTAAGTTTATAAATTTTATAAAATTTTAATGCTTTTCCTTCTTATAATAATATCTTATAATCTTATTAATTATATTTAAGGATTCTTATATTTAATCTTTTTTAAAATACTTTTTTAAACTTATAATATTTATATAATATTCTCTTTATTCTTATTAAAGCAATCTTTATATCTACTTAATAAAGATAAAGAAGATATCTTTATATCTTTTATTTATATATAATATATTATAATAGTTATTTTTAATTCTTTTTTTTAAAGTAATATTTTCTTAATTAACTTCAGCCTTCCTATAAGATTTATAAATAATTTAATCCTTCTTTATTTTATTTAAGCTAAGCTTCTTACCTACTTTTAAAGGTATTTATAAGTTCATTTAAGCACTTCATTATACTATTCTTAATAATATAACTCTATCCCACGCTATTAATTATAACCTTCTTTTAAGGAATAATATTATCTTAAAAAATTTAATTAATAATTTAATTAATTTAAAGATTTATAACTTTTAATTATAAAAATCTTATAATTAATTTATATTATATTATATCTATAATATCTATAATTATAAAAGTTATATATCCTTAAATTAAAATAAATAAATAATTAATCTTTATATTAATTACTTCGTTTCTATATCTTACTTTTATTCCTTTCATAATATTAAATTAATAAAAGTCTTCCTTTTAATATTATAATATTTTATCTTTATTAATAATTCTTAATAATATAAAGTTACCCTAAGTATTATTATTTAAAAATGTATTATATATTTTTCTATTAATTTCTACTTTTAATATAATATATATATAATTTATTTATATTATATAAAGGGATTTATAATCCTAGATTAATTATTATTCTATTATAAGCGATTTTAATCTTTTCCTATTTCTTATTATTAAAGGATTGTGATTTCTTATTATATTATTATCTTTTATTATTATTTCTTATAATATTAGCTTATAACTTTATATTTTATATAAATAGGGTAAAGGGGTATTTCGTAATTTAAAGCCCTTTATTATTTATATAAATATTTTAATAATAAATAAAGGTTAAGTTTAAAAATAGCGTAAACCTTTTTTTTATTATAACTTATAAGTTCTTAATATTTAAGTTCTTTTATATTATAAATTTATATAATAAGTCTTATTTTAAATTATTTAAGGAAAAAGGTGTTTTAGGCTTTTCTTTTAAAGTAAATTTAATATAAATTTTATATATAAAAGGCTTAAGATATATTATAATAATTAAAGTATCCTGGTTATAAATATAACTTATCTTTTATTTACCTTAATTCTAAGGGCTAATTAAGTTCCTTATAAGCTTATTTAATTATAATGCTTATAATAGTAATTTTAATAATATTAATATTTAAGGCGATGGGAATATTATATCTTAAATATTCCTTAGGATTCTTATTTAAGCTTTTTATAAGATTTTTATTTATTTCTTTATAATCTTCTTAAGGGTTTCTTAATTCCTTATTTATAATACTTAAGTAATTTAAATTATTATTATTTATTACTATATTATATAATAATTTATATCTTTTTATTATTAATTATTATTCCTATTAAGGTTTCTTAAGAAATTATTTAAAGGCTTTTTTTTTAAAAGGTATAATATATATTAATTATAATAATAAAAAATCCAATAAAGGGTTTTATATTATCCATTAATATTTACTATTTATTTAAAAATAAATAATAAATTATTTAAATCTTTTAATTCCTATTTATTAAGATAAATTAAACATTTTATATAAAGGTTAAGTTAATAAATATAATTAATTTTGCCTTCTAGGTATATTAAGTATTTTTCATTAAATAAGTAGTTATATTGCTTTAAGGGGGCCTATTATTAAACGATATTTAATTAGTATTATTCTTTAAGGATTAATTATTATTATTATTTCTTTAATTAGCGGCAATCTCTTATAAAGTAGCTTTTCTTATTATAATTATAATAATCCTTATTAATAAATTTTTATTAAGCCGCATTAAGTTTTATAAAATTTATATAAGTTTTATAAAAAGTATTATTATAACTTTATTAATACTTAAGTTTATTATTATTATAAAAATTATTATTATATTAATACTTCTTTTTTATATTAAGTTAATTCTTAAGTTTCTATAAATTATTCAAGTTCTTATGCTATTACTCTTACTTTTATTTAAAAAGTTAATTATTAATATATATAATTATAAAAATATACTTAGTAAATTTATTAAATTAATTTAATTTAATGATTTTATCTTTAATATCTTCTTTAAATCCTTTATAAAATTAGCTTATAAGCGCTTCTTCTCCTTAATTAATATAAATAATAAGCTACTTAAAATATATAATATAAGTAAAAGCTAAGCTATTTTATTAAAATTATATAAATTATTATTCCGCAATCCTTTCCTTATTTAAATCTTTAAAAGTATCTTTAAATGCTTATTTAAAGTAATTAAAGTTCTTAAATATTTTCTTTATATTATTATCTTATTTTTTTTTTTTTTTCTAAATAATCCTTAAGGGTAGGTTTAAATTATATTAATGCATTACCTTTAAAATAATATTTAATAAAAATAATCTTATTATAATTAATCTTAAATTAAAAAGTATAATATTTAAAATAGGCTTAGTATTAAATAAGGAATCCTTAAAGGGTCCCCTTATTTCCTTTATAAAGGCTAAGCTTATTTATTTTATAAGACTTAGCTTATTAAATAATATAAAGGTAATTAATTTCTTATTAAAAAAATTTAATTTAATTAATAAGTTTTTAGATATTAAGGCTAATATTATTATTAATATTAAAGGAGGTAGGAATCTAAGGTATTATTATATTTTAATATTATATAATTAATATATATATAAGTTATTTTAAATAAAAATTATTAAAATATAATAATTATATAAAACCTTTATAAAATCTAATAATAATTTATAAGGTTTATATTAATAATATAATTATAAAGGTAATATTTAATTATATAATATTTTAAATATAAATAATAATTATTAATTATAAGGTTATTTAATAAATAAGATTAAATATTTAAATTAATAATTAAAAAATCTATTTTATAAAAGCTATTTATTATAATAATAATTATATCCTTATATATTTTAATTCTTTAATGGTTTATTAATTTATAAGGTAAGTTATTAAGTTATAATATAAGGCTTAATAATCTACTTTATAAGTTAGCTTATTAGGCTTATAAGTAAGTCTTATAAGTTAAATCCTAACTTTAGGTCCTATATATTTTATAATTTTATACCTTAATATCATTAAGTTATTATTATAGCTTCTGTTATTAATTCCCTGAATTACTTAAATAAGTACCCTTAACGCCGCCCTTTCTGCTGGTTTATAATAATATAAATTACCTATATGAATTAAATATTAACCCTAGCGTAAAATTAATATTCTGCTACCTAATTAATATGAGGCAGTGTTAGGTTAACTTTAGCAACGCTTATTATCACCCTTTCTATAGTTAATTTGCTAATATGCCTTAAAACTAAAGTAATTTAAAAGCTATGCTATTACTGCAATATTAAAAAAAAATATTTATATAATTTAAAGTTATTTTTAATGCTAAATTAATTAATTTTAATTAATATAATATAATATTAATATAAGGTGGTTATGTTAAGGTTAGTGGTAATAAAGGCTACGTAATATATTAATGCAAAGGGTATTATGGTGACGTTAGGGGAGGTTACGTGATTAGGGTAGTTTATGCACAGTAAATCCTCTATTTTAATTAGTGTAAATCTCCGTATTTTAATAATTAGCTAAAATAAAATCCTTTCTTTTATTTTTTAATAATATTTTTTTTAAATTTATATATTTTAATAAGTTATAAATTAAATTTTATATTATATTTTAATAATTTAATTAAAATTATTTTCAGTTAAAGCTTTTAATTAAAGAAAAGAAAATAAATAAGGAGTTAAAATATTAAAATTAAAAAAAGAGCTACCCTTAAGAAATATTTAAATTTATATAAGTATTATTAATAAAATTAAATATTTATTAATAACCCTATAAATTTATTTTTTAATTATAAATTTATTTTCATTATAAATTTATTTTCCTGCTTTATAACCCTTCTTTTAAAAAAGCTATTTAATTATTATTTAATTATTTTTAAGAAGAGAAGCTTTTAATAAAGAAGTTTAATAAAGATGGTCTTATAAAAATGGTAATCAATTAAGAGAGGGGAGGCTATAGTGACCCTCTCTGCGGCCTACTAAAGCACGGTATGGCAGCTAGGCCCCGTTGGCAGGCATTCGGCGACTGAGCCTAAATACAGCGACAATCGGAAGCCCCTCTCTACACTACCCGTTGATGTTATCATGAACGTCTTCCATCATCTCAGTCTCACTAGATACCTCACTTCATATGATTCTACTGCTATGAGACCCAATGTCAACCATAGCTTCCTGCAGTGACGAGTCAGCCTCGCCAATTTTTCCTCGCTTCCAGGCTTTTCTACCAAGTCGGAACTCCTTTCCTATACCTCATTAACCCCAATGCATATATTTGATGTATTTAAAGGGCCTTTCCCAGGATTCTGCAAACTTGTCTGGTTCCTTGCCGCGCTACTGTGAGCTGAGGGCGTCAGCTCTGTTGCTGCCCTAACTTCAAGTTGTTCCATAATTTGCGCCCAGGTCTCATGCACATGCAATCTCCACAGTCTTCTGGTGAACTGGGTCTGGTCGCAGGGTTTAAAGTCACGTGCCTGTCTGTGGGACTTCTGTACACAAGATTCGCAATGCAAGCAGCTCATCCACTATTCTTTCCATAACCATAGCAAAGCATACGCGCCCAGTCTACCATTTCCGTATTGTCATACTGAGTGGTTCACCTTGTCCATTTCATGCGCGGTGCTTCAATCACCAATGTGCAGTGGTGGTCCACATCACGCTGCAACCCAATCCCTTCTGAAGCATGTCCTCAAGCTTTGAACCTGACCAAGCCGCCAGCCAAGATGACTGGGGATCTTCTTCAAGCTCCCTCTCTTCCTCAGCAGGCTCTTCTCCTCATCCTCCTTTGCCTGATCCTGTGCTTCGCAGCTTCCAGTTCCCCAGTCAGCAAAGAGCCAACACGATGAATGACAATGATTTCCCAGCTCACCCGCGGAGTGCCAGCAATAGCGTGCGCGTCTTTCGCTCGACAGGCACTGACGATCCCAGCGCAGCCTCAACTGCAAATGGTGAAACACATGCAGAAGCCAGGAACGGTATGAAATTGTCTGGACTGAGCAATCATGAACTCGACCTCGTCATAGCCAAACTCGAGGCTCGTGTCTTGCAGCGTCGCAACAAGATTCGAAGAATTGAGGCCTTGAGTGAAGAGCTTGGCCTCAGCACCCGTCAGCAGGACTGGCTGGCTTTGTTGAACAGGCCTTCACCAGAACCCAGTCAGAGCATAGTTGTCGGAGAAAGAGATTGCGACCACGCACGAATACAAGCAGAGTCGGCTGCGTTTCAAAATGACGAGCCTGTGCCTATCTCCGAGACTAGACCCACTCCTGATTCAGTAGTCACGGACGACGGTTCAGCCATCAGCTTCTCGAATTTACAGGCCGAGCCTGAGACGGTCCTCCAGTCTCAGCGGCTTCTACGTAGCCATAAGAGAAGCCATGGCCAGTTGGCACAATACGCCGATCGGCACGAGGGCGGAGAAGATGAAGAGATTCCCGAATTCTACGGTCAGCGCTCCGAAGTCGACGAAAACGAAGGTTTGCGTCAGAGCAACTCTTCTCTGGATCTCATAGATGGAGTTGCCAAGCGTACCGCCTGGTCTGTTCTCCTAGAAACGCACCCCGAAGAAATCGCCTCGAAGTTTCGAGCCGGCGAGCGTCCAACAAACAAACAAGTCAGTTCCATGGTAGGTGTCTCCAAATCACGTCTGCATCAGAGAAATTCGAGGCTTAATTCATATGTTAGCTTGATTTGCCTGCCGTCAACGCTTTGGTGAAGAATCCCATGCGTAGAAATCGCACTCACGGGTGGCATATACGCGGCCTCAGTCCACCTCGCCTTAATCAGCAGCTGGTCTCTATTCTCATACAAATAACGGGTGTAGCCGCCCCCGATCCATGTGACAAATGCCAGAAAGGGTGTGGGCTTTGGGCTGGATGTTATTTGAGGCCGGCGGAAGCACGAGGTGTTCAACCCATGGTCTGCGCCAATTGCATGTATAACAATAAATGTACAAGATGTCGATGGAAGCAAGGGCCAACATTACCATAAACAAGAGCAAAGGAGGCTCGGCTGCCAGATGTAATGATTTGGATGTCTCAAGCAAGTAACAGCCACGACTCAACTTGGGGGTATTGTCGACGGCATGGGTTGATCAGGAGCACGACCGGCTTCACAAGTCATGTTTTTAGAACATCTCAGAATGGCTTTGAGGCCCAAGGTGACTCCTCTTTATGTTTAAGCCAGCCCGTCTATAAAAAACGTGAGATTAGATGCACAAGGGCACCTGTCACTAATCTACGAGATCAGGTGTAAAAGACCAAAGCTCGCACTTCGATGCTCTTCCTGCCCGGACCCTTTTTATATTCCTCATGCCTGAAGGCCGAATGCGGCGAACGCCTTGCTACAGACGTGTCCGAGTCGAAGCACTTGATCAGCACAACCATATCTGGCGCGTGTTCGTGTCTATAAAACCATCGATGAGCCGCGTTCGGCTTCACGGCCCATGTCTCAGACTTTGAGTTTGGCTTCATGATAGCTGCCGGGATAAGGTCCGAGTCCGAGACGGTAGATGCGTCTGCGATCGCAAGAGGATCCCGCAGCACTGTCTCGATAGGTCTCCAAACCTGTGGTGCGATCATAAGCCAGTCAGCTAAGTCGTTTCATACAAGGCCAGGAATACAGAAACACACATTAATTATCTGGTACCTCACCTTCAGAAGCTCGTCTGCTTCATCAGGGAGGACGTTTCGCAGCTGGAGCTCCGCACCATGGTAGGACTGGTCTACGTGGACTTTGAAGAGGGGCCCCGCATTCAAGCGGTTGTCTAATCCTGCCTTGTCCCAATCTGAGGGTCCTCGACGCGCTCTATGATTAAATAAAACGACGCGTGAGGCACCGGTTCTGTTCCATGGACTCGTTTTAGTAATATGATCATAGAAAGTCATCGACGTGAATAACTCACACCTCTTTCAGCAGCCGTTCCACTTCGGTGTAATACAGGCCGGTGATTCGTCCCTCTTCGTCAAAATTCTTCTCTTGGCTGATATGGGGGACAAATTGGAACCCGTTCTTGTCAAGGGTATATTCATCTTCATGACCGGCAATGTCTTGTACAACGACATCAATTGATACCGATGGCCGCTTGTTGACCACGCTGGTGCTTTATGGTGCCGGACAATATCAGTAATGCCGATATGTGTGAAGGCTGGCCAACTGGAGTGCAGTGTGGAATCTGGAGTAGTGGGATTACATACTTTCCCACCACGACAGGTATCGGAGGGCCAGCATCGACAGGGTAGTAGTTCAGCGACGTGGACACATCATGCCGATTCTCCTCGGAGTCAATTTGCTCCTGCGTTTTAAGATCCACCATCTTTGCGAGCGACTATTCAATCTCACACGGGACAGTCGAGCCGTCAAGGGTGGGTAAGTCTGGCCTCCTAAGTAAGGTTGAAGTCGTTTATGAAGTGGTGGTGCCTACGGCCCCCGCGGATGCGAAATAGGAACAGGAAGAAGCCCAGGCAATCATTCTCGTGGTGACCTCGACCTGAATCATGGCGACTTCAGCCCTAACCCTATAGGAATGTTTTGACGACGACTTCCTTCGGGTTTGCCGAACCGACCTCCTTGTCTGTTTAGAGATTGTATAAGTCATATCTAGAACCCAGTATCTGAGTAGACTGTTCAGTCCGTGAAAAACCCTCAGCCATGTAGGATATAATCATAAGTCAAGGGTTTAATTGCAAAGAAACTAGAGATTCGAACCTGCGAAAACGGAGGGTACACATGTGCACCGGTACGTCGCCAGTCCTAAACCACGTAAGAATTCGCACCCAACATCTAATTTACATTCTCAACTAGGACATTCTAACAAGCCCTTAAAGTATAAATTAGCCCTGTGAATTTTAAGTGTGTGAATTGGCTAAGTAGGTGTTGGGTGTGGGTGTGCGAATTAGGCCTGGGTGCTCTAATTTGCTGTAGTTCAGGCGCGAGTGATGTACCGTTGTACCCTCCGTTTCTATCTGGGCAACACTTCGTCCGTCTGCCATTACGTCTCTAGGCCAGCAGCAGAGCGGGACCCGGAAACAAGTTCCTTATACACCGTGCTTTCCAGTTTTGAGTAGAGGTCGTTGGCAACGCGGTCCGCGAAGGGAAGTAGTGTGACTACCATGACGCCCGCGATGCCAGTTGAAGGGTCAAACCACTAGAACAATCTCCAAGTCAGGATCTGTCCTCGGACGATATTATAGGAGGCTGAGTGCCAACTTACCCAGTGAGAATTAGCCACTCCGCTCCACATCATGCTTCCTGCCTTTCTCTTGCCCGGGATGTCCTCCAAATTCAACATTCCACCAAAGGCAAAATTGGCTGGCATTCCGATGGGGTACTCGGGGGCATAGCCTTCCTGCATTCTCGCGACCTTGTCCATCAAGTCCTTCTGAAGTGATTCGTCAAGCTGCGGTCTGAACAACATCTCCATCCCTTCTCTATCGAGTAGCTTTCCCTGCATCAGGCCTTGGAGCAGCTTCGCGTAGTCCCTCGCGGTCGTGAATAGCCCTGAGCCGCCGCTCTCGAGAGGGTGATCATCCGGCAGTGGCGATGGGCCTGCTTCCAGAGTACCACCCGGCGAGCGAAAGGCAAAGCTAGCCGTCCTAGCTGCTCGTTCCGCCTGATCGGCTGACAGCTTTGGCCGAAAGGTGGTGTCGCGCATTCCCAGGACATTGAAGATGTTCGCTGTCATGTACTGCTGCAACGTCTGCCCAGTAACTTTCTCGAGCAGTTGCCCGGCCCAGTCAATCCCTGTGCCATATAGCCACTGTGTGCCAGGCTCAAACAGGAGCGGCGTCGAAAAGCCTTCTTCCGACCACGTCAGGTTGACCTTGGGCCGCCCAACAGCTTTGCGCCATTTCATGAGCGGCTCTGAGGGGATGTCGTAGGTCAACCCCGAAGTGTGTGTCAGAAGATGCCAGAGCGTGATTGGGCGGTGGTTGTTTTCCAAAATGGGCTGATCGTCTCCGTCGAACCCGCGGAGGATTTGTACGTCGGACAGAAAAGGGAGTCGTAGCCTCAAGTCCTCGTCAATGGTGATTTGACCGCGCTCGACGAGCTGCAAAAGGCAAGTGGCGGTTAGGAGCTTGGTGAGGGAGGCCACGTATGTAAAAGTATCCGGCGTGTATCGCGCCGCTTCATCATGTAGGTCGATTCGGCCGGCTGAGCCCTCGTAAAGGACGTCTTGGAGCAACACCAAAATGCGTAAGCATGTAGTCGAGACCGGGCGGCAGCAGACTATCCAGAAGATCGTCACTCACCTTTTTCGTTCACAACCATGAACGAGACACCAAGAACTTTGTCCTTGGTGTCACTTCCCGAGGCGGCGTAACTTCCAAGTATCGAGTCAAGTTCCGCCATGGCTAATTGCTTTACTGATATTGTTGTCGTGTCTGGTGGACAAGTTTCGAGATTTGAGCTGTCGGACGATGCAGCTGGGTCACGGCGAGTTTTTTATGTCGAATATACGTGAGAGATTGGGGGAACACTGTGTCCAGAACCGCCTACATGGTCATGTTCGTGGTGTTCATGAAAGGTGGCCGCCACGTATGCATCAGGCAGCCAACTGAGCAGCAGGAGTCGTGTTTGTCAGCAGACGGCACCAATGCTCAAATCACCAATATTTTCCCCACAGGAGCCATAAGATGAGGATTGCGCCAACCCGGTGTGTCATAATGATTACTGAAGGAGTCGAATCGAATGCTGTGTGTACAATCACACATTCTGCTTCAAGGCAGCACTGCCACCACGCCTGCAACGCTTGGTCGCTGACAGACAGCAGCAACAGGCAGTCCCCCGAACAGTACGATCGCTACCTTTTGGTGAAGATTCTCATACGAAGTTTCTTTTCCGTATTATGTGCCGCAATTGTGTGTGTATATAATAGTAATATATGGATAGCGACAGAGCCAGATTGAAAGATCCTCGTTTAGGCTGCTAAACTCCCTGCCAGGGCCCGGAACAAGGCTTGAACTTCACGGACAAGCTTTTGTAGATGAATATCTGCGAAAGGACGGAGATTCATAGAACTTAACTTGCTGGTTAACTCAATTCCGCCCCTTGGGACTAACTTTGTGTTGTTTACAGTATATTGTGAAGAGGGACATGTGTCATAGTCGAGGTCAACCTCAAAATATGGTTGGTTGCAACATCTATTGTGGGCGAACCGGTCGTCTGGCACCAGTCTCTTCCCACACAATACACAGAGACTAAACATCGCCGAGCCTTACATGTCTGTCTGCGCGTACTCACTGGCTGTTCTGGGCTTTATGGCCCAATTTATCACGTGCGACCTCCGGCTGAATCGATGAACGCGTATTTTCCCGCGTCACGGTGTCGTGCTCCGTCTTTGCCAGCCTAGATGGTCCCAAGGCTGGAACATAGCTGCATATGAAAGAAAAGTGGTAAGATGGAGGATAGCCTTGGACGAGGATCGATTTGTGATTAACTTATAACGGGCAATCAACGGCCCTGGCGGAACGGGAAAAGTGTGGTACAAAAACCTGAGAGGGAGATAAATGCTCCGTGCGGTGAAAACGGATTTTGAAAGGTTTTAGGGTACAGGAGGCATATTGATCCAACGCGCAGATCACACAGAGAATTGAAAGCTATTAACTAGCCTAGTTTCTCGTTATTGTTCAGCCATCAAGCCCCCCTGGACAACAATGCCTCGACATGTCGGCGTAAGCACAGAGGAGCGCCTACCATGCGACACTCGCAACCTGTGCCGCGGGCGAGCATGCGAGGAGAGCAGAGTTGAAACAGGACTGGCAGGGCGGGACCCTAGACCCCGGATGGGACACGACGCGGAAGCGGCATGTCCCGGAGTACACGGTGCCAAGGTGTTTGCCAACCTTGGTCCGGCTCTTCACACTGCCCGTGGATTGGCTGCGGCGGTAGCGGGCCAGGGACGGAGGCAGAAGTGTTGATGTCAGTGCCCTGCAAGCGTGTGGGATGCTACTCTGGTTTTATAACCATTCGCCTTCGAAGTGGATGACATGCAGCCGTACCCTGAGCAGCAGTCTTCTCCAGGTGGCGTCTGGGGAAATCGGGTATGGATGCTATCACGGACCTCGGGGCGAAGATTGGAGCAGACCAGCAAAGCGGTATCCAATCGCAACTGGTGGACAAACGAAATCAGTGCTCAAAAAAAAGTAAGACTGGCTGGCTGGGCGAGTGGGCGTGCAAGACGACAGTCTCTTTGGGCGACGGCGCATCCGTGGGGTGTGAGCCCATGTGCCTTGAAACAGGTCGCGTTTTGAAGGTTCACGCAACGGGCATGAGGACAATCGCGCGAAAGATAAGACTTCCTGACCAGCTGCATCGGTCATTGTAACTTGGATAATAGAAATGACCGGAAAAGACGTCACGGTTGCTGTACAGTTGAATTGAAAGGCTGGGTACACTGGGATGGCCTAGTTCGGTGCTCTGCAGCAGCTCGAAGGGTGTTTCCAATGACTGTATATCTACTGGCAGTTAGGCGTCTCGGATACCTGTGACGACTGAGGAGGAAGTGTCAACACGCTGGCTCGATGTCGAGACCAATAGTCCAGATCGTGTGGCGAATGGCACCGTTCAAATATCGCATCAGAGCAGTCGACCTCATCATGCCTACCTTTTTCCTTTATTGCCTCCACGTTGCTGGGTTAGCCAAGGCGGTGTCCGGCCAGCTCGAGGCCAAATCTGGAAGCCACCGGTGGCTGGGTTTAGCTCTGCATCCCTCCCGTCAGTCATCACCAGCACCTGCCTATGTGTCCACCATGTAGAAAGATGCTCAACAGCATTATTTATTAAATCTGTTGCCCAGTCGGTAACTCTGCACCCTACAGTTGGCCGAGTGCGAAGGTGTGAGGACGGGAGTTTAATCCACTGTGTAGACTACCTACCTGGGCATAGTACCTGCGTCACGTCAGCCGTGCCGAGACCGACCTGAGATCTGAGACCCGGGACCTGGACCTGAGCCAGGGCCCGGGCCTGAACCTGCATTGCCGAGTAACCGTAGCAGGCGGCGGGTGGGGAAGAATTCAACACCACCGCACGTGGCCAGCTGGCGAGGCACAGGCGACAACAAGGATCATGGAGGGAAGAAGCGCAACACCTGGATATTGTCTGACCCGAATTGTTGGTTGGGTTGGAACCAGCCTCGAATCGCAGCAAGTTGCAATATAGTGCACAATGCTGTCCATCATGCCAACAGTCTCGGTTCCATTTGAGCCAGCATCTCCGTTCATCATCCTCATACTCCAAGTACCGTGGTCATCATCATTGTCCACCCACTCAACTGGATAACTGGGTAGCATTCTTTGATGCTGCATGTCGGTACATTGAAGCACGGTATATATATGCCACAGGATATAATATATCTGTATGTAAAGTGCTGGCTGCTTCATAACGTTGCAATGGCAGCCACGGAATGAGCACCCCCTTCACTCTAAAGATCTGTAGGGACGGCATTGGTGACCACTGAAAGTCCCTCCCGCATTCTGTTCTGGCAATCGCGGTCTTTCTTGATGAATCCAATTTGGGAAACAACCCCTGAGTGGGGCAGCGATTCCCCCCCACCTTCCTGCTCACCCTACCAGCCAGCCAGTAAGCCGCATGCGCAACGATGCTTTGCCATGCCCCCAAGGTCCCTTCCTCGCTCGGCCCTTTCGCCCCTCGCCCCTTGCGCCTGCAGGCTGCACACACCCAGACACCCCATCGCCTGCAGCTGGATCTGTCCCACCTTGGCCCTAATGATGCTTTGTACCCAGTTTGGTCTACATGTACTCGCTGGCTGGCCTAGGATCTGGCTGTGCTGTACGGATACAGTCTGAACTATCTGACTGCCCAGATGATGACCGAGACCGACTTGGGTGGCGTGGAAAGGGGGGCGGAATATCTATGTCGTGTATGCAGGTACATAACGCCACACGATATCTCCTATCCTATTCTTGTTAGCGTCTCGGGTGTCCTTTGTCTGTACCTAGGTATGTGGTCCAGGTCTAGATGGACGGGGAGAAAGAGAGAACGAGAGCCCTGGCCTTGCATTGCTCTACTGTGTATGGTCTGTCTGTTCTGCCAGGTACGGAACAGACTAGTCCATTTTCCTAATCCGCCTGAGGACAAGAGGCCCTGAGGACCCAGCCCCCCCAAGAAGGCCCCACGGATCAACCAGAACTCGTCCTGGCTTGCATCCACTTCCACTGGTACCGCTACTGCTGTGCTAACTGCGTCTGATAGCTTACTGGTGGCTGACTGCTGCTGGGCTGCTGGATGCTGGGGGCTGCTGGATGCGTGCGTTTATGGACGGGTGGGCCTTGGGGGCACTTGAGCAAGGAGCATGGGGGGGGGAGGCATGGGGCATTGTCTCGTCTGGCTGGTATTCTGCATTTTGCATTGACCGACAAAGCTGGGAGGAAGGGGCGGCCACCCACACACACACAGAGAGAGAGCAGGAGGAGCACTGCGAGGTACACGACACCCACACCAATCGCCATACAGGTACACCACCTTCCACCTTCGATTCCTTCCTTCAACCTGCTGGCTGCTTCGCCCTTCCTCCATAGTAATAATAACGGGCAGTCCAGTCTTCTCGCCGCGTTGCCTACCTTGGCCCCTGTACCCCTGCCGTCCATACACCCCCCTGCTCTCCCTCTCTCTTTACCTAGACTACTCTTTCTCCCTCCTCTCTTCCCTTATCGGAGGCAGCATTGACTGGCACCGACCTCTTCGATCCGAGCCTCAACCGGCATCTGCACTGGTGATCGATTGACAGACTGCACTTCTCGACTGCATTGGTCTGGTTCTGGCTCTGGCTCTGGCTCTGGCTCTGGCTTTGACTTTGACTTCTGCATCGGCACCGGCAGTGGCGTCACACCAGATCGGTCAAAGAGAAAGCCAGTCAGCAAGCCCTCCTACAGGCTGCTCGCCCCGGCTGGGTTGGCGCATGAAGGCGACGAGGCCCTGATGCGCTGAACCTTGGGCCCAGCGTCGCTCGGTCGTTATCAATTGTCAAACCACTCACGCACTCGTGCCCCAATCCCAGACCGGACGGTCATCGACGACAAGGGCCACCCATCCCACGCAGGCGCACACACCTAACTCTCTCTCCCTCTCCCTCTCCTGCACGCAAGACGCTCCCGGACAAACAGCAGGGACTGAGGGATTGAGAGACACAGAGAGAAGCAGAGACGCAGAGACACACACCCGCATCAAGCACCCAGCTGCTGCCACACGCCGGACGCGCTCTCCCTCTTTTGGCCCGTCTCCCCCTCTCCCCGCCTGCTGTGCGTCGGGGGAAGGAGACAGCCGCCATCCCGCACGGAAATGCCATCGCCTCACGCCAATGCTCATGCGCATCACACCGGCTCCGTCTCTGCTGCCTCAAACACCTCCCTTCCCCAATCCGCCTTCAACTTCCACCTCAACTCCTCCTCGGCCTCCTTCTCGAACTCAACCTTCAACTCCGTCTCGAACCCCACCTCCCGCTCCACCACTCCCGCCTCCCAGCTCACCGTCGGCTCCCGGAAACCATCGCAGTTCAACCCCCATCAGCACCAGCCTCTGCCGCCGCCGCCGCAGCAACACCACTACCACCCCCAGCAGCAGTACCACGATCCCTCGGTCCATGTTTCGAGGCCCGTCTACGGCTCGGCCCAGTTCAATCCCACCAGGCCCTCGCACATCGCCAACAGCGCCTCCCACATATCCTCTGCCGTCAATCTGACCCCCTCCTTCTCCTCCGCCTCTCTCCCACGGACCTCCTCGCTGCTGCCGCCCCCGAGCCTCACCGCCGACCAGTCCAACTGGAACCAGACCGCCCTCCACGACCCCTTCTCAAATGCTTCCGCCGCCGTACCCGTCCCCGCCGACCCGGTGAACGACCGCGAGTTCGACGACTCCGTCTCGCCAAAGAACACCCGCCGGCACCACTCCAAGTCCCACTCGCGATCCAGTAGTCTGGGCGGCCTGAGCGACGGCTTTCGGAACCTGAATAGATGGTCCATCTCCACCTCCTCCAGTCGTGCATCCAACCCGGCCTCTGCGAAGCGCTTCTCCCGCCGCATGAGCATTGATTCCACCGCGCTCTTCTCGCAGTCCTCCTCCGCCGCCTCGCCAAGACGACTGCACAAGAACCGGCCCTCGACCGCCGGCGGGTCTCCCGAGGACCTCCACCACCAGCAGCCCGCGGTGCCCCCGCTGACTACCCTGCCTCCCATCGTGCAACTGCCCTCCCTGTCACAGGACGACCTGGTCGGGGCCGCCTTGTCCGGCCGGGATCCGAAACCAGAGCGCGCCACATACTTTCCCGGGCCAGGTGCTGAGAGCGAGTCTGGGACTTTCTGGGATGATTCTTCGAGAGCCGGCGAGACTTCATACCTGTCGACTTCCCCGCGCGCCACCCCTGACCCCTCCCTGCCGACTTCTGCCTTCAGCCGGGACGCCACCATGCCACACACCGAGGATGGCGCTGCATACCGTGAAAAGGGACACTCGAGGAGCCGGTCCCAGGGCCTCAAGAGCAGCACGGATTCTACCTCATCGCAGAGGAACCCAAGCCGTTCGAAGCAGCCATCGCAGAAGGCCATGCTCTCCAGGGCGTTGCAAAAGGCCAACACCGCCGTCCAACTCGACAATGCCCAGAATTTCCAGGGTGCGCGCTCGGCCTACCGGGAAGCATGCGAACTGCTACACCAAGTCCTACTGCGGACGGCGGGCGATGAGGACAAAAAGAAGCTCGAGGCCATTGTGAGTTCACGTCCACACTCCACCTCTTCATTTTTGCCTTGATGTTACTAACGCGGTTCCGCAATGCCAGCGCAAGACTTATGCTAGCCGCATCGACGAGTTGGACCAAATGCTCCCAGATGACGAGCAAGACAGCAAGGCGCTCCCCCAGCGGCCGACGAGCAACAGCACAACCTCGACATCCCAGGTCGCCGGGCGCACGAGGAATGGCTCGGTAGCCACTGCGGACGACCAACCCCAGAGGTTACGGTCGGATTCTGAGAGGAGCCAGCCCAGCCAGCGGCCGGTGCCCAACTACGCGAGACCAACATCAGCTGCGTGGAGACCTCAACACAGCCCAAAACCGTCCTTGGACGGCTCGCGCTACGTGACGCCAACGCCGACAAACTTCAGCGAGCCGTACACGCGCTCCCAGTCCGCCTTCTCTCAGAGCTCCCCCCAGAGGGACCGCACGACGCATCCAGAAACGTTCCTGGCCCGACCGATGGAAGATGAGTATAAGCCCCCACCTCTCTCCCCACGCAGGCCCATATCCCCCACCGCGAAGCTAGGGCCGGATGTTTCCATCCGCGCCGACTTCTCGAGCGACATGAACCGTCTTGCTCCGGCGCCGTCCTCGCAAAGAGGTCATCAGCGTGGTAACAGCCACGAGTCAATATCTTGGCTTGACCCGATAGACGAGTCGGCGGGCTCTTCGGCATCGTCGGTGCACTCGAGGTCGTCCTCGATGGGAATCAGGAGGAAGCACATCAGGTCGGCCAGCGGCGACACAGAGGCGGAGTTCGATGCAGCTCTCGATGATGCCATTGAAGCGGCCTACGACGATGGCTATGAGTCCACGGATCCCGCTCAGCGTGCCCTGAACCTCGATCATGTCATCGACGAGGACGATGTTATCGCACAGGCCCTAAAGAAGGTCCAGCTGGCCAAGGAGCGTGTGCGGCAGTCAGAGCTCGAGATGCAGCGGCTTGCTAATGACAGGGACCGACGTATGAAGGCGCTGCAGGAGGAAGAGCAAACACTGCCCGGAGGCTTCTACGACGGGGACGACTCGGATGACGAGGAACGCATGCTCGAGGAGATGACCACGGGCTACGCCATCGAGAACTTCACGCTTGGGGACCAATCAACAAGAAACCGGTTGCCTCGTGAGTCTGATTCCAGCGAGCTCACCTCGCGGACGTGGCACAGCTCTACCGTGTCGAACCCGCCCACTGCGAACACGGTTCTCTCGCCTGTGACAGAGAGTACCACCTTGCCATCGCTTTCGAAAAGCCAAGGCCCCATCGCGCCGCCACCATCACAGTCTCTGCCCAAATTGCCCCCCGGGCGCCCGCCATCATCAGGTGGTCGTGACAGTGTGCGCGACCGCCGGCTGTCCGGGACTAATGCTAAGCAGCTGAAGATTGAGACCCAGAAGCTGGGGCCCAAGGTCCAGGAGCCAGCCACCGCGGGACCGATGATGCAGAGCAAGGAATCACTCGCGGGTCAGCACCCAAAGACCGCTGGGTTCGTTAGCCAGCAGAGGCAGACCCTTGGTGCCGCACCCACGTCCGGCCCCGGCCAGGCCCGGTCCGCTTCGCAACTTCGTGGCCCGTCGCCGATTCCCCCTGGCCTCGCGGCCCAAGGGCCACCGCCGACCCCGCCAGTACCTGCTGGCTTCGATGGACCTCCTGAGGTTCGGGCCGAGTCGCCGGCCGTGTCTCGGCCCCCGGCCCTGCGCAAGAACTTTTCCTCAAATTCGTTGAAGAGCATGAAGACCCGCAACCTCTCCATTACCAACATCGAAGAGTACTCGGATGTGTCTCCTGGGACGCCGCTGTCAAATCAGTTCGGAAATACCCCAGCAACGCGCCTGCCCGCACTGCCATCACTCCCTACGCCGGTAGCGGCTGCGTTCAGGGACCGCGTAACGTCAGGATCAGCGGCTGGTGGCTTCCACCTGTTTGACAATGACATCCACTCCCCAGCATCGCCTGGTGAGACGGATGCCCCGTCCGAAGACGCGCCGCTACCTCTCGAGCCGTGCCCGACGGACGTGATGCTACGGCCGTTCTGGCTGATGCGTGCGCTGTACCAGACGCTCGCTCACCCCAAGGGAGGGTACATCAGCAACAAGCTCTTTGTGCCGAGGGACGCGTGGCGAGTCAAGGGTGTCAAGATCAAGGGGATGGAGGAGAAGACCAGCCAGTGCGATCTGCTCACGGCTGCTCTCCAGAAGCTTGCGCGGGTGGACTCGGAGGACGCCGACGCACTGTTGGAAGAGATGCAGAGCTTCGAAAACGTCCTTGAGCAGGCACAGGTGTTCCTGACCCGACGGCTTGGCAATGAGGTCGGCGTCCAGGGCGCAGGCACCATGTTCAGGGACGCAGACGGGGTTGTCGAGTCCGACGGCAAGCCAGTTCCCCGGAACAATTCTGTGAGCGCCAAGGGGGCATTCAGCTGGCGGCGGCTGCGAAGCAAGACGAGCTCGACCGGGCTGGGGAGCGCGTACGAGCGCGGCGGGGCCAGGAAGGAGATGGCACCTGCGGGCGGAGCGGAGGCCATGTCACTGGCGACACTGCCCATGACGAACCATCCTACCTCTAAGCCGGGTAAGAGGGACGCGATGGGCGTGCAGTTCAGTGGGCCAAACGCTCATTACATGGCTGCGTTGGCGCGCTTATTTGACGCTGCGCAGACCATTGGTACGTACTTGACTTGCATTTGTCCTCGGTTGCCAACACACACCCCTCCCTTTCCTTTCAGTGGCATCCCTCCTTGACTACTGCAACTTGGCTGTTACCTCTGTTGCAGGCTCTTGGCTAACGTATGGCGATGACTTAGACCAAATTGCTCGCCAGGTGGAAGACCCAGGCCTCCGACACGCAGACAAGACGCAGGTCGGGCTCGAGCTCTGCACTAGGCACGCCGCTGAGTTCTTCGCCTTCTACATCTGCCGGTTTGTCTTGCAGGATCTGACCTTGTTGCTGGACAAGTTCATCAAGAGAGGTAGTGAGTGGGTGCTGGTGTGAACCTACTCAGGGGTACCTTGATGGGGCAAAGCTGTCCCGAAGACGAGTAGCGGTTGAGAAGTGGGCTTCTCGGGAGGGGGACGATATCGAAAGATGAGAAGGAGATGCCGAGAGGTTCACTGCTGGTGATGGGCATGTGGAGCCTCTCTATGACTGGCAGAGGACGAATGGTTCTTTCTGTCATTGTTTATCATACCACCGATACTGAGCCGGCCTGAGGTACCTCGGTCGGGCTCGGCCATCATGGGCTTGGCTGGTTGTTCCAATCTTTGGAGTTTAAACGGAAGATACCTAGGAAGATATCCCGCATTGGGTTGACATGTTTGAATGATATCAACAAGACGTTCATCCGCTGGGCCGTTCTCCTGTGAGAGTGGTTGTTCTCTTTGGCATGATTTTGGCCACATGCATACAGCACGAACTCTGTTAAGAGGATCGATCTACAGTCAAACATGAGCAAATCATACCAAATAGGGTGCATTTCTGGATCGCGTAGACTCTAGAAGTAGGTGTTTTCTGTGGGTGTGGTCTAAGAAGTGGGCTAGGCAAGACCAAGGGCCCCAGATTACTCAATGTTGCGATAAGATAAGCAGAGGAAGCCCGATTTTGGGACATCGGTCCAGAAATCCAGAACCACGCAAGAACCGTGGGCTGGGACGATATGCACGCATCATTCCTTGACACCCACCCTTACTGAGCTTCGTCTGGGCCGTTTGCATACGCGGCTGTGCGGCAGATTCTTCGATGCGATCAGTATGTCTGCGGCCGCTTTGCCCATCAAGCCGCCTGGTGCGCAGCATCGCGTGTCGTGACAAGCCGAGCACAACCACCAAACGAGCACTCACTGCCCTGCGCCGATGCGCCGCGCTGCCGTCTGTCGCGCACGGCATACCTTCACGGCAAGGGCCCATTGCGCTTAGGTCCTACGCCACCGCGTCGTCGTCTCCCTCATCTGCCTCGACTTCGATCTCGGCGTCAGGGTCCAGGAAGGGGCAAACCGATCTCGAGAAACGCATTGCCGCCATCCCACTCGAGCGCTTCCGCAACTTCTGCGTGATTGCGCACATCGACCATGGGAAGTCGACCCTCAGCGACCGGCTCCTCGAGGTGACGGGCACCATCTCCAAGGACGACGAGAACAAGCAGATTCTCGACAAGCTGGACGTGGAGCGCGAGCGCGGCATCACGGTCAAGGCGCAGACATGCACCATGATCTACAAATACAGGGGCCAGGACTACCTGCTGCATCTGGTGGACACGCCGGGCCACGTCGACTTCCGCGCCGAGGTGACACGGTCCTATGCCTCGTGCGGCGGCGCGCTGCTGCTGGTGGACGCGTCCCAGGGCATCCAGGCCCAGACCGTCGCCAACTTCTACACGGCGTTTGCGCAGGAGCTGGTCATGGTGCCCGTGGTGAACAAGATCGACCTGCCGACTGCCGACGTCGAGAGGGCCGTGTCGCAGCTGAAGGACACCTTCGAGATAGGGGCCGAGGACCACGAGGGCGGCGCGCCCGTCCTGGTGTCCGCCAAGAGCGGCAAGAACGTCGAGGCCATCTTGCCGGCCGTGGTCGAGAGGATCCCACACCCACAAGGAGACAGCAGTCGCCCTCTACGGCTGCTACTGGTGGACTCGTGGTACGACACCTTCAGGGGCGTCAACTTGCTGGTCAGGCTCTTCGACGGCACAATCAAGGCCGGAGACCAAGTTGTGTCGCTGGCGACCGGGAAGAAGTACACGGTTGGCGAGGTCGGCATCCACTACCCGAACCAAGTCCCACAGACAGTCCTGCGGGCGGGCCAGGTCGGGTACATCCTGTTCAACCCGGGCATGAAGCGCATCCAGGACGCCAAGATCGGGGACACCTTCACGACACTTGGGAACGAGGACAAGGTTGAAATGTATCCAGGGTTCGAGGAGCCCAAACCAATGGTGTTTGTCGGGGCGTTCCCCACCGACCAGTCAGACTACACCAAAATGTCCGAGAGCATCAACCAGCTCGTCCTCAACGACAGGAGCATCACCCTGCAGAAGGACCACTCGGAAGCCCTGGGCGCAGGCTGGCGTCTGGGCTTCCTGGGCAGTCTGCACTGCTCCGTCTTCCAGGACCGCCTGAGACAGGAGTACGGCGCCAGCGTCATCATCACCGAGCCCTCGGTGCCCAGCCGCATAGTCTACGCAGACGGCAAGGAGGTCATCGTCACCAACCCGGCCGAGTTCCCTTCCGACGACGATCACAAGGCCAGGGCGGCCACCTTCTACGAACCGTTCGTCCATGCCATGGTCACGCTGCCAGAGGAGTACCTGGGCCGCGTGATTGAGCTGTGCGAGGGCAGCAGGGGCGAGCAGGTTAGCATCGAGTTCTTCCACGCCACGCAGGTGATCCTCAAATACGACCTCCCCGCGTCGGCCCTCGTCGACGATCTTTTTGGCAAGCTCAAGGGGGCCACAAAGGGCTACGCCACGCTGGACTACGAAGACGCCGGGTGGCGGGAGTCGCGGCTGCAGAAGCTGCAACTGCTTGTCAACAAGAAGCCCGTCGACGCCATCTGCCGCGTCGTGCACGCGTCCCAGGTTGACCGCCTGGGCAAGTACTGGACGGCCAGGTTCAAGGAGCACGTCGACAGGCAGATGTTTGAGGTGATCATCCAGGCCGCCGTGGGAAGGAGGATCATCGCGAGGGAGACGCTAAAGCCATTCCGGAAGGACGTGTTGGCGAAGCTGCACGCTAGCGATATATCCCGGCGCAAGAAGTTGCTCGAGAAGCAAAAGGATGGCCGCAAGAAGCTGAATGCTATCGGCAATGTAACCATTGCGCAGGAAAGCTTTCAGAAATTCTTAACCAAGTAGAATTTGTGAGACCCGGCGACAGTCTCGAGCTCGAGACAGCCTTGGTTTCCTCGGGCTTGGCTACCTCACGTCTCCAGCCACGAGGAGTAGTGGTTTGGAAGAGCACTGAAGGGAAATGGAATTTAGACTATGCGGATGGGGCTTTATCACAAGAACAGCCTTACGTTTCCGACTGTATGAAACACAATATTCAAACCCGACCCGAGTCCTCGGGAAATATGAAGACATTCCCTCAGATGCCATTCAGATCCCCGGAACCATAGTGTCAGCTTGCCCTGGCTCGGGCTGTATTGTCTGCGGCGCAATTGACGACAAGGCTCTAACCCGATGTGTTACTTCACAGCCGCGTAAGTTGCTCGTGCATAACGCCGCCAGACTAGCTACCAGCGTGGACCAGGAACCTGCCAGTCCATGTGTGTGCAAATTCCGTCATAGGCATGAGGTTGTGTACGGTTTGCATGTTGTTCTGTTCTGTTCGGCCGCCGCGGGTACTGTCAATTCCATCCAAAATAAGCCTGGGCGGTGCCGGGCACTATATTCGGCATGAGCGCGCGCACGAAGCTGAACATTTGCATGTGGGAAGCAATGACTGACGGAATTCTTAGTCAAGAAGTCTGAACAAGAAAAAAAAGAAGGTTCACTGTAGTATCTTGGCCAAAGGGATCTCTTACATATATCTTCACATGATTGCTCTGTTCCGAGGTAAGTCGAGGAAGAACTGTTTGCCGTTGGCAGGGTTGAGCGGCCCAACTCTCGTCCATTGGCACAAAAAAGCCCGGATCTCATTCGCAGCCTCGTCCCAACGCATGAGCAGAGATAGACTACGTCATTGGACAAAACCCGGACCAGGAGAATCTCGCCTCAGTCAATAGGGTTTCGCCCATTTGGCCAGGATGGTCCACGGTCACACACACCTGCTAAGTCTGTTGATCCGGAGATAGTATCCCTCTGGTCGGGGGGAGACAGATCGTGAACACCAAGCACGTGAGGCCGACAAAAAGAACTGCATTGAGTCTCTTGCCAGTGGGAAGCCGAGGATTTAATCTATATAAGCTCAACTCCGCTTGAGTAACGCTTCTTGGCCGTCGCTGTGATCGTTCATATAAGGCTCGTCAACGTCCTCACAATAGCATCAGTGTTCATTCTACACATTCCATATCTATCGTGACGACATTCCGAAGTTACTTCCAGTGCAGACTGTGACCATTGAAGCCTTGACAATTTCCCACGTAATCGTCTATCCAGGACTCGGACCATCAACACGCAAACACGATGGAACTAAAGCCAGTCACGATACTTCTTACGCTCGCCACCCTCACCCTGGCGTCGCCGGTCATTCAGAAACTGCCAGAGCATGACGAGCACCCTCTCACCGCACGTCAGGTCGCATCATGCGAGACTCAAACTGCCGCCGCACAGGTTTCGTGCATTGAAGCATGTTCCGGGAGCCCCGGTTGCATAGTCGGCTGGTGAGTATCATCGACGCTTGAATTCTCCCGCCCCACAATGGAGCCAATGCTGATACGTATGGATATACTCAGCACTGCAACAGCCGTCGACGGTTATATTAGCTGTGCCGCATAATGGATATTTGGGTGGTGGTGCAGGATTGAGTCCACCACTCCGGGGGCGATTTAATTTGGCTGCACCACGAGTCATCCCCAGTCCCTATTTCCTCTTTGTCAGAAGACGGAAATGAGCACAGAAGGGGGTCACGTCACGTACCATGTAACATATTACCTGATGACTAGTTCTTGTACTCGTAAATTTGTTCATTTACATGATTCTCTAGTACTCAGCAGTACAAGACCATGATTTCAATATTCCCAGACGAGCTCCCCATCCGTATTAAATATTCAAAGATAGACAGACTTTCATCAATCCGGTACATAACCTAAAAGTGATACCTCGGGGGCGAAGAATGTTGCCCAGAGTTGTTGTTGAAAACCGTAGTAGATAGTAGTAGTTCGTGAATCATATACCAAAAGTCAGCCTCCCCCGCTCGCTTTTTTTGAAAGGTGCAGTCTCGGGCTGTTTATTGTGTGTGTGTGTGTGTCAAGTCATCAAAACCTGCTTGCCGTAGACCCTCGAGCACGCGGCAATGTCCCAGTTCTCCAGATCCATGCCGCCCGAGTCCCTGAGCTCCCATACGCGCTTCATGATCCTCATACTCTCCCCGACGGTGCCGAACTCGAGCAGGGGCCCCATGGAGGAGGCCATGTGGGTAAAGAGCTGCTCCTGCTCCCGCGTGGCCAGGCAGCCCAGGATGTAGAAGGGCCAGGTCAGGCTCTTGAGCACGGCCGGGCTCGATATCCCGTAGAGCAGCTGCATGGCGACGGCGATGCTGCTCGTGGCGGTGCGCATGGCGGCGGCCCAGCCCGTCACGACGACGGACAGGTAGGCCATGGAGGCGAGGGCCCAGATCCTGGTGGCGGCGACCTGCTCGTCGATGCGCATCTGGTGGGCGGCGTCGGGCCGGTAGTAGGAGCGCAGGACCGCGGTGATGTCGAAGGGCCTCTTCTTGAAGCTCTCCCTCTCGAGGCGGGCGAGGCCGCCCTGCAGCCGCTGGTGCAGCCTGCTGCCGTGCTCGGTCAGCTCGTTGAGGCAGAAGGTGCCGCGGGCCTTGTTCTCCTTCTTCCAGGCGTCCAGCACGGCGATGTCGGCCACGACCAGGAGGACCCAGCCCTGACACCCAAAAAAGCTCTCCATGCGCAGCATCTCGCAGGGCATGTTGGGGGTCTCGTCCTGGATGATGAGGTTGTGGTAGTTGCGCAGCCTGGGCGGGCTCTCGAGGGATGTGGAGGCGATGATGTCGGTGTAGAGCAGGAAGGCGGAGAAGAAGCGGAAGGCGCCCTGGTCGCAGTGCCAGACGACGCGCTCCATCATGCCCTGGTTCCACGAGGGCCGGGACAGGGCCTGGATGACGGCGGGGATGTCGGGCTTGCCGTCCGGGCCGACGCCGTACTCCTCAAAGACCTCCTGGAAGATGGCCATGGCGGCGGACAGGTGGACGTTCCAGTCCGAGGTGCGGGCCATGGAGTGCTCGAGGATGAGCAGCTGGATGATGCTCTCCATGGTCTTGCCCTTCTGGAAGATGGTGGTCTTGCCGTCCTGGCCGCGCTTGAGGTCCTCCATGTCCTGCTGCATGGCGCGCACGGCCGTGTCGACGTGGGCCACGAGCTTGTTCCAGATCTGCTGCGAGCACACCTGGTGGCGCTCGCCGCCCTTGAGGATGAGGGTGAAGAAGTAGGCGCTGAGGCTCATGCCCGAGTGGAAGAAGGCCGTGTTGCTGCGCAGCATCGCCAGCAGCCAGCTGCGCCCGCCCTCGAGCACCGACGGCTGGTAGAAGGGGAACAGGAAGGGGAAGACGTAGTCGAGGAACGTGATGGTGAAGTCGGTCTCGACGTCGATGGCGATGGACCGGTCGCGCTCGTTGTCGATGCCCAGCAGCTTCCACACCGTGTACTCGTGCGCGGGCGGCAGCGGCGGCGCCACGAAGCCGTCCGTCACGCAGTCCGGGCACACGGGCGGCGACCTCTCGCTCGAGCTGGGCGGGCTGGTGCCGGGCGTCATGCTCATGCTCATGGCCTCGCCGCCCGACGCGTCACTCCTGCTCTCGTCGCCGCTCGCGTTGTTGAGCGACGAGAAGCTGGGCCGCTGGTGCATGCTCTGCATCTGCGGCTTGTGCGGCGCCGGCCTCTCCTCGCTCAGGTCGTCGGGCCTCCTCATGCGGTCCTCGTGCAGCGTCAGCACCTGGACGTACTGCCTCTCCCTCCTCGCCTCGGCGCCCTGCCGCACCTCGGCCTTGATGCGCTTGGCCATCTCGTTCTGCAGGTCGCCGCCGTCCATCCATTCCGGGCGGGCCTCGCTGTAGTGGCATGTGATCTCCAGGGCCGAGCAGGCATGGCAGCGGGGTTTTGTGCGGTCACACTTCTTGCGGCGGACCCGGCACGTCCAGCATGATGGGGGCTGGTGCAGCGGCGGCGGTGCGTGTGATGGTTGTTGCGAGTGGTGAGGTTGAGGGAGGGCCGAGTAAGACATGATGGTTTCCAACTCAGCACCCACAGCGGGCTCTGCAGCCTTCCGGGACGCCGCGCTAGGTGTGGGCGGATGTCTGCGTCTGTCTGCGTCTCTCTGCGTCTGGCGTCTGACGTCTGACTCCGGCTCTGACTCTGACTTCTGACTAGTAACGGTAAGTAGTAGTAGCAGCAAGTAGTAGCAAGTAGTAGTCGATGAACTTTGTCTTTGCTCTCGGGTGAATGTAGTCAAGATCCACTGGGTCGTCCGTTGGAGAGAGGCGCGCGCTCTTCCTTTGTTCTGGGCGTGTGTGTGTGTGTCTCTCTCTCCCCTCTCTCAGGTCCTCTCGTGTCTATCGATATGTATGTGTATGTGCGTGTGTCTGTCTGTGGTCGTGCGTGCAGCAGCAGCCGCTATGTGTCTCACGTGGGATGGACCTTTGTCAGGGAGCTTGTATGTAGGATGGAACTCTTGAGATGCTTTTGCTCCATGGAACCACATGTCGTTGTGCCATTGAGGTGTCGTCAAGTCGCAGCCAGCCCTGTGGACAGTAGCCGATCTGTGGGCCCCCCGGAGCCCCAAGCTTGGCGTGCACGCCTGGCGTTGATCAGGATAATTAAGGTTTTTCATGCCTTGGATTTTCGAAACGCATCTGTGTACCGCACATCAGGCCAGAGCAGGCGAGCACAGGCAATAGCGTCCTCGCGTTTCAGGGGCACACCTGGGAAGGAATAGCCTGCACCACCTGCACCACCCGGGGAGGGGCTGGATGTTACTGGGTGGACTACTGCTGCATGCTACTTGCGTGTGCTGGGGCCCGTCTTTTCTTTCTCCGTCGGCCGAATAAACCTCGCTGTAGACTAGCTGGTTGCTGAATTTGACTAATAATTGACTCTGGTCCATGTTCCCAAGCCACTGGTCTAGATCCAACCGATGCCCCAAGGGCCGTGGGTCGTGGGTTTCGTGGCTGGAACATTGTCCCGTCGGAGATTGGCAGTATCGCCCAACGGTCTTTGGGCACACCCAAGACTATATACAGTACAAGCAGACACAGACTGCAGACTGCAACTCAGGGAGGGCAGGGCAGATCCAGAGGCAGAGTGAGGCATAAACACTGATATTCCCCATCTCACATGGGCCTGCATGCCTCCAGATGGGGCCATGATATGGCGCCTAACCAGTCAATCTTCACCCAACTACCCGCAGAGCATGCACAGAGTAGACTATATAAGCATAGTACAACGGTAACAAACCCCCTGGGACCACCCCAGCTGCGGGCGATGCACCCGAGTTTGACAGAGAACCATGACAGGACCCATCCCCATCATGCCTTCTTACCCGGTGGGTGTTGCAGTGTAGCAATCGGCCCCAAAGAGGCATGGCCCAGCGCGACGGGTCTCTGCCCCCTCCCCCCATGCCACAACTGACTCGAGCCGTTGGAACGAGCGTCCCATGGCTCCATGGGCCACTCACACCCGCACTGCCGCCCAGGCCGCCATGCCCGCCTCGCCCGCCAGCCGGACAAATTATTCGAGCGGCTTGGCACCGTTGGCTCGCGGACTGTCCGGCTGGCTGGCGGGGGGGAAGCACTTGCACTTGTCTCTGAATGCTGGGCTGGGCTCCTCGCCTAACAAGTCCTGCACGGGTCTTGGCTGAGATGTGTGCCTGGCCCGAGACTGACGCTTCTATTTTGGTCGTGTCATTTACTATGGTTCAGCGGACCCCAAAGTCTGTCCACAATGGGCATGGCGAAGAGTGATTCACTTATGCCTTGGCAAAGCTGCACGTCTTGGGTTTAACTTGACGAGATAAATATTGGATGACGGGGGAAATGGAAACCAGCTACTCACTAACCTACTTGCAGGTGACGAGTCAAAAGGGCTGGGCGTGGACAGGGGACGAATAACTTGAAATAGACCACTTGCTGTCCCTCTTGTAATTCTGGTTCTGGTAACAAGGTAATATAATTGGTGTGAAGATCACACATATAGTATAATTATAGATCCCCAATCTATTACATGTCATCTATCCGCCCACGTGGGGAATGCACCTGCGGCTGCGGCTGCGGCTGCGGCTAGATTGACCTCTTTTGGCGAATGTCCACCCCGATGCCATACCAGTAATCGCACCTCGCCATCAGATCGGAGCCCGCCAAGCTCTCCATGCTTGTCACGCCACCCGTGTCAAACAGAATCCGCTGCTGGGCGCCGTCGTCCCACGCCTGCCACTCGGCCGTCCCATTCAGCCGGTACGTGTTCGGATCATACGACCTGATAAAACTGGTCCAATATGCCTGCACCACCGGCACGGCATACGCGTTCGTCCCGTTGGAATAGTAGCTGAGCGGCGAGTTGTTATTGGTGTTGAGCGGGCCAAAAATAGCATTCAACTCGACCGTGTGCGGCACGCCCTCGCCCGCCGCGATCTGCGCCGGGTCCTCGACATTCCACCGGTAGTGCCAGCTCTGCGGGACGCCGTAGTCGACATAGGCGGCGGTGACGTACAGCCCGGGGCACATGTACCTCATCTCGCCGTACGTGTCCGCCGCCTGGCGCCAGTAGCAGCCGACGTTGGGGCACGTGTCGTTCGGGTTGGGATACAGCTCGTTGATGGCCGCGAACTGCTCCAGGGTGACGTAGGGGAACTGGTTCCTGATCCACACGTTGCTCTGCGCCAGTGTCGATGTGTCCTGGGGCGCAAAGGACGTCCCGCCGTTGGTGTCGTCGCCGACTATGATGGGCACCTTGACAAAGTTCCCGTCCGCAAAGGCCGTGTACGTCAACTCCCGGATCAGGTCCCCATCGATGACCGGGTTGTACATGTACCGGGGCGCAGACGCAGCGCCAGGATACGGGATGTTGTAATTCGCGTCCTGGAGTTCCACGGCAGTCTTGGAGCGCAGGCAGGCCAGGGTTTCGTTGGAGCTGCCGACGCACCCCAGCCGCAGCGCAAGGTTGTCGTACTGGTACTGGCTCTCCTCGACCGTGAGGACCGTCGCAAACGAGACCGATTCCGCAGCGGCAGCGTGGAACAGCCCGTCATCACGCCCCCCAAATGCGGCCAGGTGCAGGCTGATGCTCGCAGCCCCGGCCGAGTCGCCGCCGAGGACGACGTGACCGGGGTCTCCCCCGAACTGCGCGATGTAGTCCTGCACCCACTCCATGGCCTTGCGCTGGTCGTACAGCCCGTTGTTCAGCTGCAGCTCATCCCCGTTGGTCAGGAACCCGTACGGGCCCACGCGGTAGTTGACGGTGACCACGATGATGTTGTTCCCAGACGCATTGACCAGGCCCGTGCCGTTGAGGTTGGCATTGGAGTTCTCGTTGAAGCCACCCCCCTGGATGAAGAAGAAGACGGGCAGCTTGGACGCCGTGGTTGCGTTGCTGGGCGCATAGATGTCTAGGAACAGGCAGTCCTCCGAGGTGTCGGTTGCATTCGATGGCTTGCCGGTGCCGAGACAAACCTTACCATGCTGGAGCCGCGTATGTGTCAGTCCCCTTATGTCCGCGTCTATTGAGATACCAGTGGCTTCACACCACCACCCTCACGAAGCAGACAGACATACCGTGTTAGCCGGCTGTGGTGTGCTGACCACCGCGGGATCCTGAGGTCGCGCGAAGCGAAGGTCCCCAAGAGGAGGCGCTGCGAAACGAATGCCGAGCCATTCAGTGACTCCCGTGGTCGCCTGTGCCGTGCCTATATAAGTCGAATAGTCGAGACTGACCGTCACGTCGACTGCTCGTGCTGGCGAAGGTGCGCTGGCGAGGAGGGATAGCACCACCGCCGAGGCGGTCGAGGAACTAGGAAATCTGACCATCGTGGGCCAGAAGGGAGGAGGAGGAGGAGGAGCAGAGACGGATGGCAGCTCGAGGGACAAGACCTGACCTGATCTAGCACTCGTGCGCCTCCGGGTCCAGCTGGCCCCCGAGGAGGCCAGCACTTATTATATACACGACGTGCATGAGGCCATGACGACGACAATGGCCCTCCCCACGTTCTGCACGGTGATAGCTGCACCGAGACAACAAATTTCCAGGGCCCGTCCGCGGCGTGAACGAGGCAACCGGGCCGACTTTAATTGCTCCCAAGAGCTCGGTCCCACAGCACCTGCTAACCTGCACGTTGGTCTAGCGAGTCAACAGTCACCGCGTGCCGGGATGAACTGGTGTTTCCCTCGCAGTGGACGGCCCATGCTGGCCTGTCGGGCGGGGCAGCTCTGTGATGACCGTGCCCCCCGGTTGGGCAGCCTTGCTCAGGGCATGCACATCATGTGGCCCGGTGTGGGGAGAAGTTCCCACCCTCCCATGGGGTCCCCAGATACCCAGATGTGACCTCGGCAGTCGTCCGTTGCAGCTAATTACAAGGCCACATGGCGGACTCTGGGGCACGCGGCCGGTTGCTACAGCACGGTCAATTGGTGCTGCTCTGCCACGTTCTGACGCTCCAACGAGGGCTCAAGATCATGATGTCCATGACCTTCGTAGTGGGTGCGGCACTTGGTGCAGGAACCCCTCCCGGGCAGTCCAACACAGGTCATCAGATCCCCCTACCTATCCAAGCAGTATGGACAGCAAGAAATTGCCGCATGTGGTGCCGACGCTACGGGCGGAGACAGAGCTTGTTGTTCGCGCTTCTTTTTTGGCCTTGGCCAGCCCCATGGGCCGGGCACAAAAGTACACACACACAGAGTCTGGGAGTACGTCCTGCAACTTGGCTGAGGTAGTGTGCATGCATGCTGTGTACTGCTGCGGTGAACCCAAATGTGTGCCCACCCGTCGGCCATGTTCGTGCGCCCGAACGGGTCCCAGAGGCCGCTTCCGGTTGGCTGCGGGGTCTCACCGTTCCTGTTGATCACCGCAAGCTTATTGCTTGTTCCTCAGGTCTATGTGTCACCGCAGAACATGGTCGCAGCATGGCAGCGTGGCCAGCTCCGCGGCCAAGGTTGACTTGCGGGCTTGGCTCTTCTGGGAGTAGTCATGTCTCCTGCGAGTGCCCCCACCGTTCGGGCCCTGGCCCACTGTACTGTAGTCCGGGGACCTCGGAATCGAGTTGTTTGCCATGGCGCGAAATCAGTTGTCGCTTTTGCATCGGACTCGACCGAGCAAGAGACCCAAGCTGCTGGGTTCGTTCTAAGTCATTCCACAGGAGAGTGTCCAGGGCGGTACTGTTCCAGGACGAAAACTACCTTTTTTTTAATAAAAAAAATTTATGTTCGACCGATCCAAGAAGTGAGAATTGGGCGATGTTTGCCGGCGTCGCATTTTCTTTCCTATCAAGACGGACAGGGAACGATAGTTGGATCCTGCTCCCCGACAACAATGCAGTAATAAGCCTTTCATTTCAACCGATTCTTACCCGGCAGAAATAATACGACAAATACGACTTGGTTCAGCCCAACATCAGGACGGATATGATTGGTGTCCATTGGACATGGAACGAGCTTCCGCGTAAAGGGCCATTGTTTCGTTCTCCCAGGTGTGACAGAGCAGAGGGCAAGGGCATCTGCGCAGCATCTGCCCGGCTTTTCCACCCCCCCCCCCACCTCAATGACATTGTAATGCTACCCGACGATCATGCACTGTGGCACTTGGTCCGTAGCTGCTTCAGTCGGCTGTTGGAAGCGGACGAGTTCATATCATGGCAGCTTAATATGGTCAGTCTGTTATACTTACTTGCCCAGCTTGTACGCTACAAAACGGAGCCGACCTCACGAGGTCAGGTTATGCAGCAGCAGGATTGTTGTATGGCTTTGTATACGGGGACGAGAACAGGCGGGTGAAGAGGGGAACGCTCAGGGGCATATCGGTATATTCTAACGGCGAGTACGAGGCGGGGTCAGCAGCAACAATGCTAGTGAGAGCCTGGCAGCCTGCCTCGGCATCGACCGGGCCCTACTAGCCGTTATGAGCACGAGTGCCACGTTATACCTAGGTAGCTTGAGCCAAGCTTGAAACCCTGAGGGCAGGCTGAGCCTCGCCAGATTGCCGATGCGAAACTTCAAACGGGTCACAGAGTTGAGACGAATCCGACCCAGCATTGTCCAAAGACGCAGTGTCTCGATTTGGATTTGGATGCCCAGTGAGATAGCCTTGGCAGGGCAGGGCAGGGCCGTTGAAGGGACGGACGGAGACGTGTCACTTGCATATTTGGGAGGGCCCATTAATCACAATGTCGATCGATCGAATAGATCTGGGAACTGGGGAAGCCTCGAAATCTGTTGGCGGAGGATCGATTCCATGCCACCGGTATCACTTGGCCAAAGATCAAGACCAAATAAAAATCAAAGAATAAGAGGGAAAAGAAGAAGAAGAAAAAGAAAATACAAGAAAAGAAAAGCCATACATCTACCGGTAAAATGCAGGCACAGAGATGATTGGGCAAGACCAGGACGCTCCACACATCCAAGACAGAAACCAAGCCGATTCGTAGGCGTCGTAGGGTGCCGTGTCACACTGACCAAGACGCTGGGATCGCCTTAGCGACATCTGTGCGTGCTGCAGTGTTCCCTGGACTGGGCTCAGGCCGTAACCTTGGTGGTTGTGATTCCGACACGCTCAACTCGCATCGAACACAGTAGATACGATAGTCTACAACTCCGTACATGCATGCTTGCATCGCTGGCTCCCTGGCTCCCTGCCTCTCCTCCCTGGCTACTACTAGGCCTGCTTTGGGAATTGCTCCACCCGGCAGACGAGGAGTTCCCAAGGGTTTGTGAGATCTCCACCCGGTCTCTGCTTCCGCCTCCTTGGCATTGACACGGATCGTTTAACATCGACTCGGCCTCTTGCATGCTGGTTTCCAAACACCCAGTGCTCCTGCAGACCGTGATCGTGAGGGAGACGTCGCACAAGGACCCTCATACTCCCTCGTGCATATACCTCAGCGCATCGCCCGGCCATTCAATGTCCATATACTGCCGGCCAGAGACGACACAACTCAGATAACCCACCCAATTTAGCTTCTCGATCATTCAATTCAACCAATTCCACCCCGTCCGCATTGGACCGTTGAGCACATAAAACCGACAAGATTCGACCCAGCGGCAGCCCAGGTGGCGATATATATTCGAGATGGTGTATTGCGGGAAGCCCTCTATGGGGTGTAGGACGTGTAGGGCCAGGAGAATAAAGGTACCGTGCAGTTTGCTCCCCTGACTCCCCTCGGCGTTTCTTTCCTCGGTGATGCACTCGTCGTCGGCCTGAGAAAGGCATTGGTTGACCATGGCATCACCCCCCAGTGCGACGAGACCCGGCCTGTGTGTAACCAATGCATCAAATCGCGCCGTCACTGCTCCGGCTACCGATCCGACTTCGACATCCTCCACCGGGACGAGACACAAGCAACAGCCGCACGAGCAAAGAAGGCAGCGGCCAAGAAGGCGGCCAAGAGGGCTGCAGAGGAAGGGGGCATCATCATCACATTCGACCCGACCCCGGAATCAAATAAGGGGGCCAGCAGCAGTAGCAGCAGCAAGAACCCGCCCATGCTCCACGCCGGTTCCTCGTCACAATCGTCCTCGCCAACGCCTTCACCTACGACTTCCGGACCAGGCCCTTCATCGACGACAACGACAACAACACATACCTCGCCCCTCGAATTGTCGTTCCCGGTAGCCGCTCCCACCGTGCCTCTTGACCAACGCGCAAGCCATTTCTTCGCGTGGAACTTCATCATGGTCCCCGGCCAGCAGGGCAAGAATGCGGGTCACCTCGAATATCTCTTGCCCTTACTCAACTCCCAGACCCGGCCCGACAGCGCGTTCCAGCTCGCCTACAGCGCCGTGGCCCTGGCCGCCATGGGCAACCGCTTCAAGGGGGACTCGACCGACCTGGTGGAGCTGTCCTTCATGCAGCACTCGCGGGCGCTGGTTGCGATCCACAGGGCGCTCAAGGACCCGGCCGAGAGCAAGCACGACGGCACGCTCGCGACGGTGCTCCTGCTCTCGCTGTTCGAGAAGATCACGGCGGCCAAGGAGGTCGGCCTGCTCGCGTGGCGCACCCACATCGAGGGCGCCATGCACCTGGTGAGGTCCCGCGGCCGCGAGATGGTGCAGAACAAGGACTCGGTCCTCCTGTTCAACGCCGTGCGCCTGCAGATCATCGCCCGCACCCTGTCGTCGGGCACGTCGTCGGTCATGGGCGTCAACTGGTGGCTCCCCGAGTCCGTGGCGGCCGACTCCATCGGCGCCCGCTACCAGCGCTTCGCGCTCGAGGTCAGCGACCTGCGGGCCGAGGTGACGCGCCTGATGGCCACCCTGTCCCGCAACGACCAGGGCCTGGAGCTCATGCTCGAGATGCTCCGCAAGGTGCAGGACCTCGACCTCCAGATGGCCAACTTCCTGCACGGCCTGCCCGCCGAGCACCAGGTCACGCCCCTGTACTGGGAGGACAAGGTCCTCGGGGACGGCGAGGTCCGCCACGCGCCCATCTACCCGGGCCGTGTCGACGCCTACTCGGACCTCGTCGTCGCCAGCATATGGAACGCCACACGCGCCACCCGCATCATTCTCATGTCGCTGCTCATCCGCGTCGCCGCCTGGATCTGCAGCCCGGCCGACTTCCGCTCCACGCCCGAGTACGCCACCGCCGTGCGGACCTGCAAGGCCAACATCGCCGACATCATCTCGTCGGTGCCCTACATGCTCAGCATGCACCAGAAGGACGCCCAGCAGCGCCCCAGCGCCCCGGGGGCCAGCGGTTTCGCCTGCGGGACTGACGAGCAGAGCAAGATGCTGGGTGGGCTCATGGTGGCCTGGCCGCTGAGCACGGTCAGGACTTGCGATTACACCATGGATGAGCAGCGCGAGTGGGCTGTTGGCCGGTTGAACTTCATCGCGAGTGAGCTTGGCATCAAGTACGCCAGTAGTCTGGCTGCTGTAAGTGTCCCCCGATCATTCATCACTCCTGCGACACTTGCACCCACCTTATACTTACGTGCTTATCCAGGCCAAAATCCGCTTCCCGTCCATGCTCATCCGTCGGGATGGGCTCATGCCGACCAAGGACCCACTCATGGATATCAAGCAGACACTGTCTACCAAGATTGCCGTGAGATAGACACTTAAGTACGAATCTCACGTCTGCGGAAGGCAAGCTACCAGATACTCTGCCTCACGTGGGTAGTGTTAAGGCGTCCCCGCCCACCAAAGCCCACCCCGCCAAGGCATGGTACACTTCGTGCTTGTAAACGAGGTCATTAGATGCCGGCATTACTTGGCTATGTCTTGATTTCCCTTCCATGTCTCTTAGGCACGGGCATCTTGAATCATTTGTTATTCTTTCTAATTTCTGATCCGCGACACGGATGGACGGCGCTTCGTGAAAGGGCTGGCTGGCGTTGGGGGCAGAACATTGAGCCGTGTCGCAGATACCCGTGTTATTAGACTACGGTGGAGTACAGGCGCCCTTGCCGTGGCCATTTCATGCAGTCACTTCTTTTCTGGTTGATATTTTACCTAGGCCTCACTGGCAGTGTCACGTCTGACGAAAAGGGGGGGGGGTGGCATCGGAAGCAGCTGTTCCGTCGTGGACAACGTGCTCCTATAAAAGGCCTGACAGAGCCAACATATGTCAATATTGTCCGACGCCGTACGCTCGCAGCATTTTCATGCTTGATAACTTTACAATTGTACAATCATTATTTGAGCAATACGTTTCTCCATAAGTACCTAGATAGGTAGGGTACTGTGTCAATAGTGACCACCTTTCCAATTCAACTGATTCATACAAGTGTTGTTGAAGATAAAAAAGGGCATCTTGATTTAAGAGAAAACATCTAGCCGCTGTCGGGACATGAAACTTATACCTATCCAGAAGACATCCTAGCATCCATCCCCTGGGATGGTCCGAATGAAATCAAAGCCAATATCTCTGCGGGATGGCATCCCGCACTCCTCGTTCGGTACGCGCTGTTGTGCGAGGAGGCGACCGCCCATCTTCAGGCGATTGACTACTTTATACCGCATCTGGTCCGGTACTCTACACTCAGCAGACCTCAGTTTCGATGCTTTGTAGACCTGGCACGCTTCCGACGGCGTAGGACTGTCTCATAAGGGTGACAAACCTCGGCGGAGGTGCATCGGGGAGATGTTCTGATAATGTGGATGTGCCATCAAAGACATGTCAAAACAAACGATGACAACACAAGGGTGGCACACCCGGGCAGGCAGGACTCGTGTAGCCTGGCAGAGATGCATTGCAGTTCGCCCAGTTCCATCAGCACGGCACTCCAAAACAGGTATTGGTGTGATACATTTCTGAAAGCCAGTCCCAGTTCTGCTCAAAGGTTTTGACTTTCGCTGCTCGTGATGAGCATGGTACCTAGGTAGTTTTGGAATCAGGAGTTGGCAGAAGAAAAGCCGCAATGAGTACGTACCTGGGCTCCCAAGTATCAAGACCGGGGGCTGTTCCTCTCAGAGAGTACGACACATGAGCCTTCAAGATTCATCTGCTCCGCAATTCTAAACATCGTTGAATGAGCAACCTTTACACACCTACAAATCCTGACTCAATTGATCCCCCAGAAGGGGGTGGGGGGCGGGGGTCCAGGCAAGGCCAGCCACATGGGCAGCCCTCTGGCCTCGCATGCAAACATGTCGTGACGGTATTTTACAAATCTGAGCTCGGCGTTTGCTGTGCACAAGATGCTGCGTATCAATGAGGTTAGCATTGGCCTATGTGTCCCTCAAGATGGGCTACTTCTGGAGTTTCCTTTGCCCCATGCGGAAACATGAAGGCCCGTACAGGCAATTATGCTGCTCTGTGGGTATAGCCGAAGATGTTGATACCATTTTCATATATCGTCTTTGCTTGTGTTTTACGGAATACAACAGTAGAAATTGAATATGCTGCAGAAGACACACCACTGCAGTCTGTTTTTTTCCAAACCAGGTGGCCATCAGAAGAGCGAGCGAGCGAGTATTACTACGGAAACTTAGTAACGCCGACGGTCATGTTTCCTTGATATCGGGCTTTGGTAGCCAGCTGAGACTGAGACGATTTTTTGAGCCTGATCTCTTGGCATCTATTTGCATACTCCGTACAGCCTACAATAGTCCACTGTAGTATGTACATACATACTTGTCCATAATCATCTGCCGAGGCGGCACACCCGGATTGCCACCACGAGATCCACTGCTCGATGGCCTGATGGATCATTCGTCATCGAAGCCCCAAGAACTTGTTGACTCAGGCTGTGACGAGTCATGTCTGGCTTGACTCTGGCAGGGGCCATGTGTGGTTCAGAGTTTCGGCCGCCTACCCTGACAGGACTATCGCTTCTCCAAACAGGGACGAAGGACGACATGACGACGGGTTTGTGTGTCCATGTGAAAAGGCCCGTGGTCTGATACGGGATCTCCAGATGAGGAGAAGTTGAATATCAAGCTCTGCATGCGGTTGGTCCGACCATACATGAAATGTTCAGTCTGAGCACACTTACAAAGCAGAAGGGATCATCATACGGGTGGAGCCACGGGCTGCCCAGGCAGAGCACGTCCAACGACCTGCGTTGCCTACATAGTGAGATGTATCGAGGCACTGTGTCACCGGGAACTGTACAGTATTGTAGACTCTTCAGAATCACGATGTGCAATCGATGGCCGAAGAAACGAGGGCATTGTGTCCATCATACCAAAGCGTTCAATTTTCATCATCGTCTATGCGTTGCCGGCATGCTCGTTTGTGCACTACCGCAGGATATCATTACCAAGCACAAGCTCCTCAAGGTCGCTCTTCTCCTCCCACTCCTCCCGCCGGTGTCGTTGAATGACAAAATGACTCGCCACGGGCACGCTGTCGCCGTATTCGCCACTGGTCTCAGCTGAGGCTCCAGCTCCAGCTCCAGCTCCAGCTCCAGCTCCATCGGGGCTTCGCCGCTGGTGGACGGCACCGGGCAGCTCGATCCCGTTGGCCGTCACGTACGCGTTGCCCCCTCCCATCCTGCTCTGATTACCCGTGTACCTGATCACCCCGTCGTGGTCGACCGTCTGGGTCAGCTGCGCGTAGCCACTGGTCCCTCCTGTGCCCCCGCTGCCCTTTCCCAGTGCGTTGGGGTTGTTGCCATTCCCACCCTCGAACAGGCCCCCGGTCGGCACTCCGATGCGTGCATTCCGGTGGGCCCTGGTCATCTCGACGAGCGAGTTCAGGATGCTGAACTCCAGCTTGAGCTTGACGCTGTAGACCATGCCCTTGTATGCCGTCTGTATGACATACAAACCCGCGTATTCCAGGGCCAGTATCGTGATGTCCAGGACGACGACCATGACGTTGATCTTGATAAGGTGCCCAAGGAAACGTCTTGCGGGGGCGGAGCCTTTCGGGGAGGACGATGATGACCGTGATTTGTCTCTGAGAAGCCTCGTGGTGGCGACAATATATATGGCGGATATGGCGAGTTCCTGGAGGAAGAAGATGGTGACATGGATCCGCTCCATAATAGCATAGGGCTCCAGCCATCGATCCGGATGCGGTGAGTTTGAGCCATAGAGCACGACCGAGGTAGGAACGTGCCCGATGATGGCGTTGATGACTATGCAGGCCAGTGTTGTCCTCAGTATCCTCTTGTCCCGCACCAGCAGGTGCATCCTGCTGAAGAGCACCATGGACTGGCCCGTCACCATACATATCCAGCCGACGACGATGAAGGTGCCGTAGACGAATCCATTTCGGATAAAGCTGAGGTCCTTTGTCAGGAAGCCGACCGAGTAGACGGCGATCCCCCACGTCGCTACCACGAAGCTCCAGAAGTAGAGGCCGGTCCGCCGCGGGAAGCAGCTGTAGATGATGACATTCAGCTCGATGACATTGTAGAAGGCCACGGTGAGGAAGCATTCGACTATCGTGACGGCTGGGCCCGGATCGAGTCCGCCTTTGCTGATCCCAAGGTCTGACAGGGCCATCCGAGCGTGGTGTTGGCCCCCCAAAAGGACGAGGTTTATATCTGGTCCTGAGGCCGGCGGCCCGGAAAGTGTCGACAATGGAAGCCCTCTTCTTCTTCTTCTCGATGACGACAAAGTCAAGTCCAAGCTGTCATGGTGATGCTGCGGCGGCGGCGGCAAGGGCCTCTCTCATGTAACTTGGGTCTTGTTTTGAGCGGCCAGACAAATAGAAACCAGTCGAACGTTTGGTCAACGGAAAGTCGGGTCTGCGCAGAACTTACACAGATGCGCAACGAGCACGCCCTTGTCACTCTGGACTGCTTTACCGCTGCAGGCTGACAGCATGTCCGGCCTTTTACTCAGCCCAAAACAGTCAATCAGATCCGACGAAGGGATCGCTGTGGCACTTTTAGGTGCGTCGGATGCCACGAGCATGACTCGCCTGTCGGGCATTTACCGACATGCACCATTGCTCTTGGACGATGCCGGCCCAATGCAGGTTGCGCTGCTGGGTATGTGGTATTGGCATGGAATTCGTCGAAACCTTCCTTGGGTTGTGTGCCTGGTGTGCCCGCAAAGGCTTTTTCTGTAGGGGCTCCACCAGCCGGGCGGAGTGTCGAATCGCGAACAGCAGCCGCGGGGAGGATCGTCGCGGGCCCGGAGCAGACTTGAACCTTGGGAAGGGGTCATCCTAACCATTGAGCCACTGCCTCCATGCAAGGCCTGCCCCGACGTCCTTGATAGGCTGTCAAGGCTTCGATCGTCTGCTGGGCCCTGAGATCGTGCTCGAGTCGGGGGATGTCACCCTCGCTGTGCCTAGATGAGTCGAGGGTACTTGCACCCGCGCGGGCGAGCTTTCGTCTAATCAATCTACACGTGTGGGCAGTCACGAGAAACTCTGCCCCCTCCGGAACCTCTACCCCAAAATAAAGGGCAGGATAACACATCAATCACAAACAGTGAGTATCTCCGGTCCGCTTGGTGGTCTCAATGAATAAGCACGATAGGACACGCGGCTCTTCACCGACTTGTTGCTTTCCCGAGGCCGGATCCAGTTGCATGACCACCACCACGGTTGTATGAAACCATATGGCCGAAAAGCTCCCGACGTGCCAAGTGGTAAGCAGGCCTGACAACCAACTATTATCAACCAGGTTCAAAGTAGTATCTAGAGGTTGACGTGTAGTCGGATAGGAATAGATGGCGTCATTTGACATCGCCCACACCGAGAAACATGCACACACACATCGGCTATAGTCTGGTAATAAGGCATGCCCAGTAGGGAGTGCAACATTGGATGGTGGGGGTATTCATGGTATTTATGGTTTTGATAGGTAAATATATACATACGCTGCAGTAAAATACGGCAGGTGTGAACTTTGTTTTGGAAGAGCGTGCACGATCCGAGGCCACTGCAGCCAAACCGTGGGCGGGAATGGCACGGCAATGCACGCACCCACGCACGCACTTTGTTTCCTCCCCTCAAAATGGCAAACTCAAAAAAAAATAACACCAGCCTGTCAGAGCAGTCACCGCTCGGGGACCACACCTTGCTTGATGTAACACACCCCCTTATTCTTTCATCGAGTATATGCCCTGCAGGCCAAACATGGCACGGGCATGGGCCATAATGATACATAGATATCATATGGCATCGCTCACTGCACCATCACGGTGAAAGGCTTATGACGTCGTCTTCGCGGCCCAGCCGAGTCGCTTGGCGCCGCCGTCAAACACCACGAAGGCGGCCTTGAGCGCGATGTCCCCGAAGATGGAGATGCCGATGTCCGCATCGGACTGGAGACCGCCGTAGCACGTCTGGTTCGAGGTGTCGACGGGCGCCCAGTTGATGAACTTGCCGGGGACGGTGATCTGGCCCTCCCCCACGGCAAAGGTGAAGTCGGGCAGCGTCGCGTCGCACGAGAAGACGTACCCGCCCTCCTGCTCGCTGTCCTGCGCGCCGTCCACCTGGCTGTAGTACGCCGTCACCACCTCGTCGGGGAGCATGAGGAGCGTCGTGCCCGTGTCGGCGATGCCGGTGATGGACGCCGAGGTGAGGGTGACGGCGCGCTTGCTGCTCGCGGCTCCGGCGGTGACGGGCGCGTGCTGGCGCATGGGAGGTGCAGAGCGGGCCACTTTCTTGTCCTTGCGGACCAGCTTGCTGAACCATCCGGCCCACACGGAGGAGGTGGAGTCGCTGGAACTGCCCGTCTGGCTCTCCTGCTGCAGTGTGTCAAGCAGGTCGCCGAGGTCACCGAAGCCATCGTCCGAAGATCCAGATCCAGATGCAGATCCAAAGCCGGAGGAGCCGCTGCTGCCGCTTCCGAAGCCGCCGAAGCCGCCGAAGCCTCCGGTGGGGGCAGAATCAGACCCGGACGAAGTGCCCGTGCTGCCAGTGCTGCCAGTGCCCGTGCTTCCGGTGCCCGTGCTTCCAGTGCCTGTGCTGCTCGTGCTGCCAGAGCTCGAGCTGGCAGAGCCGTCACCCACGGCATAACCCGTGGACTGGAACGACCAGAAGCCCGAGTAGTCAGCGCTGCTGTTGAACAGGTCCACGTAGAAGATATCGCCCGTGTGGGCGCTCGAGTCGATGTAGCCAAAGTTGTAGCTGCCCTCGGCGTCGTGCTTGAGGTCGGCGGTGAAGACGGGCTGCGACAGCTTGGGCATGGCGTTGTCGAAGAAGGTGTTCTGGGCCTTGGGGGTGACGGTATTGATGGAGCTGAAGGCCAGGCCCACGAGGCCCGACATGGACGAGTCGGCCGTGAACTCGGACGACACCTGGGTCGCGCTCTCGACGGCCTGGGACGTGACACTCAGGTTGCCGATGGTCACCAGGTCGGTGTAGACGTTGCCGCTCGAGGACGACCCGTCGCCATAGCTGATCTTCCAGGTGGAGCCGTCCATCTTCGAGGCGGTGGAGCTCTTGCCCGGGGAGTAGATGGCCTGCCCGGAAACACTTGAGCTTGAGGTCTCGCTGCTGAAGACCCACAGGTCCGACGACCCGGTGTCAAAGTCCATTGGCAGGGTCTGGGGCGGCGTGCCGATCTGGATGTTGGCGAGGTACTCGGTGTCATACTGCTCGGGGGATGTGCTGACGGAGCCCTCTGTGGTGGAGCGCTTGGTCGATGCCATGCCAACGCCGGCACGGTGATTCCTCACAATGGTCTTGAGGCGGGTGGGCATCTCCCGGCCATACTTGGCGTAGACCTTGGCCAGGGCCACGGCAGGGTGCTTCTTGGAGACGGTGTTGCGCTTCACGGGGACAGAAAGAGTCTGTCCGCCACGGCTCTTGATTGTGTCCATGCGCTGGGGCAGGGCCGAGGCGAGCTCGGCGCTGGCGGCCAGCAGCGCAACCAGGTACGCTCCAAAGGTCTGCATCGTGAGTGAGAAAAAGGATATATGGAGAAGGTCAAAAGGTTGAATGGAACCACCGCCGGGGTGAGGAGCTTCCGGAGGAACTCGGAAGTTGTGAAAGAGGAAGAGAGAAGGAGAAGATAGGCAAGCCTGAGTAGCACAGTGGGGCTCGAAGGAGGGAGGAGAATAGAAAAGAGGATACCTGGTCCCGTCCTTACTGCGGATGGCAAAACGGTGATTAGAAAATGACGATCCAAAAGAGAACTGGATCGAGGCAGCAAGAGACGCCAAGCTGGATATATATACATACAAGACGTGAGATTGGGGTGGCAGCAGTTCGCGGCTCGGTGGTTGACGAGATTGTGGGTAGGGGTGTGCGTGCCGATTCCGATTTCGTGTACCCCTGGGACCCACGGTAGCCTGGATGGCGGGTACACGGCTTGCCTCGATAGAGAAGATTCCCATGGAAAAGTACGGCCATGGGCTCATCCCAAAGGGGAGGTGGTGTCTCCCTCGGCAGGGGCGACGACGAACCAAGCCATTCTACGTACACCTCAGGCTGTGCCCCGAAACGGACTGCGGGCTCGTCATTGTTGACGTATTGCAACTTGGGACGAAAAACAATAAGAGGGACAGCTATTGCGTGCCCTTTGGGCGTCCATGCTGAGGGAACCGGCGGCGTTGAGTGGTCGAGGTAAGGACATTAGGGGGCCAGGGCTTCCTTCCAATGCGTGAGCGAGGACAGCATACAAAGGCATTGTGGATATTGGCGTTTCTGGCAGCAGCCCTGTTGTTTCCCCCAGGAGTAGTGATCGGCGCCAGGATCTGGTCAAGCTTTTAGGACAAGACGGGCAATCTGGGTGGAGACTTGGACGCAGATAGACAGCATCTGGAGGGAGTCCGTAGGCGGAGCGCCTCGGGCGACATGGGGGAAAAGGAGGCTCCAGGTCCAAAGTTGATGAAATGAAGTCGTATGCTCCCTGTCCAATCCCCACATGGCTGCGCCGACATTCATGCGTGCGGGCTGTCCATCTGTGACGGGTTGGCTGGCAGGCATTGCGGAGGCCGTCCAAAATAGAGTAGGGGGTTCCTCCCATCCAATGACAGCCTGCTCATAGGCTGAAACATGAGACGAACAATACGTACGCGCCAGCGGCAACGGGCAAACGAGAAAGGATGACCCGACGTTGTGTTTTCCCCACCCTTGAAACAAGCCGGGATGTGGATTTCTCCCCGTCAGCTGGGAAATCATCCAACAGTCGCTCTAGTCCAGGTGTGATTGCACCTAATTAGCATCTTCGTCACGAGAACCAATTACTGTCTTACACGCGAGGACCAAAAGAGGGAGGCTCTGCGGGATTTGTCATCCCTAGTTGTACACGAGCTGCCAGCCACCTCCGCAGCGCTTCCAGCCCCTCCCTCGGCCCGTTCCACGGGTTACACGCATGTGTCTTGGTATATTGCCTTCGTTGCGGCTCCAAGCCATCAACACCCAGGAAATTGCTCCTAAAGTAAGCATGTAATCTAGTCTATTTGGCATTCCAGGGGTGGGTTGGCGTCAACCACCACCATTATCAAACTACAAGCACATTATGTTCTGTGCCCGTCATCTACCTGCCACCGGCCGATCGCACGTGTAATGCCATCACAGCTAAAGCAACAGCGGCGTCATAACGCATCGGATATTGACTGCATTTGTCCGCCCTACTGAAGGCCAACCTGCGCTCCCTGTTCTCGATTGCTGAACACAAGAGAACTTAGTCACATATGGATATCACGAGGCTGTGTGGCAGGGTCGCATGATTGAGGCCTCACTTACATGATTTATCCATACCAGACAAGTCTTTACATGAACGGGTGGTTCGGTACCAAAGTGTCCATCCCGTCTTCAGCCTTCCTACACTTACAGTGCATAGTCTGTCGAGAATCACATCTGTCAACCAGATATGACGTGCACGACCAGTCAACTTCTAACCAAGACAATTGTGACAAGACCGCCTGGACTGATTATTATTTCGTATGTGATTTAATGTATCTTGTGGGGACCGTCTCTTGGGATAGAGGCCATCATCTCAAGAGTCACAAATGCACATGTGCCGCCTGTGGATTGGCCAACATCGCTGGCCTTGAATGGTTCTTTTTCCACCCCGGAGAAGGACAAGCTGCAAGCGCAAGAACGGAGACGCAGTGCATGTTTTGGTCTTGGAGACATTACATACACACGGATGGAACAAACCTCGGCCGTGCATATTGCCTGCGGAAGCCAACTGGTGCTACAACACGATTGAGTCACATATGGACAGCTATTCACATCCTGATATCAGAGGTTTCGACAGGCAATCTCTGTGTCGACTAACGCCGTCAACAGTAAGACGCATGGGTATTGAGAATTCTGCTGTAGAAACACGTGTGGTCCTCTAAAGACATTTTCCCCAATGGTTGCATTGACATAGACCACCAATTCTCCGACTTGACTGGAAGAGTCTATAACACAGACTGTATTTCACTCCGGGCAAGTACATGGGGCAGAGGCACTGCTCACTTCAATAACAGGTGGCTATTATTTCATACTTGCTGGGTACTATGGTCTGAAAACGGGGCTCTCCAGGGAGCAACCCGAGCAATTGAGTACGCCCCTCACAGGTCGACGATCTGGTCATACCTACAAGGAACAGACAGGTCAGGGGGGCGGGGGTGGGCATGTACCAGGTAGGCATCATATTGCATGGATACCTTAGATTGCGCTGATGAGCATCTCTGCCAAATTTTGGTGAACAGCTTCGCATACACGGTTACACAACTTAGCCTCAACTTGACTTTCTTCCACCGATGATATATCCAGGCAACATAGATTCGAGGCAGCCTACAGACACATAGTCCCTTCTTTCACCCACCCCCTGTTAAATTCAGTTGATCGGCGGCCAGTTGTTCCGTGCATGGGAGGTATGGTTCGTCTCCGGCAGGTGTGCGGAAGTTCCGGCATGCCGTGCTTAGCTGATTCGGTTTAATTGTATTCTTAGGCATTTGCTATGTTTCGTCCAACGATACTAGATGGGTATCCCATAAGATCTCGGCTCAATTGACAGAGATCAACAAAAGAAAATAAAGCAGGTCAAGCATGCTGGAAATGCATCCCTGCTCAGGAGCCCAAGAACCCCTGCCTGATTCCCAATATCTGTGCGCCAAGCAATGAGGCTCTTCATATCCCGGCCTGTTACCGTAGCGTTCGTACTATATAGAAGTGTACCGTACAGTTACGGCTCAATTGAAATGAACCATATGCATGCCGTTCTTACAATTAAACCGTTTATCTAGTGACCGTTTCCAAGAATAAACGGCTCCTCACTTTGAAGCCTCTAAGCGGCTGGACGTTCCAATTTTGGGTTCCGTTAAGTTTGCCAAGCCGGACACTAGTGGTTCACCGTTACTAAGCTGGAAGTATACGGCGCGGGTGCACTAACGTTTTACGCCTGCAAACCTCCGCTTAGCACTTGCCGCTCAGTATCGTGAAGCCGCAACACAACCGCTCCTGCCTTCCTAATGCTTCAAATCCAGAACATTCGATAAGGGGAAGCGTTCAAGAAAAATAAGCGGTTCGATAACCGCTCATTAGCCCAAAAGGCTTAACAACACATACCGCACAGCGTAGTTAGATAGCCTGCAGCACGCTAGACAGAATGAAATCTCTCTCTCCTTTCCTTCGTGACAGCGTCGATCTTTAAGTGCCCTGCCCTACCCTGCTCTGCCCTGCCCTGCACTGCCGGCTTTCTATATATGTTGCTTCAATCCCCTAAGATTTCATGCCCATGCTATCATTCCACGACTCCGCGGTCTGCAACACCATGGGAGAGTTCCCACGTCAAGCTCAAGTCTCACGACCTCCGGGAATGGAGGATATCGTGAGAATTCATAGCATGCTAATACAGTGCACTGTGATCCTATAATCTGGCCTAGTCTCCCATCCTGGGACGGCATACTCAGGCACCTGAGTGTACAGTGACAGAGATGTGCTAACCAGCTTTGAATATAGCACTTTCAAACCATTTCTCTGCCCTGCCCTGCCCTCCACGGTATGGAAATGCTCGAGACAGTAGGAAGCATTGCTTAGACAAAGCACATTAACATATATATAGAAAACCATCATAGCCGAATTCCTACGAGAGGATTCTGCTCCCAGTGATAGTGACCCTTTTAAGGGCACTCAACAGAACATATAATTCCACTTAGATTACGCTTAAGCAATCTATGATCCATAAGAGTATTGAAACAGGCTAACATACGAGTATATAAACAGACCCTGAATCGCGAGGATATCCTTGCCTCAAAGACCTCAATAAAGGTCCGCAAGAAACGCCCTGCCCCTGCTATAAGTATATCAACATGCTATAAGCCGTGCATTTATTAACTTTAGTGGCATACTAACTGTGATATATAGGTCTCTGCTGAAGGTCAAGCAGAGCTTGAAAATGACGATGCCGCGAAGCGCCGGCTCCAACGAGTGAGCCATTGGCAGGTATTCCTGTACTATCGCCGGGTTCCGGAGCTAGACGCCCAGGTATATAATCAACGATGCATTGTGAGTACTGGAAATGACATTGCTAACAAAATTTGCGGGCAGAACATACGAGAGGCTCTGGGTCCGGACATCCAGCCAGAGAGCAACGACTGGGCTCAGGCCCGGCAGAAGTTCATGGACGACCAGAAGAATCGGAAGTCCAACGTCCTGGAATATATAAAGGTAAGTATACTATATACACGCTAACGTATACAAGATATATACTAACATATATATAGGAGCTCCTCAAGGCATATGCCAAGCAGCCAGCAGCGGCTACTATGCTTAATCTCAACCTCGCGCCCAATAAAGCAAAGATACGCGAGCTTACGCACGGGGCTTAGTCCCCTGAGAATTTCTACAAAGTGTGGAAGTACGTTCGGCTAATGATCAACTACGAGGGGAGCCACGCCCTCAATCAATACTACATACGCGATAAATATCAATCCTGACACCTTAGCCTAGATGCTTAGAGACATGGCCCGGATTATAGAATACATACAATTTCAATGCTGATCATTAATCCCAGAGATATTCAAGGGACTCGCCCTTAAGGTTGCCCTATTCATGCGGGCCGAAAAGACCAGCAAAAAAGCTAATGATGCCGCGCGGAAGAAGCTTTTAAGCTTCTATAATGACATGCCCAAGAAGGGCGTCTTCAAAAATGTTCGGAAGAATCACTTTCAAGAAAAGTTTGAGCAGTAGGTAAGTATCTCTCAAAGCACTAGTGACACCCTTATTAGCCATAACCACATATATTCAGCATCCATTGGGTATAAGGCCTGCGTCACCCTATATATCTATCCAGATATATATGAGATAGCACGGTTTATATACCATGGCATCTCTACATCTGAGTATCCCATCCAATAACCAAGATATGCTAATATATATATAGAAGGGCCAGAAAAAGCAGAAGACCAAACCGGCTTCTAAGACTAAAGCCAACCTCGGTAAGTACTAGTCCCTTCTGGCAATGATCTGAGAGTCAAATTAATGATATGATTATATAGCTCATTTCGTGCCCAGCGAGCAGCCTCCCTCGGCGGACTGAGCCGCCCATTTAGGCATACATACCTGCTGTGTTGTGTTGTCGTGTTGTGTTGTCTTGCGCCCGGCCAAGTTGAATTTTTTAGTGGTGTTCGATTTATTTTGGAACTTTGAACTTGATACAAGCCAGCATTTATTTTTTACTTTGCTCATTTCAATCAATCAATTTCTCATCTTGCAGCAATCAATTCTCATCTATTTCCGTGAAGCAGCGCATTTATATTCCAAATATCTTATCCATTACACGATGGCTAGACTCTTGTCATATCGGGACCCATGCGGCATTTATGTTCGGGCAGCTCGGTACTCATGGCCGTTAGGCTTCGGAGCTCCAATACGGGGTCCAGCACCTGAAACGTCTCAGGGGCTCGGCTTTTCCAGACAATACATGGCTGCGCTAGCGGCCTAGCGCACCAGCGGCGGGAGCTCAGGCCACCACTGTCTTGGCGACCTCTGTGCTGGTAGGCCTGCTAAACACCAGGCTGTAGCTGGTACACTATCAATGGTCCACTATCCTTAGCAGTAAACCTATTAACTGCCAAGCCCATTCAATAGATGCAAACAGCTGCACGCATACCAGTACCTAACCGGGCCAGGGGAGCAGGCAGTACGTACACATCCACGCGCCGTGTACAGCTACACCTTCCTCCAGTCACTAACTCCCAGTAACTGCAGTCAATCACTGCAGCCACTACACACAAAAAAACATTGCAGACTACCAACTGCAAATCTTTTCTGCCAGCAACCTCCATCGTCAATCCTGCAACTCACCAACTGTTCCCTCTTCTCTTTGCATCAACGATTCCCATTTCCTGCATTAACGACTCCCATCTCCTAGCCGTAGAGCCAATCAATCACAATGCCACGCATCCTCTTTCACCGGGGCAAGGCAGCCCTCATCCGCGAGCTCAAGTCAGAGCAAACGGACCCTACCAAGCATAAGGCCCAGACGAGCCGCACCACCAGCACTAGAGATGACGACCCCAAGCGACCTCGCCAAGGCGACACCTCCACTGCATACGACGAGTACATACATGATGTCTTTCCTCATGATGATGATGACGACGACTACCCCGGAGGCATAGACGCCCTCCAACGCGAGCAGTCTGTTGATCCTCAAGCAACGGTATATTGGACCTCGCCGTACCCTCATATCTCCCGCATCCAGCACTCTGAAGTTCCACCCCCTAATGCCAATTAACTCCATTCTGCCCCTCCAATACTAACCAATTGATATGTAAGCAGGACTTCGACGATGCTGAACTCGCCCAATCTGTTCTCCAAGGCCTAAACGACGAGGACTTCACCATATTCCCAGATGCATCTAATGAATACCAACTCGCAGACGAGGTACCTCTTCAAGAGGAACTCCAGGACCTTGCTGCTCTCCAGATAGTCAACAACACCACAGCACTACAGGAGGATGAGGTTGATATCGACCAATCCGGTGACGAAGGTAACGAGGAGAACATCAAGACGATAGCTGATATGATCAACATCGTTACCTCCTAAAGCACTACTCCTGGCCTCAAGCCCAAGCCCACTAATCCTTTCATCGATTCCGGTATCCTCAACCAGCCACACAAAACACACGATATGGATGACTTCAGCCTGGGCCTTAGGCTATTCTACATTCAACACAACATCACCCGCCAGCAATATAGTGCTCTCAAGCAACTCCTTACTCTTCTCAAGAAGGGTGATGGCCTCGTGAAGCTCGACAAGCTACCTAATACCATCGACACATTAAAGCGTCACACACGGGAGACCATGCCACACATCGAGATTCGCAACAAGGAGGTGGCCCTAAACCCAAAGAAGTTGTCTACGTCCCGAACTATCACAACCACCCTCTCCGGAAAGGACCCCGTCCAAAACCTGTACTACCTCAACCCAATCGACATAATTCAACGCATCCTGAGTTCGCAGTTGACCAAGGAGATGCACTTCGGCATGGCTCACCTTGTTGACAACCCGACGGAGGCATACCACAGTGCCCAGTGGGCTGGTGCCATTCGCACAACATCTGGTAACTTTATCTTTTACCCAGAGACGGATGACCCTATCTTCCCGGGAGATATTATCAACTATAGATGCGCATTCGAGGAATGCAAGGTCTGCAAATCCCTTAAGAACCCCAGCGCCTATCATATTGGTCAGGTCATTGGGATCTACCGTGACTTCCGGGGAAGCTCCCGTAAACTCGGTGCACTGGTCGACAACGCTGGTCAGGATAAAGTTGATAAGTTAGCAGAGGGCTCTATCATCATGATTCTCTCTCAAATCTGGGATGCAACCAAGCTTCTATCTCACATCACAACCCAAAAGATCAAGGTATCCAAGAACCCTGCCAAGAAGGCTAACCTTATGCCAGGCGAGATAATCCTCTACATCGACCCTCAGGAGTATATGTCTTCTAACTCCATCATCCAGCATCGCGACGACATCTCCTTCAACTACTCTTACGGCAATCATATCTCCTTCTCTGATGACCCGGAGCCCTCGGCCAAGGCGCCTAGTATCCAGCGAATATTCTCTCGTGAGAACAAGTACTTTCTTCCGGTGTACAAGGCATCGCCCATGCCTAATCTGCTCGAGGTGAACCAATACAGCCGGGACGAGTTGACCCAGAACTTCGCCAGAGCCACTCCGGATCACAATGTCCGCTACATACCGCTCTTCAACTTTAATGATGGCTTCGGTCTCTACCGAACCATGTACAAGTCGATCATGAGGGTGTACTTACTGATGGCATCTCTGCCGCGATCCATGCACACTCGCCAGATCAACATACTACCGCTCACACTGGGTCCTCATGGCTCAAACTTCGAAGATATCATGAAGGCCATGCTACCAATGCGGGCTCTGGAGCGTGGTATCTTGTTGTCCATCAACAGTGAGGATATCATAGTTTATGCTCCTCTACTTGGCTTCCAGGGGGACATAGTTCAGCAGAACGAGAACTGTGGATACTTAGGAGTCACAGCGAACCACGGCTGTCGCCACTACGAGGTTGCAACGACTAATCGTGGCAACCTGGAGTACGATATTCTAACTAAGGCACGCACTCACCCCAAGATGGTACGCCTCCGCCGGTCAATGGATGGGCTGCCGTCGATATCACAAAAGCGTGCATTTTCCTCAGAGCACAGTATCTCGATTGACAAGCCTCCTGTGATGCACATCGCGCCTAATCTTGACCTCATCGCCTGCCGGCCTGGTGACTCGGCACACTCAGAATTCAGCGGTATCACAAAGATGACCCATCAGCTCCTCATCGATGTTACTTTCACAAGCAAGTCGGTCGTTAAATATGCAAAGGCTCTCCGACAGATGCCTTTCCCTCCGGGCTTTAAGCGAATCCAGACACCATACCACATTCTCCAGTACAGCTTGCGAGAGCACGCCCAGTGGTCTGTTTTGATAACGATCCTGTGTCTATATTGGCTCAAGGAGGACCACCTAAAGCTCAAATTTGTCCAGGCTATGAAGGCTGTCTTCAGTAACAAGATCGGCAGTGGTAAGTCGGTCGTCGACATACTAACTATTATCATATCCAAGATCGTCAGCACCAATGGCCTATTATCCACGGACAACATGACTACTCACGAGCGAACTCCGCACGTTTTCAACAAGACTATCCGATCTAGTCGTGGAATGTTTCAGCGCCTATATGAGGCTGCTGCTCTGTCCACCACGCCCGCATCCGGAGCTGCCGCAACTGCTGCAGCATCTCGCCGCGGTTCCATGGCGCCGCCTCCACGCCAAGTAACTCGCGCATCGAGCGTGTCGTCGGGTCCTATACCAAGCCGTGCATCTACCGCCTTTAATGATAACGATACGGCGGGAGAGGTATTGCCTTCAATTAAGCACGCAGATACTGCTAACAATATTATCATTAGCGAGCTGAGCGTAGCCCAGAAGGCTATCAAATACCGGAAGTGAGCATCTCGGCCTAATGTCCACACTGGTCTGCACTATGCAGATATTCTTCAACGATACGGATTGGTGAGCCTATTAATAACGCTGCCTAGTGAGAAGAAACACAAATAAGTTTGACGATTTTTTTGGAAGCTTGAGAGCTAAGGGGGTGCATCCTTTTATACCGTGCATGTCTCGGCTTGGCTGCCAAGACGCTATACATATCCGGAGCAAACCGCGGCGAGTAGCTTAGATATACCCCCCAACAACCGAAACCTTAATTATCACTATATCGACACCATCATGAAGATATATACTGATTCCTTTATAAGCTCTGGAAGACAATCGTCATCAAGATAAACCACCAAAACCCGGAGAAGGATTGTCTCCTGTTCAAGGATTTAATCCAATCAGTTCAGCTTACGCTTCATAATAAATTTGCCTCGGATGATCCAGCCGTCACTGCTCAGGTGAAGGGACTAGCCACTAATATCCCGGCCCTCTTCGCTACACTAAAGCCCGACGACAACATAAACGCGGATACCCACGATCCCTCGGTTTCACAAAAGCTATACGGCAATGACACGCACGTTCTACCTGCTGCATCTTATCGCCTCAATCCTGATATCTGCAAGCGGTTCCGTCTTCCTACTCATAAGAAGAAGATGTCAAAGGCCTTTTACGCCAAGCTGGCTGGTGCATATACTTCTGAGTACCAGAAACAGGCTATCATCATCACGTCTAACTTAGTGATCAAGTAGTGGAAGAAGGTTTCGTTCCAAACAAGGTATTTACACTCTCTATTGATATCAAGGTATCAAGCTAATTATTATCACCTAGCCACAACTCAACTATTCAGCGTACCATCTTCAAGCGTGGCCAATACATCGCATACCGTGGAAACAAGCTCACCCGCTTAGATCACATATTCACTCACAAGCTTCTCCGTGGTAAGTTCTTGCGTGCCAAGATATCACCAGCATCACCAGCTATGCCGTCATTTACTAACTTAGCCTAGGTTATAACAAGGTGTACATTTTCCTAATTATCACCCCGTTGGTTGATACAGGTCGACAAGAGCCCCTGACGGACCTCCCTATCTTAAAACCAATTTCTAGAGGCGAGGTGCTATCTCAGACTAACGACCCGAGCAACACCTACCAGAACATCATTAGCTTGACAGCTCTCAATGCGGTTAACAAGATATACATGGTGCCTTATGATCCGGCTAATCATATCTTCATCACAGCTAATGCTGAGGTTCCTATGCACAGCGAGCTGCTTCACGTCAACTAAAGAATGACATTCAGCTAATCATATCGTGATATGGCGGACTTGCCGTGTCTGGGTGAGCAGATCTTACGAGCACTGCCACATGGTGGGGATGGATGATGGTGCGGGGGATTCGGCATGGTAAGGCACAGCGCCTACATTTGGGTGACTGCAGTGCACCGAGTCTAGATCCGCATCTCAACAGCACAGAAAACTGGGATCACTCAATAGATCGAAATCAACTAGATTCTGGTGAAATAGATCAATTCATTGAGTAATTCCCTGCATTTTATAGCCTGTCGTAATATCTAATATAGGCTGGGCGCCCCGAAAAGGAGCCCGGAAGCTACAAACTGGGTGAACCGCTGGGAGCTGAATAAGCATTCCGGGTACCAAACGTACCAGCCAATGAGCGGCACCTAAACCGCTCATTTGGATTGAACGGCTCCCATATTCAAACGTTTAAATATTCAAAGGTTTCATCGCTGCCAAACATTTGGCCTATCGAACGTCTGCTGATTGATACGAATCATTATCATTGAACGGCTCAATGTCATAAACGGTTCATCAAATTAAACCGAATGCTTTCCTCTTAATATTTTCAAACCTTTGAACTATCAAGCCGTATGTATACGGCATTTCTACAGCTTATTCTCTTGGTGCATGGACCAACGGGTATGTCTCCTCCCAATCTTCAAACACCATTTCCATGTCGTCTTCCCAGTTGCCCTCGTGTTGTCCCTCTGGCGACATAATTCCCTACGGATCCCGACGACTCTTCAAGGGACATCCGTCTCTCGCGACTGCGAGGTGTCAAGTTCCATCAGTGGGTGGCCTTGCCCAGCTCCTATCAGGACTAGCAGGGAGCCGCACATGCACGCTCTCACTTGCCCGACTTGGGCAGATATTTGGTCTACTAGCATGAGACCTGGTCAACTCCCTCCACGCGGAAGCAATATGAAACCCCAGACTCTTGCGGATGCTTGGCATCATCTCCATGTTGCACAGGCGGTCATGCACAAATGAATAAAGTGTCCTGCTCATGACCCGTCGGCCAAGGGGCGTCCGCGCTGGATATTTCAAGAAATGTAGCGCATCCTCTCTCGGTCGACTCTTCAGTCAATCTTCCAATGGTCCACCTCATCCTTGCCCAGGTACAGCTCGATGGCGTAGAGACCCATGGTGGCGGCCACGTTCATCCACTGGCACAGGTTGCCTCCAGCGTCACCTCCCCTAAGAGTCCAGCCGATGCCGTCGCCGTCCGTGGCCGCGACCGAAAAGTGCTGCAGCAGGAGGCTCGTGTACACAGCGATAAGGATTGAGGGCGAGAACCAGGACAGGAAAGTCATGAGCTTGCTCGCCGCGTCGGAGGAGTCGTCCAGGTTGGAGGGCTCGTCCATGAGCGCCCGGGCACCCGACTCTCGCACCGCGGGTATGATCCGAGTCGCGCAGTAAAAGACGATGATGCGATAGGTGAGCGAGATGATGACGCTGGGGGTGATGGTCTGGAAGGCAGCCCACACGAAGGTCAGGGAGGAGCTGATGGCGTCGGGAAGCTGGCCCAGCATGTGGAGGAGGGTCGAGTAGGATGCCATGATGATCGGCGGCAGGGGAGGAAACTCGGGCTGCGCAGCCGCGGCGTGTTCCCCGGCCATCGCTTGCGCCGCCGCTCCGTCGGGCGAAGGGAGGTAGTCGGTGAAGATCTGGTATATGCAGAGGACGACGTATGCAAACAGTAGGGAGGATTCAACGGGGTTGCCCCTGCCGCTGCCGATACCAAAGGCGCAGAGAAAGACTGCCGAGGTTATTGTCACGCCGATCAGGGTCGCATCCAGGTTGCCGATCTGTGGGAACCTGGCGACGCGCCAGAGGAAGTAGACTGCGGTGGCCATGATGGAGCCGGAGAAGACAACCAGCACAATCTGTGGAGGAGAAACATTTGGTCAGCGGGAGATGATCAAGCTTGGCCGCCGTCGTTGGCTGTGTCAACTTACTATCCAGGTATCGCTCCGCCCCCTGTTGACGAGCCATCGTGTGATCTGGCCAGCGGCCTGGATGACCAACAGGCTACAGAAGCCCTCGAGCAACTGGAAGACAGGGCTCGAGTAGCTCAGGCCCTTGTCCCAACTTCCCAGAGTCAGGTGCTCCAGCATACCGCCCTGACCGAAGAACCACTCATGCCAGCTCTCGGTATATTTGGCGGCGGGCCGGATGTGACCAAGGGTCCTCGAAACCCAGTCCGTGGAGCCAGCATCGACGGAGAAACGGCTGAGCGACCAGATGAGGAGGCCCGGAATGACGACCCACTGCAAAGTGCCGAGGATATTGGTCAAGGTCCACCGCAGCCGTGAGTCTTTGGGGGTTATGGCGTTGACGAAGCTGTAAAGGAAGTAGAAGAGGAAGATGGACAGGCTGTAGGCCAGGCCAGAGTCGCGACCGCCGACATCGAAAGCGATGGGTATCGAGAGGATGATGGACAGCAGATAGACTGCGCCTGAAAGTATCTTGAAAATAGCCCACATCTCGAAATGGGGCGCGTGCGAGGCGGACGCGAGTCGGCGGTGGTAGTGGTAGCGGACGGGGAGGAGGAGGAGGGGGAGCGGGGCCGAAGTGGCTTGTGGAGCTCGAGGCCGTTGCTCGGTCGGTCCAGGAGACGCGCCGAGCTGGCGGCTTCGAGATGGGGTTGATGAGGCTATTGTCGATGGATAAAGAGGCGTATCGATGGGCGCCTGGAGAGCTTTAGAAGTCGCAGTGGTAGGCCACCGCGTGACGGCTGTGCTCCCGTGATTGGCTGCTGCGAAGGGAGGAGCAGGGAGCTATGGCGGGCGTCGCGGCAGCTCCGAGGTAGGACAACGATAGCAGCTCGGATTATCGGTCGAGCGAGAGGCGAGGCGCGAGGCTGCGGAGGGAGGGACAGGAGAGGAGCGGGTCGTGAGTGGGAGATCAGCCTTGAGAATGCATCTGCGGCAGGGAGTGAATGCGCTCGTCGACACCGCCGTGCTCGAGGAAGTGCTCGCTCGTGGTTTCTCGTATCGCTCGTTTGGCCGTCGGAAGAGTTGCCAGTCTGCTCAAGAGTGCTCTGAAGCTGACAGACCCGAAGACTGCGACGGTTGCGGTGTGCGCAGGGTCGTGCAGTGCCTTGTCGTGTCGCGCCGCGTCGTGGAGTGATGTGCTCGTGGGTTGCCCGTCTCTGACTTTGCCTGACTTGGTTCCTTCACGTCAGTCGACCTGGATGCGCAGGCGTGGGCGTGGGCGTGGGCTTGTGCATGTGACAAGGGTCCAGCGACCGGCCAAGACGATGGATGGGTTTTTTTCACCGGCGAGGGGAGGGGTAGGGGTAAGGGGCAGGGCGGCCGGGTTTTCTCCGCTGAAAGGGTTCGGCAGAGGAACGGGCGGCGGGCGACAAAAGATGGGATGATGGAACAGACAGACGGACAGACAGACAATGTGGGTGGACGCAGGGAAAGAGGACAGACAAACAGGAAGAAGCCAGAAAGAGCTCACTCACAAATTCACAAGGTGCAGTGAGTGAGTGACTGTACGAAGTGCTACGGTGCCCACGCAGCACACGGCACAAAGCGAAAGCAGGAATACACGTACTCTACGTAGGTGGGCATGTGTGCCACAGTAAACCGTGGCCAAGCTCCCGGTTATACCATGTCACCAATATCCGCTGGTCCTGTCATTAGCTGGCCGTGGGCCTTGGAAGTTGGACAGGCCCGTCCCAGCTCACGCCAGTCAAGTGCGAGAGCCGGGGTTCCAAATTGACCTCTAGCAGGCTGTCTGTCCTCTTGAGAGTGCCCAGGCCAAAGCTTGGGTGGTGCAATCTCCCGCCGTCTTTGAGCACAGGTGCTGGTGGCGGGCTGGCGCAGCCTTAATAATGAGCTGCAGCAGTTGCCAGCAGGGGTGAGCCACCTGCCTCGCGTCGCTATCTTCCAAGGTTGCTCTTATCCTCACGTGCGCCCGCCGCCATTCCAGCTCACTCTGGGCCTAGACCACCTGGGCAGTTCACCATAGGCAGGTACCTACGTATCCGCCGAGGGACCGACCGCGTCAACGCCGTCTCTACTGCCAATTTTAAACCCAAGCCGGTGACAAGATAAATCTTGACTCTTTTTTTGCCTAAATCGCAAGCCCACCATCAGCCATCCTGGGCAGTGGTCAGTCATGCACTCCTCGCGTCACGCGCCGGAAGCAATCGCTTTCTCTGCATGAGACTTGGACCGTGTCGCGTGCCCTGTGTATACGGAGGTCGCGCCAAAAAGTCTTTTGCTAAGGAGCAGGGGCCCCTATGGATCCGCTTTTATATAGCGTTAAAGCGGGGGAAGAGGATTCCCCTTAAGTTTTTCTCCTTACCCTTACCTCTATTAACCTTGCTGCTAATAATTATAATCATTCTTTTTAATATTTTTAATAACGCCTTATTAAATTACTTTTTACTTATAAATCCTTAGCCTTCTAGCTATTAGCTTTAAATATCGTTAAATTTTTAAATATATAAATATCCTTTTAAAGATTTAAAAGGTTTAATGGAAAAAGGCCCTTATTTAAAGGTTTAACCCTTTTATATAGCCTATATTAATTCTTAATTATTATATAAAAAATAATAAATACTTAAGTTACTTTATTAAAAAAGATAATAAGAAAGATAATATTATTACTTTTATTAATAATAATTATTAAAGCTAAGAGCTTTTTTATAAGGCTATTATTAAGCGATTAAGTAATTATATCTTATTTAATATTATTTAAATAATCCTTAAAGAAGCTAAGTTAATTAAAATAAAGCTTATAAAAAAGCTTAACTTTTTAAAGAAGATAAAGAATGTTTATTTAATATAATATTTAGCTTATTAATATTAAATTTTTAATAATTAAAAGTATATAATTTAAAGTAATAAAATTTCTATTATTTTATATATATATTAAGGAGGCTATTAAGTTTAAAGAAAGCTTAATTAATATATACTTAAAAATATTATTTATAAATATTAAAAGGGGTATTTAAAATTTATATTTTAAGATTATTTTTTTTATAAAAAAAAGGGGCCTTATTATATTTAATAATTTAAGATAATATAAAAAAAAAAGTAAGCTAAAGAAGCATTAACAGCCCTTAATATTATAAATAAGCCTTTTATAAAGATAAAATAAAAAGTTAATAAGGCTTAGCAATATATAAAAATATATATAAAAAACCCTTATATGGCTTAATATTAATATTAATGATAATTTAAAAAGATTAATTAATTAATTTAAAAAGGAGGTTATAAAGGTATTAATTAATATTGCTATTAAAAAAAGATTTTTTTTAAAAAGTTATTTTTATTTATAAAAAGCCTTAAGTTAAAAGTTATTATATAAGAAGATAAGGCTTTAAGCTATATATATTTTATATAAATAAAGGTTTTCTTAATTTATAATATAAAATATTTATTTTAATATAATAATTCTTTAAATTTTAATATAATTAAGCTTATTTAATTAAAGTTAAAGAGAAAAATAATATATATTAAGGCATTTAAATTAAGGCTTAAAGCTAAATAAGTTTAGAGAAAAAAATAATAAGCTTTTAAATAATTATAATTATAAGCCTTTATTATAAAAATTTTATAATATATTAAATAAGTAATTAAATATAATAATGATAATAAGTATAATAAGGGAAGGAATAAAATAGCTAAGAGAGAGTTTTAAGTATTAATAAGAATATATAGGATATATAATAGTTGGTATAATAATGAAAATATTAAAGAAAATACTTATAATAATAAATTTAGTAATAAATTTAAGTATTTAGTGTGCGTGGGTGTTATTTGCTTTGGGTAGTAGGTAATATTGAAGTGATTATGACTTTTATTAGCAGTACCTATATAAATCGTATGCAGGGGCAGGGGGCCCCTGCTCCTTGGCAAAAGACTTTTTGGCGCAACCTCCGTACACATGCCGTCTCTGTGCGTGTTGCATCTGACACCTGCGTCAATTGTGTAGACTAACGTGTGATGCGACTCCGGGGCAAGATATTGAACTACCGCTACAGATCGCGCCATCCTCATTAGGCATGGCATGGCGAGCTCATCGGGCAGCGAACATTCAAACGTGCTGGGTAACGTCGGAACTAACGCCGGCCATTCAGGCCATTCAGGCCATAGAGCTTGACCGCCATCATCGATGAGTGAGCGAGTGGAACTGCTACGTTCGGGCTTCGCTGACGTCGACGGCATCACCCATCTTTCAATGGCCTACAGCATTGTTTTCAGTCTCCTTTGGCACATACTAAATATTATACTCTATACCTAGTAGTCTATAGGTATTTCTCTGCACAGCCCAGTCCATCAAGCGCTTCTTGGTCGACCTGGGATGCATGGGTTTCTTCAACCTGTGTCCAGCCCACTGTCGACATCAGACGATATGAACCTCTACATGTGTTAGGGAGCTAGGACAAGGGACTCGACATTTGACAAGACCCCTAGCTTCGGGACAGGATCTTGTCTAGCACGGCCGTCAGTTTGCCCTCGCAGTCTTCGACCACCGTTTGGCTTCTCCATGCAACAAACCGGTCCGGCCGCACCAGAACACACCCCGAGTCCTCCACGCCCCTCCTCTCATACCACTCGCGATACACGTCCTGCCAGTCAAGGCCGAACCCGATCTTGTGCGTGTTGATCGGGATCCCCGTCCTCTGCGAGATCTTGCGGGCCGCCTCCACCCAGCCCTCGCCCCCGTAGCCCGTCAGCAGACAGAAGGCCCCCTTCCCAGCCAGGTCGTGTGTCGAAATTGCCCTCCTCCTCAGCGGCGTGTCTAGCCAGGCATGCGGGAGCCGAGTCCCCGGGTACGTCGATACATGTGGGTCCGAGATTCGATCAAAGCCCTCGGCCACCACCCTCGGCCCCGGCTCGTCGTCGAGATACACCGCCGACGACTCGTACCATTGGTTCATGCACAGCCCGAGGCTCTTGCCCTCTCCCATCTTCTTCTCCATGGCGTCGTGTAGTTGTCGACGCTGGGCCTCTCCCTCCGGCGAAGCCTCGGTCAGGAGGCCGTGGACCCGCTTACGCTCCTCCGGTGTCTCGGCCATCATCCCGAGTGCCACCCACACATTTAGGTGCATAAGCAGGCATTGGTTGGCCTCCCTGACCAGCTGAGCGCCCACGGGCTGCCGCTCTGTGTTGTACGTCTCGAGGAGCCCCGGCCCGGCGAGACCCTTGGCGACGAATGCGGCCTTCCAGCCCAGGTTGTACCCATCCTGCACGCAAGTGTTGCTTCCCAGGCCATACGCGGGTGGGTGTCGGTGTGCCGCATCGCCCAGGAGGAACGCGTTCTCCTCGGGTATGTAATCCTCTGCCACTGTCTCCCTGACAACCCACGGGTCAAGCCGCTGGACTTTGACCTCTATGCCTTTGGTCAGTGGGTTGTCGTCCAGGCCGACCTTTTCGCGCACCCACGCGAGGAGCTCTGGGTCTTCTGGGCTGACGCCTTTGAACGGGTCTTGGTCGGCCGTGATGCCCGGAAAGAAGGTGACCATCATCCACTCGCGGAAGGGCCGGATCATCCGTACGATGGGCCCATTGCCGAACCGCGAGTTGGCGGCTGGGTTGACGATGGTGTGCAGCTGCGCGTGCTTCCCCTCCATCAGGTGGGACAGGTCGGCCTTGAACAAGACGTTGCACGCGATCCCCTGCGAGGGTTGCGATGCCAGTTTGGCACTCGTAGACTTCGCGACCTGGCTGCGGCCCCCGTCGGCGCCGAAGAGGAACTTGGTCCGGATGCGATAGGTGTCGTCGCGAACAAGGTCCTTCACCGTGCAGACCCACTCTCCGGTCGCAGTGTCCTTCTCTGCGGAGACGAGCTGCGTCGAGAAGCGGACTGGGAACCCGTGGTGCGAGGCGTGCTTGACCAGGATCGGGTCAAGGTATGTCTGCGGGAGGTCGATCCACCTGGACGGCGTGTACTTCTTTATGTTCATGGCGTTTTCGTGGACGCCTTCCCAGTGCTCCACCTTCCCCAGCTCCTCGCCTAGAAGACTGCGGGCGTATCGAAACGCTCCGATCATCTCGGGCGGTAGAGACAGCCTCATGGCGTCGTCTTCCACCGAGATGTCACGGAGGCACTCCAGCGTAAACGGATTGACGAGGTGAGCCCTGGGCGTGTCTGCCGTGCCAGAAGCACCAGCGATCATCAGTCCCTTCAAGCCTGTGCGTGACGTTAGCAACTACTATCCGGCCGGGGAGCTTCCCTGGAACCTTGGTCATACACACCATTCTGCCCGAGGAAACTTGCAAGAGCTGCTCCAGCTGGACCTGCGCCCACCACGAGGAATTCTGTCTTGACTTCGGATGACATGGCGGCAGAGCTTGGATGGAAGTGTGGCTGCGGAATTCGGGAGCAATTGGCCACCCCTAATCTGGAGGTGTACTTGGCAGGAGTGAGAAAAGGACTTGAAAGGTGAACAGATATCAAGACGAGGCTGGGCTTTTTATCTCCTCTTCTCTCCGCCCCCAGCGGCTGTTTGTTCCATGACGCCGTCACTGATCCACAAATAACTTTTGAGGGAACACTATAATTTGTTCCTTCGCCCGAATGCCACAACTGTCTGGCCAGATCGCCCAAGTCGAGGCGACAAGCTAGTCCTCGCAGGGCGCCTCTTCTGCACAATGCTTGAAGGAAGTGATCTTTGGCCAAACGAAGGCAGGCTACCGCAATCGCTGCTATTAGTGCTGACACGGCGGAAAGCTATACCTTGTCACCATCAGCACTGACCGGTCAGCTTCTGACAGCCCAGACACCCGCCGTTGAGCTGGCCCATGGGGAAATGGTGTCCTGGAATCTTGCACTTCTGTTCCCCTCCCGACCAGGCCGACCCGCGCGGGACACTCCACTGTGGGCAAGCTCCTCGGCTCGCGCAGATCCGCTGCAGCGGAAGCCCTGCCGTGGGGGCCGGGGGCTCCGACCGTGTAACATCGGCGAGCACCTGAAAGCGACCGTGGGTGCGTGGCCAACGTTGCTTTTTGCAAGCATGTCAAAGCACAATTCCCCAAGACAAAGTAGCCTTCTTGTTTCACACCCAGGTCGCATCCAAGTTGGGGCACCCGTGCGTGCGTAATCAGAGTCTTTCCCACTGTACTCCACAAGGCTCTGGCATGAGATCTGCAGCACCAGTCCCGCGCGGCTCGGTCGAATCCATGAGACGTAAAATACTCTGCAGTTAACAAGTCGCCTTGCTGGACTTTATCGGCAACTCGGCAGCATAATAGAGCATTCAGGCCTGCCGGTGCCTATCATGGGGCACACAACTGCATTTTAGATGGACATGCGACTTAGTCAGTCTCCTTGATGCATTCAGCGCGTAAGCGAGACTCGTCGAGGTATTTGGCTTTTCTGCATTCGATGCGTGTGTTACGCCAACATCCATCGACTATCTTCTGTAGATCTTGCCAACCCGCACAGCTGCCGCACTTGTCTCTGGGGTGGCACCCTAGAAAAACATCTCTCTGATCCTCTGCAAGATACAACTTGAACTGTGCTGCTGTTCGCTGAGCAGTGGCAGTCACTTCCCACCACCATCCGTCGCCGCCGGCCGTCAACGATTGCGGTCCTGCATATAAGCTAGCCTTCGTGCTCGAGTTCCGATATTCAGCTTCAGCCGATTTCAAATTATTTGCGAGATAATTAATGATGCACTGGTTCATATCGATGCGTCTGTGTAATGCTCAGGGGCAGAGCAAGTTCGTGGATCATTATTGTTATAGCACTGGAGCATGGTGTCGCAATGCTGCACGCCCCTGCCATGCCTTCTTCTGCCACTATTCTAAGCGACTACTAAATTCCCTTTACAATTTTTAGAAAGCGGGCACTGTTTAAACCTGACGTGCCGACTGGAGCAGCCCTCCAAGCAAGCCTGGTCAGGAACGGAGGCGAGAATGATGAGCTCAAGTAGTTAGCCGCCTCGCGAGTTCCGCTCAACAAGAAGATGATAAGCTAGAGGGAATTATGTCTTCTCGAATCAGCTTGTTTGTGTCTATGTAAGTTTCATCTTGGCAACCGTGGGGTCATTACAACGCGGGGTCTGTGTCTCGTGTAATTACGGACTCAGCCTCAGTATAGTTGGGTTGTTGTCAGTGCCAGGTATTTAGCCGACCAGGTCCTTTACAAAGCGCGTTTGCACATGTGGAGCTGCTTAGATTGAGCGTCCCAGTCTAGTCGCACTCGGCGTTTTTGGACTGAACGGAATACTGTCAAGCCGTGTTTGAGTCCAGACTACAATCTTTTGTTCAGCTGTTCAAAGACGAGTTCCTCCCGCGTGGATGAAATGGTTATGAAGGCTGGGCCCTATTGTTGAACTGGCCGAACGAGTGCCGCCATGCCGACTTTTCATTCTGCCCTGATCTGTGGTCCTGGCCGTGTCTTTGTGTAGGCAATATGCGTGGCGGTAGTAACACCGAAATGACAATGCTATTATGAAGACGCAGTGACAAAAAGAATCGATAATTAACTCTCTTGTGTGGGCTTTTAACCTGGTTGATTGTACCTTACGTCCATACCACCTATATAATCCCTAAACAACTTACTGGAATTTACTAGAAACATTGCCACCGCACAATCAGCTGTTGGGCGGAAAGATCTGATATTTAATATCATTCATCGACTGGTATCGCCGAAATCTCTATCTGATGATGCTTGATCACTCTACTAACCCCGGATCAGGTTCAACCTCTTCGGGTTTTGGTTTAGGTCCACCCGATGAGTTACGCCAGTCGGCGTTCGAGCAGATCATGCCAACTGATCAATTTATCGACCCGTCGATTCTTCAGCTCGGCTCGGGTCAGCCCGGCCAGGAAGATCAGCCTTCTTTCTCGGATGTTACAATCGATGGCAACAGTGCGTTGGAAGCTTCTTCCTTGCCCTTTTCTTATTTCTCTCCAGTCCACCACTCCTCTTGGTCTGATTTTCCGGATATGCAAGAACCCATGGGCATCCCTGACGAGTCATTTGGCGTGGCAGTGGTTCAAGAATTCATGGGAGTGGAAATCGACGAACTCTTCGACAGCCCAGAAGCTGGAGAATTGGTGAGTTTCGATGACTTTTTTGCTGATGCTCCACAGGATCTACAGCACATGGACATCGATGAGCCCTCTGTTGGCACTGCAGAAATCCCGGAATCCATGGAGACCGACGAGGAGCTTTTCACCCGTCCGGAAATCCGAGAACTGGTGAACATCCACGATGATTGTTCAGAAACGTCAGAGACACCGGAATTGATGCAAATCGACGTGGGAGAGCCGGAAATAGCTTCCGACTGTCGTCCTCCATCGCCCGCGCCTTCTTCTCCGCTCTCTTCTGCACCGCCGTCTCCTGTACCTCATCACCCAGAATCTGATAATGGTGTGTACCTTGTGGAAAGGATCATCCAGGCGTGGGGTTCCGGACAACGTCGTCAATACCTCATTAGGTGGGAAGGCTGGGGTCCAGAATTTGACACCTGGGAGCCAGCTCTCAACGTCTCAGCAGAGCTCAGGGCGCAGTTTGAAAGGTCGTATCGCCGACGTAGATATCATAGGCGGTGGCGGTAAGTATGGGTAGGTATCAGTGGTGGAAGGAGAGATAAGTCTCTCTTTTTACTTCCTTTCTCCGATCGGCATGGATTGCTTTTGAGTGAGATCTAACAGGAGCCTTTAATGGTGGAGTTTCTTACGGGTCTACGCTGGTGTTTCTGCCTTCCCAGATTGTATAATGAATATATGTTTTACTACCCAAGTTTTTGATCAATTCGTTCTCTCACCGGGGGCACGGAATGTGGTAATTATTAAGAAAATGGATATTCGCACAGAAGAAAACGGATGGCACACAGATAACTCCCTGCCATCAAAGCTGCAGCCAATCAGAGCATCTCGAGCCTACTAGTAATTCGCACACCCACGCCCAATTCGCACACCTTCTCATGGAGTAACCTAATTGATGATAAGTGGTTTCATTCTTAACCGCATACATACATAGCTGTATGTGGTCCCTTCATATGGTGGTAAATGCTCAAGACCCAGCGTTAGATAGAAACACAATACCGATAACAGTAGTCCATTAATGATAAGTTCCTACAGGATAAATTTCTGTGGCTAGCTGCGGTGGAAGACACCCATTAGAGAATAATCCTCTATTCTGTTTTCAGACTTAACGGATGATGTTGTGACGAAGTACGCAGAACAAAGAGGCTGGCGTCTTTAGGACTGGATCATGCCTTGGGTCCCATCAGCGTGGCCCTTTGGTGCGACTGCAACCAACAAGTTGCAACCTGCGTCATTATCCAAAAGCTTCACTACAAAACAATGGAACTGGTTGTGGGAGTATCTAAGGGATTTTCGTGAATATGCCGAGAGTCTTTTGGAAGTACCAACTCATTCTGGGAAGCCAGCACAAGGACGGTCACAAATCTTTAGTGACCATCGCTTTCATTAATACCGCAAAGTCATCCGTTCACGTCACTCCAGACACAACGAGTGGCAACTTTACAACAGTCACAGCCATCCAGCTGTCACCCATGTAAAGGCCGCCTGGTACATGTTGGCTTATTCCACAGCTTAATCATTGATCAGGGGTGACAGCACTGCATTATGGACATGAGACGATCCTCAAGTCCCTCACACGGCATATGATAACGGGTGAATGGAAGCCATGCTCATCACTCAGAACCTGCTGTTGGGAAACCAACTTGTTAGATGTCTGCAGTGATTGTTTCCTAGATTTAGTATATAAGTCCCCCTTTTTCCTCTTCTAGCAGCTTGATTCGGCAAGTCAAATGCCAGAACCACCACCAGAAACAAAACCAATCACCAATACAACGAACTTGCATCAACGACACGCAGTGTTCAGATCAAGAAACACACAAGGACAACAGTATCCTTTGCAACGGCAACATGGCGCCCAAGTTTTCTGACGGTCAGGAAGTCATCTATGAGGCGGCTGGCGACAAGTACAAGGGCAAGGTGCAGAAGTTTCACGAGGAATTCGGCCGGTCTGGCAGCTATTACGAGTATGATGTCAAGTTGACCCACAAGCAGGGGGTGGAAACTACGGTGTAAATTGCTACTGGGCGCCCTCACAAATAATTCATTGGTTGCTAACAAATGGTAGAAATTCGGTTACCAAGAGTTCAAAGACCCAGGGCTGGGAGGACATCACGCCCTACATCAAGAAGAAGATCTCGGAGGGCAGCTTGAGCAAGGCTTAATCCTTCAAGTGCAACCATGCAAGCAGTAAAAGAGGTTTGGTGGTTGAGAGAATGAGTCGAGTTTCACAGAAGGAGGCTTACATTCGGTGAGGGATGATGCTTGAGCAGAAGACAGTACCAATGCGATAAATTCTTTTGGTGACGATCAGAGTGCATATTGGAACTTGAAATGTGCCCACCTCCACATCCCGTTGACATGCATGACAAAGCCAGACTCTGCCGCCAACATGGCTGTTATCACATATAGAGCACTTGCATACATAGATGGGCATAGGCTACTTGCCAAAGTAGGTTGGAGGTAACCTGAGGTATGGCTGCAACAGTCTCTAGTTCCACAGATGTAGCTCCCAGTTGCCCTCAGTGTCTCGCAACGACAGCCAACGATCTCTGATGATTTCAGGTTATAGCGGTGCAGGCGGACCCCGGACTGAAGCTGAAGCAGCCCTACCAGCAAGGCAGACGTCTGTTTTATTGTGACAGGCTTACTCTCAGGCTGGAGTCCAACGTGCTATGAACACAGCTATCCTGCTTCTTTCTTTGTGCAGTTGCTGCCGCCATGACCACCGTAGTCTAGGTCAGCTTTCGTAGGCCTGCGTCCGCATAGCCCCTGGCCGGAAAGAACTGGGTTTCCTACACAACAGTTATATAGACTTCTGTGCCTGGACTGTATTTCAGGGGGGATTTTGATAGGTTCTCCGTGAGACACCAGCACAAGCCTTCACGACCTTGCTGAACACAGAGTCTGGGTGTCTCCAGGGCTGTACAATAGTTGGGGAAAAAGTCAAATTTGCCTCATATGTAGACGTAAATAGGCCATGTTGCCTCATGTCTGTTGATCGCGCAAAAACCATCCTGGAACTTATCGCAAGTAGGCTTGCCACAACCTAAAAAAGCAGGACACAAACTCTGGTTGCCTGTATCTTTTACCACAACACCATTTTCTACAAATACGCGTGCCACCAGCATAAAATTCTTTGCCAGAATTGACCGTCTTCCAGTACAGTCAACCTCTTTTGCACCCTCTCTAGTGCCCCGTCAACTTCGTCATGTCGACACTGCAGCACTTCCATCGCTTTCGCGATCTCCCCCGCGAGCTCCAGCTCCACATCTGGGAGCTCTACGAGTCCATGCAGCCGCATCATCGGCACTATTTCCGCAGGATGGTGTATTGGTCTGGCCATCTGTACGCATGCGCCGACCAATCCACGAACCGGCGCATCTCCAACATCGCAAATGCGCTTGATCCGGATCAGACCCAAGTTCCCGACGCAGCCGTCACTCCCAAGACCAAGATTCAGCTTCCGAGCAGCGGCAGCCTGGACCAGAACTATGTTGGCGACTTGTTATACCCCTGCGCAGCAACATTCAGTTGCATCCAGACGCCCACGAGAATGGACAGTCCTGTTTACATCTGGGTCAACTTCAAGAACGACATTTTTTGTTTCGCCAATAGCAGTGATTGGAGACACGGAGGAGAAAAGAATATCCTTCAATACCTTCCGGGACCGACCAGCCCATTTCCCTCGGCCTCTGGATCCCAGTCACCAACAATGTCTCACTGGTTTTTCCAAATCCAGAGGCTTGTGCTCATCAAGTCTGCTACCATTCAAACACTGGGCCCCTTGGACCGACAAGTTCTTGGGGTGCATCCCAGCCTCAGGGAACTTACCATCGTCGTTGTTCTCGGCCATTCAAGTTTCCATTGCAGTCACCTTGGTCTCGGAACACAAATACGACCCGGCAACTCGGGCGTTATCGAGCGACTCCCCTTGAGAACGTTTGTAGCACTACGGAAGGCAGTGACGAGATCATGTGCCTGCGACCGGCCGATGAAGTGTCTCAGTGAACTGGAACAAATGAGGCGGGACCTTGTCGACCTATTTCGAAACCGAACAAACACCGCCCCTCCGGTCGATGTTGGCATCGAGGTCGAAATTTACTGGACTCAACGGCCAGACGTCCAGTCTCTGATCGCCGACGCCGAATCTTCACAAGTGAACAGTGCCGAGCCAGCAGCGCTCCTCGAATCTCCTGGCTAGTGGGTTGTTGTCCCAAATCTCCTGTGGATCTAAGCATGGGTGCTGTAGCTGCCGTATCACTACGGCACAAACAGGATATTGAAGGGCTGTTATTGACAACAGAGTTTGGGACAGACGACTACAAATGTAGCGAGCGACTGTACGAGATCTGAGGGGGGTGGGCTGTGGGCTGTAGAGCGCAAATTTGCTGTTTGCGAACGCATGAATGGGTCGGAGCACATTCTTACTCTAGAAAAGATCTCACCGACGCATTATCTCTCCCACCACGGCGCAAGTCTTCAAGGCACCGTGAGAAAAGCTAGTTATTCACGGCTTGTGCCAGGCTGTCCAGTCACGGAGGAATGAGACTTTATCTGGCCAAGTCGATGATCATACGCTGAAGCAAAGAACTCTGCATGCGCATGGACACAAAAGCTGTCATTTGGAAGGTCGAGTGATATTAAGCGAGAAGAGATTCCACCGAAGATGGACATCAGGCTATCTGGAACCCACCGAGGACTACGTCACATATGTAGCCAGCGGTCCACGAAAGATGAACATTTTGAGTCATAACTACTTGTCCAGAACCTAACCAGAACCAGGCCGCGCTCCCCAAGTCGATTCTTTCTTTACTATTGGCATCCAAGGGCTGTCCATGAGCGCTCACTAACTATTTCCCAACGCAGCTCGTATGCGCCATGTCCGTGCTGTCCTTGTGAGTGTATCCCAGCCTCGCCATTCGTCCTCGGTGACGATGGTGTTATTCTCAGTGACCAACTTGGCGGAAACCGGGTCCCATTGAGAGAGCACCAGACTGCCCAAGATCAAAACAAATCCAGCCTCGCAACCCCCCCCCCCTTCGAGCCGACCAAGGCGCCTGGCCGCCCGGATAGCAAGCCACGTGAGCCGTCAGGGGTCTACTTCCATGGCCGCATCCACCTCAGTGGCAACATCCACGCTGGCGGCAGCATTCCACTGCTCAGCCTGCTTTCGTACAAGTATCTCCGTCCACCTGCTGACGTAATACCTAACGCGATCCCGCGCATCCCCCTTCAGGTTCTGCACCTTGCGCATCGCGGCCTTCTTGAGGCTCGAGGAGATGGCCAGGCGCTTCCTCGCCTCGGGCACGGCCGGCAGGGTGTCCGGGTGGCGCGAGTAGTCGAAGCCGGGCGCGACGAGCTCGTCCGCCAGCAGCCCGGTGACGTGCCCGAGGCCGGCGCCGATGACGCGCGCGACCTGCAGGAACTCGACCATGTAGCCCCGGAAGCCCTGGAGCAGCGCGGCCAGGGGGTTCTGGCCGTCGACCCTGGCGGCGGCGGCGGCGAAGACGTCGAGCCTCTGCGTGAGCGTGCCTAGCTTGCTGCGCACCGAGTTCAGGTGGTTCCTGAGGGGCGTCATGTACAGCCGGTGCACGTGTCTTCTTTCCCTTTCCGTTGGGAGGAGGGAATACATTGCGATAAGCGCCTGGGCGTATTGTATGGAGTATCTAAAATGCCGCTCAACGACCATGAGATCGTCGCTAACAATGGTGGTGGCAGCTCGGTCAACTACAAATCAAGGTCAATAAGTTTGATTTGTATCAGATCAGGGCTTGATAGGTGCTTGCGCCGAGGCCTTTCAGTCCTCTACGTAAGGGATGGGGGGGGGGGGACGAAAGAGGTGTGGGACTTGATTGTGTTTCGGGAAACTCATTCTTACACGCAGCCGTTATTGTCGCCTGGGCATCGGCCGTGAGCCTTCCGGCCATGCTGTCTGCGAGCCAGCCTTCTAGCGCGTTGCCCAAATCCCTGATGTCGGCCAGGGACTTGTCCACCTGGGTGTCTATCTGTGCATATGTTCTTCCCCACGTCCTGGCCTCGAACTTGAGTCGGTCTGCTGTGAGGCCTCCGATGACAAGACCCTCTGTCCCATGCCATAGCCACTGGACCAGGGGGAACTGCCTCAGTTCGTGTCTATGGAAGACAGCATGTCAGCACTTTCCCGGAGCCGTCCTTGAGAATGCCGGTTCGTCCCGCGACGATTGATGTGACTGGAAAGCCTCGAGGTCGACTCAGCCTCTTGGACAAGTTGTGCGGTTCAGGTTGGGTGTTGCAAGAAAGAAAGTATGATGCGAGGTCAAGGAACTCACAACCCTGGCGTTGCCTCGTCTTTGAAAAAATCATAATCGTCCTGGTCCAGCTCACGTTTCAGATGGCCAAAAAAGATGCCCGCTTCCAATACCGGCAGGACCAACAGAGCGTTGAACGGCGGGTTGAGCCTTAATGCCTGGTGACCAAACCTTTGGAACTGGCCCTGCCACCATGCCTCTTGCAAGAAACGTTGGTAATACTCCACCTCGATGGGCCTCCACTGCTCGAACACGGGAGCAGGTGGTTTCAACAAAAAGCCCTTGTAACCTCCGCACGCATACGGTGCATAGTCCGACCTATCGACCTCAGAGTGCTGCAAGAATGGAACCCTGTGACTCCAAGGCCAGGAGCTGGCCAGAGCGTAGGGATGCAAATAGCTACCACCTTGTGGGTTTCTAGCGATCGGTCCAAGAGTAATGGTCTCACCCCAGACCTGCACCCGAGGCGTTAGCGATATTGACACTTCAAAGAGCACAGAAACAAATCAGCCATCAAGAAGACGCACCCGAGACTCGAATTCCTTGCCTTCTTCGCTCTGCGGGCCTTCTTCGGCGCTGTGAATCGTCGACTTAGCAAAGCACACTCCAGCAGGGGAGGAAACGGATCCGTCGACCAAGGGACCAACAAGTGGCTGGCTGTTGCCGAGTACCTAGCCTCTCTGCCGCCTCCAACGTGCAACGGGCCGGACTTACAAGTAATCAAGGGGAACCCGTTGTTTGCCGTACATCTGGGCACCCAGCGGACGGAATCGCGCGACCATGTCCTCGGTTATCCCAAGGTCTCTGGCGGCTCGCAAGGTCCTCAAAGTGGCCTGTGGCTCCCGCAGCAGAAATTCATGTGCAACTTGGATACGTCTTGGTTCAGCCCGCGGTCATCAAGCGCCCGTCCATGATCCACTGTGGACGTACTCGTCTGGGGCTCGGGGGGCTCACTCACAACGACAAGCATGCTGCGGGCCGGTGCGTGTCAGCCAACATATGGTCTCGGGCCGGACGGGGCACAAAGTGAACTGCTCACGGCCAACTCGTGCAGTATCACGTTCGCTAAGATAAACGTGGCCGCTGTGTGCGCCTCCGGAAATTCCGCCGTCAGCAGCGGCCATATTATTGAGGGCTCAACTAGGTCACAGCCCGTTAGCCTCTACAGTAACGCAGAGCTGTAATTTCTCCTGTATTCTCGGTACCTACGGTTGATTAAAATGCGCGGCTCTGGCTGCCCACTGGAGGAGAACCTACCTTCCCCTAGGACGGTGGGGAGACGGCTGGTGCCGGCATATGGTAGAGAATCTTTTCCCTCGAAACCGTCTTGTGTCCAGGAACCGATAGCGAAACGAAGATCTTGACGTAGGAGATGCATATCAGCCAGCTGTATCTATTCGGGTTTAGCATGGGTGCGGTGGCTTACACTGGTCCAGCATCGCCAAGGTCGTGTCCCTGGACCGAAATCCCAGCTGCCGAAGTTCTGCTGCTGCTTGGTACATTCCTGGCTTGTTCTCATCTAGCCATACCGACACGAGTGCGGCTCCAGCCTCTTCCTTGGCGGCATCCGTGCGACCGTCTACATCTGAAGGTACCGGCCGAAGATGGTATAAGCTCAGTATTGCGTTCCTGCGGCATCGTGTAAGCATGTGAGGAGGTGCTTTCTCTGTGTATAATCTGGGAGCCCTTTCGGTATCTGGGGGCAGGGATAATGAGGCACAGTCTTCTTTATTTCTCACCAGAATGGGTGGTTTGAGGCGAGGACCCTCCCTGCTAATCGAAGCGCCGGCTGCATGACCGCCCATACTTTTTCGTCCTGTTGGGGAGGGGCGGGGGGCGCACGTTAGAGACAGAGAGAGACGGAGAGTTTGCTTTGGCTGGAGGGAGATAGGCACAACCGATTCGACTTACATCAGTAGAATAGATGCCCTCTTGGTCTCCGAACTTCCAGCGTACGTCGGGGATGTATTTCTTCATCATGGTGGTGTTTTTGGGTAGGTCCACCCACTTATCCTTGGTTAGAAAGCTGGAAGGCATTAATGATTCGATCCTCCTGACAGGCTGGCTGTGACGCACTCACGGGTGCAAGTCTCCCTCGATAACAGGTCCGCTGAAGCGATGGTTCGGAATATACGCCCCTGCGGCTATCATCTAGGAATGTACAAGGTTAGCAGGTGGTAAAATGCTGTTTTCACCATTGTCATTGCCATGGAGAAGTAGTTAGAGACCTCTTGAGTCGTCGGCCCACCGAAAACATATGACTGCCAGCTTTCTTCCTCTGTCCACGTCGAGAAGAAGGACCTGGTGTTTGACGTGGGCTCCCTTGGGTTGATCCTCGGGCTCATAAGAGATCGACCAACAGGTGGGTTTTGCTCTGGCTCATCATCTCTGAGATAGATGCCAAAGCGGCTATGTGACCCAACATTTAGCAACGATACTTGACCAATGCATAATTATGAGACTGCCTACCGAGCAAAGTCTGTAGGGTTTTTGTCCGCGTCCACGGGCAGGATCGCAGGACGCAGCATCTGGGCAGTCTCGAAATAGACGCGCCTCCGCTTCTCTCCTGAGTCATCGTATTCAAAACTGGGAGACCATTGCGGATGCGTCCATTCTGGGACATAAATCTTATCATGATCGGGCGCTTCTTCCCATTCACCATATTGACGATCGGGGCTCGAGGGTGCTGCTTCTTCTGCTTCTTCTTCTTCTTGGCCTGGTTGTCCTGGCTGTCCCGGCTGTCCTGGCTGTCCTGCCCGGGCCGCTTGTGCCGCTTGTTCTGCTCGTGCTTTTGCTACCTGTTCTGCAAATATATTTCTCTTCTGCCCTGGTGCCGCCTGTGGTGCCTGTGGTGCCTGTGCCCCCTGTCCCCCCTGTGCTGCTTGTTCTGCTTGTGCCTTTGCCACCTGTTCTGCAAATATATTTGTCTTTTCCCTTGGTGCTGCTTGCGTCGCCTGTGCTCCCTGCGCTCCCTGTGCTCCCTGCGTTCCCTGCGCCATCTGCTCTGCAAATATATTCGCAAATATATTCGCCTTCTGCCCTTCCGCCATCCTTGAAAAAAGAAAGAAGGTTTTTGAGTTGTTGAGCCGGAGCTACGAGATATCGATGACCGGAACTTCTGGGCCCTTCAGCTGTCGTCTCCTATTAAGACTGGGTGAGATGTTATCCGGTTCACTGATCGCAATGCTGCAACAATCGAGAGGGGGCATACCTAGATAATGCCAAATCGAGGGCCAACTTGGGCACAAAGGATTCTGCAACGCACATACACATACACACACTCCCTCCTCATATACACACACTCTGCCATAACGTTTCCGTTTTCGTTATGCTTTGTTCAATAGTTTTCACCACAACAGCTATTTACCGGTGCTATGGTGTGTGTGCCCCGCGTAACACGCAATTACCAGGCGCCTTTTCTGTCCCGGCAAGCCTAATTCTCAGCCGAGTGAGACCCTGTTGCCATGCAATTACTGCCCCTTCCCTTCCATCCCATACCATGCATACCCCCATGCCTTGAGATGCCAGCCAGCCTCGGCTCAGAAAGGCCCTGAATTCTTCTAATGCCAACATCATCTTTGCTAGCTACCTACAAAACGGGAGCCTTCAAAACTAGTAAAACGCGGATGCCAGGTAATCCAGTCTTGGCACGAGGGTGAGTGAAATGGAGAGCCTCGAAAAGAAAAACTTTAATATAAATGTACATGTGAAAGCACGAAGCTACATGTTTGTGCCTGCAGAGTAAGCCTGTGCAGAGAAACCAGTGTCGGAACACTCAGTCCTCATTGCAGTGCAAGGGCGCATATTGCGAAAGCGTTCGACCACGACAAGACCGGCATTCAGTCTTTGCGCGTCTTCCGTGTGCTAGGAGACGGCGGGTTGTCTGGCTCGGTCTCAGTGGTCGTAGCAGGGCTTGGTTTGGCCGGGTTCCTCGGCGACGGAGAGCGGCCTAGGCTGACAAGGTCGGCCATCTGCATGCTCCTCCTCAGCTTGAGCTTAGGCGGCGTCCTCTTGGGCGGACTTGCGCAAGAACTTAGCCTCGGATCGTCCCTCTTTATGGGATCTGCGTAACTGCCGGTATGCAGAGCAGGCGACGAGCGGGCAGAAGCTGACGTAGACGACACCTTCACGGGACTCAGGCTGTCCCTGAGCTTCAACTTTGTCGGTGTGTGCCTCTTGCGGCTTGATTTAGGCGACGGCTGTGTGGTGAGGTGCCCATTATCCGACGCCTTGGAAGGAGATGTCCTGCCTGGGGTTAAATTAGTCGAGTTGGAGCGAGAAGGAGATGGCGTAGGCGCTGCCCATCTCTCTGGGCTTTTGTTCTGCGCCGTGGACGTCCGAGAGGGTGACGGTTCTTTAGCGGGACTCGCGCTCAGCCTCGATGTGGGAGTTGTGACGCCATTGCGTCCTCTGGGCGGCGACGACCTTGTCTCCGCGACTGTCTTAGGTCTCTCACGCTGTTGTTCTCTCTTCTTCCTTGGCGTGGAATGTGAGGACACGGCGCGCCGAACATGGTGGGTCTGGGGCGGCCGGCGGCTCGCATCAAGTTGTGCCTTCAATCTCGAGCCGGTCAGGCTGAGGCTGGCCGTAGTTGGGCTGCTACTCATCGCATCGACACCCCCAGTGAGAAACAATTGGGCGCTGCTAATCCCTGCAACAGTCTCCCCGGGCTCTCCTTCGTATGTCCGCCGGGTATCAGGCCCGGAGGGTGCCTCGTTCCGTCTGGGCTGCGGTTCTCCTTGATCAGAGCGGCCGTTCTAGGACCACTTTCCAGATTCATCAGTTCTAGCGGAGCTGCTGCCGTTCACATAGCGCAACTCGGAGCTGGGCACCCTGCTGGCCCGCCTTTTGATACCGCCGCTGGGCCTGTCCCGTTCAACGGCAGGTGACGACGGTGGATACAACGATCCACTAGAGCTTTCGCTGCCGCCACTCCCACTCCTCGCACCGACAACATAGGAGCCTCTCCTCCCGGCAGCCGCTCCCGAGTTCTCCTTGTTACTCAGTGAGCTGTCAGACCTGCCGTGGTGAAGGCTCGGCCCACCAGACGTGCTCGGGCGTGCGTACGAGACCGAGCCCCTAGGTAGTCTACTCCTCCCCGCCGCGTTGGCATCGCCGGATACACGTCGTGGCGTCGAGATGGCCGGGCTCATAAGCCCTCCCTCTGCTCCCCGGCTCCGGGGCCTTGCAAACATGGCATCTTGCTCGTGCACCAGACTTGTCTGAGAACGGCGAGGGGTGTGGGCAATCTGCTGGATCACACTTGCCGAACCTGTGTGCCGTAGTTGGGGTGTCTGCGTGGGCGTCCTCGGCGGCGCGCCAGGGGCAGTCGTTGCGTGGGTCAGACTAGGAGGCGTGGCATAGCTTGTCATTCTCCTGGACCCGCCAGACCTGGAGCGCCCACTGCCGCCGTTCTGTGAGCCGGTACCTAGGCTCTTTGTTTCGAAATAATCTCCCTCGATGTGGCTCTTGGAGATCTCGTGCGCGAGGTTACGCACCAGCAGGGCTGGGTCCTTCTCGAGCATCTGTATGTTCTCGAAGAGCGTCTGCAACTCAGCGCCGCCGCCCACAGAGCTGACACCCAGGTCCGGCTCGCAGCTGTCCATGATGGTGCGGACGAGACGGAGGAGGTTGAGCCGCACGACCGGCTTCTTGTGGCCCAGCTTTGTAGCAATGCCCCTGTACATCTCGGGCTTGCCCAATGACGCCGCCAGGGTAGGGCTCAGGCGGAAGACCTTGAGCAAAGGCTCAAGGAGAGTAGCATCGAAAGCAGCGAAGGCGTTGGCCTTTGAACTATCGAAGCAGGCCACGATGGCGGAGGGAAAGTTACCGCCCAGCAGATGGCTTTCCACCTTGGCTGTTTCCTCTTGCAGCCAGACAAGGATGGCATCAAGCGCCGTGGTCTGCCAATACTGGTCCGCGAGCAGAGAGACGTAGAAGTCTAGGCCCTTGTTCTGCCATAGATATCGACGACCTTTGCTTCCCGAGTGAGCCATGTCGCAAAGTATTGGCAAGGCAAACTCCTTGGGCGGTCGGTCGATTTTCATAATCTTCAACAGCAATGGGATGATACCATGGACCGCTGCGTATTCTTGTCGCTCCTTGCTGAGACGACACAGGTTGAACATGGTGTTCAGGACCTGGTTGGAGATCTCCCTGAAATGTCGTGTGTTCTTCTTCAAGCTGTGTCCTAGGAGGTCAATCAGATAGTCGATTGCGTCTGCAGAGTGAAGCACCTCAACGGTAGTTGGAAGGCTGGAGAGGTTCTTGATAAACTTGAGCATGGTGATCTGGTGGGTAGGTGTCATAGTCTCGAGGTCTTTCAATACGGTCTTGAGGACCGCACGGTCAGCAATCAGCTCCTTGACCTCGTAGTCCGCCTGGGAGAACATGTAGAAGAGGTTGACGACCCGCCCTTCGACAAATTCGGAGAGCTCGTCCTTTTCGTCCGCGTCCAACACCCTATGAAGAATCTCGGCCAGTGGGTCAAGCACTTTGGCCTTTGAAAAGAGCCTGCAGAAGTCGTTCCTGGGCGTAGGTCCCTGGAGCTCAAACACTCTCCAGATGCCATTAACGCCGATGAGGACCAGATCCCGGGACATGTCGTAGTCCTCGTCCAGGAAACCAGCAAGGACCGAGATGCCGCCACAGCTGACAAACATCTGCAGCGTGAGGGTTGATGTCTCGTACATTTGCTGGACGAAATCAGCAGTTTCGAGGCGAATCTCATTGGAGAATTGCCGCGCAGCAAACTTTGTGATGATTGGAATGCCACCGACGAAGCACAGATTCTCCTGCAGCTCCCTGTCACGGAAGATGATCTGTTGACTGTCAGCAAGTGTTTCGAGAATGCGAGGCTCTGCATGGCTAGACTGACCTTATTTACGACCTTGAGTAGCCACAAGATCATGTCCTGGCGGCCCTTGGCTGTGCTGATGGTGTCCGGCGGCAGAGTGAGCAGCTCCAAGATGGGCAACAGGCCATGTGCGCCGATGATTAAGCCCTTGACATCCTCATGCTCATGCAGGAGGTAAACCAGCTCCTCGGCAACATCGGAGACGCGCTCCTCGCCTGTGATCTCGGTGCCGACCTTGAGCAGCTGCACAAGCTCCTCCACCCGCTCAGCTAGGCGGGCGTGCCGGTCCCGGGCGATGTTGGCCTCGAGGTCCATCTCGTTGTACTCGGGGTCCATCATGGCGAACGGGTCATCCTCATCCTCGTCGTCACCGAGCCAAGAGCTGTTGGACAGCTTTGATAGCAGCATCATGCCACCCGTACCATCCTCGGAGCCTCGGTCGCTGTCTTCCTTCTCTACCAGGGCACTATTAGGACCAAGAATGTCGGAGAAGTCCTCGTCGTCCTCGCCCTCGGCAAACCTCTGGATCTCAATTTGCGACCGTGTCCTCCTCACAGGTGCCTGCTCATCTGACGCTGGAGGCCGCGAGGGGGTGCGCTGCTGGCGCGGACTGTCACTGCCAACGGACGGGGGCACAATATGGATGTTGGGCTGAGAGTGCTGAGTCTTGAGTTCAGGGGGCGGCATCAACTGGGAGTCCTCCTATTGGCAGTGTGAAGCATTAGCAAATGGCCAGCACAGACAAGTTAAGTCTAAGCTCCCCGCCCCTCCTCGGGCGAGATTCTCCCCGGGCAGCACCTTGCTGCTGTGCAGCGCTCACGCATATGCTTACCTTTCTGGGACGATTCGTTTTCTTGTTGAACAGATTGTCCGCCTCAGGGAAGAAATCCGAAAAGTCCTCGATGGACTGCTCCCGGTAGATGGCCTCCGGCCGCAGGGGCAGCTCGAACTTGCTGCCGAGCGCCGGCTTGGCGGGCTGCTTCTGGATCAATGGCACGTTCGAGGACGACACCTGCTTGCTCCTGGTCCTCCGGTGTCCATGTCCTCCTCCGTGCTGTTGTGGGGTTCTCGACGCCTCGGCAGACTTGCTCGACCTCCTGGGCATGGGACGGATAGTCTGTTCCTGGGGGTCCTGGTCGAGGAACTGGCGAGAGGAGCCTTTGGCGGATTGCAGGTCGCCCTCGAACTGGTCATCCCAGTTGTTGCTGGCGCTGGCCTCGTCAATGGACGCAAATTGCTTGAGCCTATCGGCGGAGAGCATGCCCCCGAAGTTGTCCTGAGGCTTGAGGTGAGGAAGATGGAGGGCGCTCGGGGAGATGGCAGTCGCAAAGTCGTCATCCCAGTTGTCATCATCGGCAACCTCAGGTGAGCGGAACGCGTCGGGGTTGGGCTTGGATTTTGTCATGCCCAGTGGCCTCTTTCCGGGAGTTGCGAGGTTCGAGCGGTGTGGGTCTGCTGCAGCAGCAGTAAACCTGGACATGGGCTGTGCGTGGGCTGCCTGGGCGCTGTTGTCGGAGCCTGTGGAAGCCCTCAGCGCAGTTTCTGAAGACTTGAGGGCCTTGTTCCACTGCTTGACTTCTTCGACGGCCTGGCTGAAATTTGCAGGTCTCTTGGATACAGGTGCATCGCTTCTGCGACAGCCGACAATCCAGGGATGTTTTAAAAGCTTCCTCGCCGACACGCGAAGGTTTGGGTCTTTCTGAAAGCATTGCATCATGAAGTCCCGTGCAGCCTGCGGTAAAGGTCAGTCACGTCAGTCCCAAAGCTTGCCCGACCACGCCCCAGCATTGGTGTATGAAGACTGACCGCCGAGACACCCTCTGGCAGAGGGGGATGATCATCGTTGACGATCGCGAACAAGGCCGGCATGGCAGCCAGGTTGTGGTAGGGCGGCCTCCCTTGCAACAGCTCAATGACAGTACAGCCGACGCTCCAGATGTCCGAGGCGGAAGTCGCCCCAGAGAGCTGTATGATTTCAGGGGCCATCCAGTACGGCGTGCCAACCACCTGGGCCTCCTTGTCGGGACCAGCTAGCGTGCTGGTCGAGACGCCAAAGTCGGCCAGCTTGACGGTGCCGTCCTTGGTTGTCAAGATGTTGGCGCCCTTGATATCCCTGTGGATAACACCCTGGTCATGGAGATACTGGAGGCCTTGTAGAACCTGTGTCATGTAGACGCCGACGAGGTTCTCGGGAAACTTTCCGTACGCCTTGCATATCGAATGCAAGGACCCGTTCTCGCAGTACCTGCCCAGCAGTCAGCGCCCACTCCCTCCTCCAGTCCAAGCTCTCCCCTCCCTTTCACATCCGCCCGAGCACATAAACCACTTCCCACCTCCATATGCCAGTCCAACTTACTCGAGGATGATGTTGAGGCAGTCCTGGGACTTGACAAAGCCGACGTATTTGACAATGTTGTCATGGTGGAGGTTCTTGAGAAGGTCGATCTCAGCCTGTAAGAGCCCACACACGTCAGCAATCTCTGCGTCCAGGAACCGGGTGGGCTGTCCCATCTCTGGGTGTGTTCGTGCCAGAGGAGTGGTGGGTAGTTGACCTCTATCATGCGCAGCTCGCTCTTGGGGACGTCTGCGATCTTGATCTGCTTGACGGCGACAGCCTCGCCGGTGCCCCAGTTGAATGCCTTGTATACGGATCCGAAAGCGCCCTTGCCGATGCAATCGCCTAGCCTCTGCAGTTGGACCGTGTTAGCCAGTCTCCCACACATTCATATCCTGGTCTGTCATACATAGTCCTTCAGGCCAGGGTCCTGCAGAGCCCTCTCGCGCGCATGGCCGCCGCTGGCGTGGACGACGGCACTGGAGCTGCCGGGGTCCCTACGGGGCGTCCTCGCGGAGACGGGAGTCCGGTTGCCTCCTCCTCCGCCGGCGGCATGGTAGGCTCGCTCGGCGGCGTTGGAGCTGCCTGTCCGCATGGCGTCCTCCCAGAAATCCTGTGTAGCCCCTGGTCGGATCAAGGTTCCGTTTCGGTTCCATGCAAGGAGAGGCGGCGGGAGCGATCTGGTCGGTGCGGCCTGTACGGCAGGGCAGCTCCTGTGCCCGCCCTATCGATTGGCTGATTGATTGACCGTTTGACTGACGGATTGATCGATGGATCGGCCCCAGTCCGCTGTTCTTTCCTGCTCCTGGGCAGCTGGACCTCGGGACTGGCCGTGTGGCCTCGCACGGGTTTGCTGGGTGCGGCAGCGAGCTGGCGGGAGCCGCAGCCTCAGATGGGGTTTTTGGTGTATCAATTCTGTTCCGCTGCCTTCTCTCCGGCCCGTACCTTCGGAACTTCCCTTGTGCTCGGTCTGCTTCTTCTTTTCCTTCTCCTCTCCTTGCTCTTGCGTTCGTTCTCCCGCCTTCCTTCTATTCTGCTTTCCCAAAAAGCCAACGAGATTCGCGGTGGGGCGTTGTCGGGTATGATCTCAGAGCGGGGTGTGATGTGAGGCGCGGGTCGCAGAGGTGCGTGGGGCGTGGGGCGCGGGGCGCGGTGTCCCGGCATGGGCTGGCCTGGGCTGGGCGTGCCGTACGGTACCGGGAGTGGGTGCGGATGGGCGGTGCTCGTCGGGCAGGCGGACGGACGGGCAGGTGGGCAGATCGCTTCGTCGTTCGAGGGGCAAGGGACAGTTTGCCGTTGTTATTGTTGTTGTGGATGGGCAGGGCGAGCTGTCGCCAACAGCAGCGGAAATGGCGGCGGGGGCGTCGATCACGAAAACAACCAAGGTCGACGGCGAGGAGACCAGCGACAGGGACAGCAGCCAAGGTCAATGGCAGCCGTGCTATGCCAGCCGGTTGTGCTGCTGCAGACCTGGAGCTTGTAGCTGGAGCTGGAGCTGGAGGAGCTGCTGCTGCTGCTGCTGCTTCTGCTGTTGCATTGGCATTGCAAGCATGGCCGGGCGAGCAGGTGTGTTGTGTGTCTGTGTGTCCGTATGTCCGTCCGTGTGTCTAATAAGAATGTCTGCGTCCGTGCCTGATGGATGAGTTCGGGATCGAGTCTGAGTCGGAGTCTGAGTCCTTGTTGTCGGTGGGCCCGATCCACCCAAAATTATGGGAGCATTGGGCTTGGGCTGGCTTAGGTTTGGGCTTGCTTCTTCTGTGTTTCCTTCTGTGGCCCCCCCCCCTGGCAGCATGGGTTCGTGTTCCATGTTCCGGATGGCCCTCAATGGGCCTTCCCTGCCCCTCCTCTGCTCGAGCTTTCTTCTACTCGATATCTATGTACTTGTGGATGGATCACAGTGAGATTCTACTTTACTTATGCTCTAACTATACTGCCATGTTCATAAACATTTACTGTGGTGTTTACTGCCAGTGCGCCTCAGAAGCCGGTTCATCAGGTCCCAGGTTTATAGGTGCATGTACATCGCTGGATCCCCAGGATGCATAGTCGAGTTGGGCTCTTGTCAATCAATGCCAGACGCAGTTCCAGCCTTAGTGCCACCACCCCTGGCACTGTCTATGTACCATTCAGCCTGACAGCTATGGTCGATGTACAATGGGGCGGCCGGAGGTAGCCTCGTGGACAGGCCCCCTCCCTGGGCTTTTTTTTGGTTGCGAACGATGGCTCGATGGCTCGATGAAACCCGATTGCATGGGATTCTTGATGCGACTATGTATGCTACCTCAGACACTGACAAGCACGTGTGCTGCTGCAACCGCCACGCTCCCAACACGGTCGATGTTCAGAACCATGCCACAGGAGACAACGGTCCTGAAACATATCTAAGTAGAGATATAGGGATGCGTACACTGGCACACTGGGTTCCAGGGAGAAGGTCCAATCCAACGACAATACAGATCTTCTGGGATAAGCTGCACAGGACTGTACGTACTGCCCGTCAAGTAACCAGAGTGACAGGAACAAGCGACCATCGTCATAAGATCCCATTCCTGCAAGTCACGCCCAACACAATTTTTTCCCCCTTCCTATCATCATCATCCTCGTCTGCCTTCGCTGCAGTCCAGCTCATCAGCCGAGAGATCCACATGGCTCCGTCCTGGATGACCCATCATGCCCACCTTGCCCGGTCAGAAAGTTCTGGACTCTGGATCCCGGATCCCTGGGCGCGCCCGCCGAGCCGCCAGGCTGTTGATGTTTTTTTTTTTGGTCTGGTAACCTAGGATAAGGCTGGATTCAATAGGGAGGCTATTTCTCTTGCTAGGCCGTAGGCGAAAGCACCGTCAGGGTGCGAATTGGCACCTAGTATCTGCAGGTGCACGGTAAACCCAGCACTTTGAGACATCGTCTTGGGCGAGTGGACATGGGCAAACGCTTCGTTCTATTATATGCAGGCTCGCATATCGTGGAAACACACGCACGCTGCATTTATCACTCCACCGCAACACCTTGCCTCGCGCGTCAACAGGATAAAATGCGCGAGCTTCCCTTTCCGCCTCTAAAAGAGTCACGCGTCAGACGCGCGCGAAGCCGTAATTCAAGCCGAATCCATGACCGTGACCCCTGCTCACCGAGGCTTCCACTCGGCACAGACCAAGATGTCCCTGGCCCATCACCATTATTAGTCTAATAAGGCTGGGAGCCAAAAGCCTGTCCACGTCGATTGGGACACAGTCAATATGCACGTACATAGTTCGCAGAGATATATTCTTATCCGCCCGTTGTCCCCCACCAATCCTCGCCCCTCCCGGCGATTCGTAGGCGGGACCGGCTCACGCACCCTGACACGCTGACACGCGGGCGCGGCGCGCCTCTGCACTAAGAAAGTCTGGCGAGTCGCGACTCGCCACTCACCCACTCATTCGCTTGCACTGCTGAGAACCAGTCACTCCACGGATACACGCACAATACGAAGTCAATTCCTTATGACGGCTGATGGCGGGGTCTGCCCATCTGCGGGCCGACCAGCATCGCGTCACTTATTCGTACAAGTTGAAAGCCAGCGCAAGATGGGCGGCGACTGCTCTCGAGGGAGCTACCAATATCATCAAACCCCCTGGTGGACGAGGTATCGCCCTTTTCTGCCAATCGCCAACAGCTTAGACCGATTCACACATTACACTTTGCCCAGAGGGGCCTCGTATCATCTGGTTTTTCCCTTCCAATTCCGTAAACCGTAACTTCGTAAATTGACTGTGGAGCACAAACCCATCCGTAGACTCAACCAAGAGCTCGGTCATGGTAGTTGTGCAAGCACCCGATTCCGGTGCTTCGCCCTCGGCCCCACGCAAGTTGGCGATCCCTCGCCATCTCCTCAAGAGCCCTCCCTGCCCAGTGTGCGACTGAGCCCCGCTTCGGCCCACCACTCGTCGGGAATGTCCTCGCGCCTGGCAAGGTTCCGTACAATGCGCTGCATGGACTCGACGCCCCCAAACACCTCAATGTCATCGTCATCGCGCTCAGCCATATCTCCGTGAGACCGTCCAAAGCGTCTAAGAATGTTCTCCCGCGCCTCCTCCTCCTCGTCCCCCTCGGTGTCGGAATTGTCACCGCCGGACTCGCATGCATCGGCGAATCCGATCACCTCGGCCGAGTAGGACCCGTCGGGCCCGTCGGCAAGGGATGTGCGCGACGAATTGGCGCTGTTGGCGCCAGACGCGGTGCTGGGCTGAGAAGTCGCTGCCGACGTGGACGCGAACGACGTACCCACGCTGGGCGGCTGGGGGTCAGGGGTGATGGAGCTGAGGAGCGTGTCCCAGACACCGTCGCCCTCGGGACTAAGGCTCCTGTTACGGTCACCCAGTCCGTCGAAGCGGGCCTCAAGCGTGGCATCGCCAGGGGTTGAGCGCCTCGCGCGGGCTTCACGCCCTTCGCGCATGGCCGACAGCTCCTGGGCCCTGAGTGTGTGCCTCATCACGATAAGCCGCTCGTTCTGACGATGCAGAAAGTCTGTTCGAGCTCTGGCATCCCTGTCGCTTCTTGGTCTTGCCACAGACTCACGAACGAAGCTGGTCGGTCGCTGGGTAAGAAAGGTTAGAGAAGATGCACGACTCGAAAGATAGCAGGAACGGTCGGTGCAAGCGTGGCATAATGGAGGACATGCGCTCTTCGTTGAGCGAGGCGCCCTGGGGTTCAAAGCAGGTGTGTGTTGGTGAGAACAAGACCGCTTACTTGATTGAACTCGTCTCCCTCCAAAAGGAGAGGCTCATCGTCGGGAGAGGCAGAGGCACGTTCTCGGTCGTCGGCAGCAGGGGGGGTCTCATCCCAGTCTTGGCCACCTCTGGAGCTCGTGTCGGCGTACAGTCTGGCCATGTGCTGCCCGAAGTATCGCACGACTTCCTGGCTCATAGGACCATTGCGGGTGATGACCTCGCGCAGGACTGGTTCACGCCGGCCAGTATGGTCCTGGGTGGTGCTGTCCCGCACCAGGTACAGGGGGTCGGACGCGCCTGGCCTGCGGGTCGCAGACCGCGAAGCCGCGTGAGGCTCAGCAGCGGCAGGCTCGACGTTGTCCCATGGGGTCCATGGCGACTCGGCAGAGGGTGGCGAAATAATGCGAGCGCGGGGACCGGGACCGGTGCGACGGCTGTAGTAATGTGCACTTGTTGAGGCAGATCGAGAGCTGGGATCGTTGAGGCTTCGACGAGGGCGACGGATGGTGGACCGAGCGCGAGTTGGAGGATCCTTGGGAACCTTGGCCTTGAGATCGGACTCGACAGGCGCACGATACAGACTGGAGAGTGGAAGGGCAAAGTCAGCAGAAGCGCAGAGCAGTAGAGATGATTGCAGATGCGGTAATGATCGCCGACAATCAGCGTTGCCCGCATTCGCGATGCGGCTGGCCTGATTTCGATGCGTGCATGGAGTGGCGCGTGGTGGATTGCTGCTAGGGCGGCCGAGCGCAACGGGTCCGCGTCGCCGGGCGGATCCCGCTCAGGAGTTGCGACGGCAAGCAAGGTGCAACGGTGGTGATGCTAATAGAGGAGGGTGGTTGTTATACTCACGGCAAACCCATGGTGACGATGGCGGATGACTGTTGTCGATGTTGGTTCGGCTCCGAGATCCAAGGGTAAAGGGTAAGGCTGCCCGAGCGTCCAGTCCAAGGGGCTGCGAGGAAAAAAGGTAAGGGGGGTAAAAATCAGGGCGAACCAGCGTCGAAACGCGCCACGAGAAGAACAAGGTGCAGCAGCAGCGAAAGACCTTCAACAACGGGAAACCGAGGTCACTGCCAAATGATGAGGGGGCAGTGCAGACTGTGGCTATACTGCGCAGGCTGGGGTGGAGGGGAAAGGAGGAATGAGCGGCGTGATGGGCTCCTCTCTTCTGGTCGCGAGGCGATGCGAAGAAGTGAGGGTTGAAAGGATTACGGATGGATGAAAACGAGGGTTTGTCGAGGGATGAATGCGCGAGGTGCAAGGTGCGAAGGCAAGCGCAAGTGCAAGGTGCAGGTGGTTGGGTGGGGGGCGGGAGAGCGGGAAGGCGGGCGAAGAGAAGGAAGGCGGTTCGAGTGGACTGGGGCGGCAGGGGCAAGAGAGAGCATTGGAGGAGCATAACGCATAGCGCAAGCAGGCGCATGGGGGCCCCAGGGGGGCAACGGGCAACGGGCAATGGACGGTACGACGAGGTTGTCCTGCCAAGTTTTCCGCTGTTAGTGTCACAGGTGCACTTCAAAGCCAAGAACCTAACACACGGCACAAGCGACCCCAGGCTTTGTCCAGCCCGTGCGTCTGACCCTGGTCAGTCATTTTTGCCTGCTCACTGAGCAGTGAGCACCGAGCTGGACTACTCATGACTGTCAGCATGGGAGATAAAGATTCGGACTGTAGTAAAGATACTGCTCCCACGCAGAGAGTAATCTACCTCGCCTGCTCGTGAGATTATATATTGCATCCACCATGCCGTGATACCACTCTCTCCACCTTTCGCCCGTGAATATTAATTGCCCTCCACCCTCCTGTTCTCCCTCATCGGCGAAAGGACTCATCTGCCCGTCGGTTACAAATCGTGGAACGGGCATTGGACACTGGCCAGTGCACAGCTCTGTATTGAGTGTCACAACACATAAATCAGCCTTGGGCGGTTGCAACCACTTCCTCGTAGAAAGACATCACTGCAGAAGAAGCAAGATCAGGCTGCCCAACATGATCGAGCTCGGCCTCTCCCGCATAACACGCCTCCTGCAACACACTCCCCAGTCATGGAAGGCCATCCACGTCGCCGGCACCAATGGCAAAGGCTCGACATGCGCCTATCTCTCCGCCATGCTGCACGCCAGCGGCCGCTCCTGCGCACGCTTCAACTCGCCACACTTCATCGACCGCTGGGACTGCATCACCATCAACGAGGAGCCCGTGTCTGAGACGCTGTTCCTCGACACCGAGCGGCTGGTCAAGGAGAGGGACCGCAGGGACAGCATCGGCGCGAGCGAGTTCGAGCTGCTGACTGCCACCGCCTTCGAGATTATGGAGCGCGAGAAGGTCGAGTTCGGCGTCATCGAAGTCGGCATGGGCGGCTCACTGGATGCCACTAACGCCCTGAAGCACAAGGCCGTCACCGTCGTCGCCAAGATAGGCCTCGACCACCAGTTCCTGCTGGGGGACACCATCCAGGAGATCGCCCGCACAAAGGCCGGCATCATGCGGGAAAACGTCCCTTGCATCGTCGACCAGAGCAACGAACCCTCAGTTCTGCAGGTCATCAAGGACCACGCCAAGGCTGTCGGGGCCGAGGCCGTCTTCCCGTCAGAGATGTCGAGTCTGAGGGCCTGGCTCTCCCAGGCAGGCTTTGAACCTCATCAGATACAGAACATTGCCAGCGCTTTGGAGGCTTTCCGACGAGCATGTCCCGACGAGGACGTGACCCTCGACCGGTGGATGGCCACCATACAACAGACCCGACTGCCAGGAAGGCTCCAGAGGGCCCCGATACCGCCTCACGGGAGAGAAGTCCTGCTGGACGGCGCACACAACGTCCAGTCCGCCGAGGTCCTGGCCGCCTACGTCAACAAACAGCTACGCTCAGGTGGACAGCCGATCACATGGGTACTTGCTGCCTCTCAAGGAAAGGATGTAAGTGGAATTCTGGAGGTCATAATTCAACCAGACGACCTTGCCACAGCCGTGCGCTTTGGACCTGTGGACGGCATGCCTTGGGTCAGGCCTCAAGAGCCGAAGGCAATTCTAGATGCTGCAAGTCAATGTGGCGCCGTCACCTTCGAAAGCCACGATGACACTGCGAGTCTCAGCAAGACCCTGGAATTGGCGCTGGATAAGGGCGGGCCGGTGGTCGTGGCTGGAAGTCTATATCTGGTCTCTGATGTATTGCGATGGCTTCGGGACCAAAAATGAGCCCTGATTCTTTGCTGAGGGCCGAGGCACAACACCTTTTTCCGGATTTTTGAGCATGGCGCATCGAAGGCCCATTCTTGCGCCCCGTCACATGATCCATCCTGATTGGCCACGTTCATTTGACTCAACAAACAAGCGCTGCCTCTTGCGACCTGTGCTTTCTTCTGACCAAGCCGTTGGCAACACACCATGAGCATGCAGCCGCCAAGCCACCTCATTCTCGTTTGTGGCCATGCGATCTGGACAGGAGGGCCCTCGAATGGTAAGGACGAGTCGGAATGGATTATTGAAGACTGGAAGAAGGGTGAAACGCCGACATACACAGCACATATCAAGGCCGGCCTGAAGGTCCTAGGTGAGGACGACCGGGCCATGCTGATATTCTCAGGGTGAGTCCTGGGATCGATGTGTAACCCTAGCTCCCCTAAAAATGCTAACCTTTCCCAGTGGTCCAACTGTTGCATCGACCTCCCTCTCCGAGGCCCGCAGCTATGCCAATCTCGCTGCCGCAAACACACACTGGGGCCTCCTCGACTCACCGCCTGCGCCATCACGCATTGTCACTCGCCCACACCCATTGTCTCCCATCCCTCTTCATCCACGCATTGAATGCGAGGAGCGCGCAATGGACAGCTACCAGAACATCCTCTTCAGCATGATTCAATTCTGGCGCAGCACCTCCCGATGGCCCAGCTCTCTCACCATCGTCTCTCATGCATTTAAGTGCCGCCGTCTCGTTGAAGCGCACTGCAATGCCATAGGTTTCCCATTGGAAAAGGTTCACTTCATCGGTATTAACCCTCCAGGCATCCCGGAGGTAGTCGACCAGGAGGAGGATGCGGTTAATGAGTGGATCAAAGATCCTCAGGGTCAGTCGGATATTCTCAAGACGAAGAGGATGCGTAGGAACCTTTGGGGTGTATCTCAGAGGCTATTCACAAGTCAAGATGAGAGGCAGCGGAGTGGCATCGCTACAAAACTGCTTGAGGACGGCGAGGAAATCCTCGTCGAAGGGGGAGCGAGACCTTGGGGCCAAGACTGAAGCTATTACTCCCTTGTACTACTTTTGTCTGATGCTCGTTTTGATAGATCCTAGACTAGACAGGCTAACCGGCGGCTTGAGGTAGTAGAATAAGATGATGTTTTTTCTCCAAGTCCATTTGCAGCTCTCCGTCAATTTGTCTCAACAAGAAATGACGTAGACAGCCGGGGTCCTTACAGCGTAATTATTCTCATGGGAAAATTTGAATCTCATGGTGGTCTGGAAGATAAAACCACAAGCGGTCCTCACTATCAACACAGAGAGACATTTTCAAATGTAGCGTAGCAACAGTCTTGATTGGCTCAGGAACAATTCTCAATGTCGATAACGTTTGATCATGTCGAGGGTAAGAGGCAAAGACCAGTAGACCCAATTCATTGGTTTAGCTTTATAAAGAGCTTACCGTTCCTCGTTTTAGATGGCACGATGAAGTGAAAGACTTAGGCAATGCCTCGTGAATATGACTGATCATCAGATACATGACTGCTGGGATGCACTTCGAGGTTGAGAGCTACATTTTACTTCCAGTAAGATACAAGCTTCAAATTCTTCCGAGCAAGTCTGAGTGGCTACGGTCTTTTCCAGATGAAAGAGCCCCCGGTGGCCTGAAGTTCGGGGTCAAGGAAACTCTGTATGATAGACCGTTCAAACCAGATGATTGCCCGATGACCAACATTTAGCACACAGGTTTGAGATTTGAAAAGGCCTGAGTAAGGCCCCCAGTCCAAATGGGCACTCCAGCACACAGTACTTAACTGTCAAGATCAACAACGAGTCTCACGCTCGTCTAAAGACTCTGAGGACCCTGGCCCTCGGCCGACTCAGGTCGAGATTCTGAGAACTATCTCATGTATGAGAGGGAGATACACACACAGATTGAAGGTGATAATGCACGTCCGAGGCAGTCCGGCCGTCTTCTGGTTCTGTCTTGGACGATCTACTAAACCATAAAGATACCTAGGCACGTATACCAGCATGGGACACATGATACTGTGAGAGCGGTATGTAGGCTTTCTTTTCATGCCCTCATTCCACTTCTACAGTGCCCGCCCCCCTTACTGCGTTGGTTGTGAATCTAGTTTCGTTCTCCGGTATGTACAGTGAATGTCGCAATACAGTGCTTTCGAAGTCATTTCGAATTACATTTCTCTTTCTGACAGGCTCGTACCCGGCCTGCAAGAGACGAACCACGGTCCGGAAATTGCTCAGGCATCGCAAAGTTGGATTCAGGACAGTCCGCACCACGCTTGCACGCCTGCTAGGTATTTCATGCCTGTCAGATCTTCGACACGGCCGCACCCCCAGTACCTGCACTCTGCAACACCTCACACACAAAGCGAACGGCGTCGACCACCATCTCAGGGCTACACTCATGACCGATGCCCGGGTACACCCTGTTGTCGGCAACCAAACCAGAATCCTTGTACCAGCCGTCGGCGGCGGCGGTGAAGAACTTGGTAAAAGGCTCGGAGCACCGCCACGGAACAAGCTTGTCGGCCCCGCCAGTGCACATGAGGAGCCTCTTTCCCCGGACATGAGCATCCAGGATGGGCCTGAGCCTGGCCTGCTGCGCCTCGGACGGCGACTCGACTACCTCGTCGGCCCCAAACAGAATCCCCTTGGGGTCGAAGCGGGCGCACTGTGCGACAAGGCCAGGGGGAAAGTCACGGCTCCCGAGGAAGCCCGCGCCGCCGGTGGACTTGTCGTAGGTGGGCAGCTTGGAGAGGCGGGCGCGGTCCTTCATCAGGAGCTGGAAGTCCGGGCAGCCGATGATGCTGACGCCGGCTGAGATGCGAGGCTCAGCGAAGAGGGCCTGCCACGTCGAGTGGCCGCCGAGCGAGACGCCCAGGCAGACGTTCTGGTCGAAGGCGGGAGGGGACGGGCACGACTCGAGGAAGAGGTAGCCCGGCAGGGTGTCGATGAGGAGGCTGGTGTCGACGACGGTGCCGGAGATGATGCCCACCATGTCCTGGGCGTGAAACGGGTTTCCCTTGTTCCAGGACTGGTTGGAGAGGGGGTAAACCTCGCGGGTGCCGTGGTTGCGTTGGTCTGGGGGTCGTCATGTCAGTCAGAAACAAGTCCGGCCCATGGGTACCAGTGGGGTGTGTGGTGTGGGCATCTACCCAGGAGACTTCTTACCGAACGCAGCAGCTATCAGGCCCCGAGTGCTTGCAGCCTGCCTCGTGGCGTTGTACTCGCTCACGGCGCGCTGGGCCATGGGGGCCATTCTCGCCTTGGTGCCAAGACGAGGGTTGTGCAACCAGAGGACCGAGACATGGGTGAGGCTCGGGGGCAGCTCCTCGAGGCCGTAGACATCGACCATGATGCCCGTGACGGCGAGGGTCTTGACGGAGACGGCTGGGGGTTTAGGCAGCCCCTCCATGGGGTTCGGGGTCTCCTTCTCAGCCATTGCTGATGCAGCAGGTGTTGGTGAAGGCCTCGCCCGAGTTGTGTCTGGTCAGGGGCGAGCACAAGAAGGGCGGGTGGGAATTATGAGCTGAACGGCCGCAAGTCCCGGATCGGGACGGTGGGCGAAATGTTTGCTTTCAAGATTGGCCCACACGATGCTCTTCCAGGTGGACCATTAAAACTGACAGATGAAGAGTCTTGGTGGATGAGAGGAGATGTTCACTATGGAATGCAACCTACCACCAGCATAAATTCTGTGACAGGGAACTTGTGTCAAGTCTGCTGGTCATTGTCCTCGGTCGGTGTCTGCGCCGGAGGGCAGCTTGCCGATGGCGGTGACCATTCGGAGCGATGGGCCGGCCAACCCCACAGTGACTATCACCGGAGCCAGCTGTGTTTCATGTTTTAAACGTACCTAGGTAGACTGCTAGGTTGACGGCAGACTTATACAAAGCTCTCATATGATCCACGTCAGACTTCATAGTGCGAAGCCTACATCAGTATCATCCCGGTAGAGGTTCAAGGGCCGGCTTCTCGAGGAACACAACTCGGAGAGTTAGCCTGTGTATGAAGCATACTTCTATGCCATAAAACGGCTGGCGGACCTCATTCCCAGTATTGCAAATGCCTCACGGGGTTGTTTTCTGGTAGGACGTGAAGAGGAAGTGTTGATTTTACATAATATGCATCATGTGCTCGCCTACCAAATGCAGTGCTTCGGTGCTGTGCGGTGCTGTGTTCTTAAACAGAGGTCCATGGTGCCAATACGTCATTTGACTCTGATGCTACCGCATACAAGCAGGCAGGAAGGAAGGAAGCAAAAGCCAAGGGTCCAGCCCCCAGAAGCCCCACAGCTGCTGTGGGCTCGGGAGCAAGCACGGGCCATTCAGTCAGTGCTGAGGGTGACCATAGCTCCTCCTGCATCGCTGCCTCTGCCTCGGTGGTGCATGCGTCCAGTGGCTCTGATGCTAGCCCGCATTCGGGGCCAGGCCAGGTACCCCGCTCTGCTGTAGGTATTGCTCGATACCTTCCCAGGTGCCTCCAGTCCCAAATTCAAGCCGCCTGGACCGCCTGGAGTACTGCTGGCATACATACACAGGCGCAGTACTGAGTGATTACGGAGAGGCCAATCCCAGGTGCAGCTCGAAACATTCTAGGCCCCTAACGTCATTGTCATTGTTGCTTTTGTTGCTTGACCTTGAACCTTGACCTCCTTGTCCTGTCTGTCGAGACCAGCTGGTAACCAGCAGTACCTCCCACGTAGTGTCTGCCCTACCACTGACTGCCCGCCCACCCCTCACTCTGGCCTGGCCCTTCTAGTTCTGGCCCATCTGGCCCATCCATCCTGACGGGACGGGCAAAGAAAGGGGAAAACTCTGACCTTGCGGCGTTTGGTCACTATCAACTCTCACAATCCCATTCCAATTCCATCCACATCCCTCCCTCCTCTTCCCTGTACCCCGCGGTAGCCTCTGCTGCTGCCAAAAAATCACAATCCACATCCGCCACATCCACACCCAGGCCGACCTCACCTAAACCTCACCTCACCTGGGCTCGCCTCGCCTTGCCTGCCCCCTTCGCCTCGCCTCGTCTCGTCTTGCCCTGCACTGCACTGCCTTGCCTTGCCTTGCGCCTTGCCTCCTCCGCTCCTACCTCCACCTCCACCTTCTGCCTCCGCCTCGCCCTGCCTCAACGTCAAACACCACCACCCTCGTCCTCACCCTCCATCGCCTGTCCACACCCGCCCAGAAAGTCTCGCGCACCATGGGTCAGACTCTCAGTGAGCCCGTTGTCGAGAAGGTCAGTCAGTCCGCGGCCCCAGAGCCAGCCGATCCCAAGCCTGCGATCCCAGCTCCCCCGACTCCCAACGTCGTTGGACTCCATTCGGTCCAGTCCTGTCCAGCCCAGCCCAGTCCAGTCATGTCCTCTGCCTGCCAATATGGGCCGATGGTCGGCGATCGCGCAGCTCCAATTTAGCCGCCGTGACGTCTGCCGCGGCCCTCGTTTGATGATGCGGTTGGGGCGACAACTCCATTTGTATCCCACCGGCCTTCGTGGAAAATTCCCATGTCCTACCGACCGATCCCACGACCCTGTCTTCTCCTGAACCCTCCCCAAGCTTCCTCGCAGCCCCCTCAGCCCATTTCTGACTCTCGCCCCTTGCTGACAATCGTGATTTCGCCCTTCTCTAGACATCCGACAATGGCCAGGACAACAGGCTCATCTACGGCGTGTCCGCCATGCAAGGTTGGCGCATCAGCATGGAGGATGCCCACACCACCGTCCTAGATCTCCTCGCCTCCAACACCGAAGCCTCCAAGAACCACCCCCAAAGGCTGTCCTTCTTCGGCGTTTTCGACGGTCACGGCGGCGACAAGGTCGCCCTCTTCACAGGCGAGAACATCCACAACATCATCGCAAAGCAGGATACGTTCAAGGCGGGCAACTACGAGCAGGCGCTCAAGGACGGCTTCCTCGCCACCGACCGCGCAATACTCAACGGTACGGCTGATTTGACTTGTCCGACTCCATGAGTGCGCACGTGGCTGACAAATGCTTTTTGTTTTCTCGGAGCAGACCCCAAATATGAGGAGGAGGTTTCTGGCTGCACAGCCTGTGTCGCTCTTCTCACTGACGACAAAATCTACGTTGTTTGTGCCACCCTGTCATTTTTCATCCCGGGGCTTTCTCAAGCTGACCTGACATGTCCAACAGGCAAATGCCGGAGATTCCAGGAGTGTTTTGGGTGTCAAGGGCCGCGCGAAGCCGCTGTCCTTCGACCACAAGCCCCAAAATGAAGGTGTGCTACCTTCGTTTTTCACCCAGCGCGCTGCGCCACAGACGTCCATGTTTTACTGATCTTTCTGTTTCCAGGCGAGAAGGCAAGAATCACCGCCGCTGGTGGCTTTGTCGACTTTGGACGGGTCAACGGCAACCTCGCTCTTTCCAGAGCCATCGGCGACTTCGAGTTCAAGAAGAGCGCCGAGCTTGCTCCAGAGCAACAGATTGTGACCGCCTACCCCGACGTTGTGGTACATGACCTCTCTGATGACGATGAGTTCCTGGTGATCGCATGTGACGGTACGTTCGGCTTCACCTTGGTCTGACCCGCCGTGGTCACGCATGCTAACGCGAGTCACCAACTGCAGGTATCTGGGATTGCCAGTCCTCCCAAGCCGTCATCGAGTTTGTGCGCCGTGGCATCGCTGCCAAGCAAGACCTGGACAAGATCTGCGAGAACATGATGGACAACTGCCTGGCCTCTAACTCGGAGACTGGCGGAGTTGGCTGTGACAACATGACCATGATCATAATCGGTTTCCTGCGGGGCCGAACCAAGGAGGAATGGTATGACGAGATTGCTAAACGGGTCGGCAATGGCGATGGACCCTGCGCTCCTCCCGAGTACGGTACGCAACTGTCATAGAGGGCATAGGTGTCCCTTGTTGTCCCTGCAGCTCCCTGCGGTGTGGCATACCTGACGTTGAGAAGAGCATCGAACTAACAGTTACACCTGATTAAACAGCCGAGTTTCGAGGCCCCGGTGTCCACCACAGCTTTGATGACAATGATAGTGGCAATGACTACGACAACGAGTCTTCTAACAAGGGCAAGTCTTTTGGCATTGGCGGTTACCGCGGCCGAATAATCTTCCTCGGCGATGGCACGGAAGTGCTGACCGACTCAGACGATACCGAGATGTTCGACAACTCTGAAGAGGACAAGGACCTGGCAAGCCAGGTGTCCAAGAAATCCACGTCCACCGATGACAATAGCCACGAGGTCATAGGCAGCCCCGTCACCCCGGAGAAACTCGACCCCAAATTCGATCTGAACCAGAAGGCGAGCGGGAGCGGCGCAGGCACTGATGGCACCTCCAGCTCGGAGGCCCAGAAAGAGGGTGGCCAAGACTCTAAGACCGCTGCGAAGAAGGAGGCCTAATGTGGGCCGTGTCCTTGGTAGCTTGGGGAGGCCAACATCTCCGGGCTGTGTGGGCGGCCGTGATGACGGCCACACGACGCTGTAACTGTGAGGGACAGCTGCGCAACCTCCCACCTCGACGATACCACTTCAACCATGCGACGTGAATGACGGGATGGAGTCTGACGGCGAATTTCAACGACTTTGGAGCGGTTTCCCAGGATTAGAAGAAAGAGGAAGACAGAAAGGAGAGCAACTGCATTTGATGGTTAGGTGTCTGTATTGCGAAAGGAGTCATGTATCATGTGTCATGCTGGCTTGTGGCGGCCCGGGCGTCGTGCCTTTTCGGGCTGTTGCGCTGAGGCCTGCATGGGACTGCGAGTGGAGGGTGCGAGGTAGCACGTTGCCTTTGCGTGCGCAACGACGGTGGAGAGGGAACCGGAAGGAAGCAAGGAAGGAAGGACATTGTTGTCATAATGAAATTTGCGCGGAAACAACGGAAGCACATATATCCCTTGCCAGTCGTCTATCACCCCCCCCCCTCTTTTTCTTTTTTATGTCCTATCTACCTACCTGCCTCCCCCTTACCGCTTTTCGGGCCGCGGACAATCAAGAAGAGTAAAGAGTAAAAGAAGGTCGCCGGGGAACTTTGTGTGGTGACAGGATCGCTGGATTGGACTGGTTCGGACCCGGACCCGGACGAATGCCGAGAACACCGAGAACGGCGGCCCGGATCGGTCCCAAAATTCGGGAGCTTGAGAAGGGGATCAGCCGCCCGAGGTCTCCAGGTCCCGCCGGGTTGAGCTTCTCTGATGATACGGTCATTCTCAATTCCGGTGCACATACTCGACAGCCGAGTCAGGTCGGCACCGCGCCAACCGCGCCTACCGCGCCAAACACGGGGCCTCTCCGGCCGCTGCCTTTAACCTATGGTGTGCATCGGCGAATAGAAACCGCCGTCCTCGCTGACCCATGGTAACGTGGTGGCGGCATTTACAAGCCTATCATATGTAACACACGTCAATGTCTACCACCTAGAATTCCGTACTAGGTTGACGCTCTTCTGCCCTTGGCCCATGCCAGCCTATTCTTCTCTTTTTCAATACCTCACGTTGCGCGCCACAGGTTCCGAGAGCACTACAAAAATAGCCGCCAAGCAAGCACAGCCTCGAGGTATGGACGCTTGGGCGAAGTGGAATAAATCGAAACATACGATGCGGACCAGGTGAGAAGCAGGATCGCGCCTATTGCAACAAGCTCACCTAGCCTGCCGTTGATATATTGAATGATGGCTGCGTCCAAGAAACTAGCCGACAGGGAGCTGCCTAGGGCGTGTGTACAGCACAACGCCTTGACAGCATGATTACTTGGCAAAGCCGTGAACCGCCACCCGCCGAGAAAGGTTGACGAATGCGCTGACGAACGAGGCAGTGCCGAGTGACACACACAACGAGTTTAAAAGGAAGTGAGGAATGACCCTGCCTCATTATTTAACATGCATAACTATGTCTCATTATGTCTCAATAAACTAGTAACTTTGCAACTTCTCTTATTCCAAAATAAGTCCCGTTGCCCACAAACTACGACATAATGTCCAGGTTCGAAGAGCATCTGCCGTCGACAGCCGACGATGAGAAGCTTGCGAGAAAGCTACAGACCGAGTGGGAGGATGAACAACGAAGCCGGGCAGGACATGTTCACACAATAGCCAATGCGGCGGGGCCAGGGCCGTCGGCGCCGTCGGCGGCTGAAGACGAGGAACTTGCAAGGAGGCTTCAGGCAGAGTGGGATCATCGGGGCCAGGAAGACTACCGAGCCACCGCCCCAGTTCGGCCACAGCCCAAGCAGGTTTCGTTTGCTGCGGCACCCCAAGACACCCAACAAATGTCAGGCGCACTTCCAGACCTTCAGTACTCGCGGAACCCGACAAGGGTCATGGCGTACATGATCCCCCTGCCTCAACCGCTCAAAAACGGAGTCCTCCAGGATGTTCCACAGCGATACATGTTGTATATGCCGCCAGCGCCAGACCTGCTGAAGCCAACCGATAAGAACGTCAAAGAGCGCAAGCGGGATAAAGCCGTGCGTCGGTGGCAGCAGGAGGTCAGGAAAGCAAAGACGTACAACGGCAGGGTCGTGTCCCTGGGCGGGATCCAGAGCGCGTCCATCCGGGGGGCCGTCTGGGTCCTGAGCATAATAAAGCCCTCGGACGTGACCTTCCTCTCGCGCGTGCCGCGCAAGTCCGTCAAGAGCCTCGTCCTGATCCACCCCGAGGGCCCGTCCACGCGATCCACGGACGACATGTTCCACAACGTCAAGGGCGAGCTGAGCAGGACCAAGAGCAGGACCAAGCGGGACTTCTGGATCGGAACTGCGCTTCTGCCCATCACCTTTACCATCGACCTCATCATCCCCGTCTTTGGCGGGCTCAGCGAGGTCAACATGGTGTGGATGGCCGTCAACGCCAGCGCCTGGATGACGGCGAACAAGGTCGTGAACAAGCTGAGACCTGCTCAAGGGGGCTCCCCTGCTTACCAGGAACATGAGGGTGCAATGATGCTCCGCAGGTCACACACCGTCGACGGAAGCACTGGGACTGACCAGGCACGAGAAGGCAGTGGCGGGCACGAGACGAATGAAAAGGGGGAAAGAGGAGGAGCCAAGCATAAAGATGAAGACAAAGACAAGACGATCCAGATGGTATTCCAGCCAAGCCCGGCCATGGACCTGATGAGGCGCTACGTCGAGGAGGCCTGCCACAAGCGCAACCCGGACGCTTTCCCCAGCCCCGGCGGGTATGTGCCCGGCGAAGCGGAGGTTCTAGCAAGCATGGGGTGGTCTCCGGAGCACCGAGAGGTGCCTGATGCGGAGAACGACGTCGCTGTAAGTTCCATCCGATGCTGTCTTACCTGCTCTTCTTTGGCAGCGCGGAAGCTAACACAAACATTTTCTCTGAACAGTGGCAGATCCGCAAGGTCACGGAAGACCTGCGAGAAGCGACGAGCAGGGCTGCCAAGTCGTGGGACGGCTGGTCCAAGAAGTATATGAAGAACCCGAAGAAAGCGGCCGAAGAGGAGGACCTGGACAACAGCAGCGACAGCGAGGAGGAGGACTGGAAGCCTGAGCTGCCGAAGAGACCGCCTGTCCAGTATAGGTAAGGGTGAGCGGAAAGAGCAGAGGTTGTGTGTGCTTTCAATATAATGTTGAACTGCTGCCAAGTGTATACGTTCCCGCAGTGGACCCTGACTTGAGCTTTAACTGTCTTTCGAATTCAATGCCATTGCAAGCCTCCCAGCGATTTCTACCCATGCCACCGTTACCTGAAATTATTAGAGACATGTCATACTGTGGACCATTGTCTCGAAGCAACTAAAGACCGACTGGGCTTACAGCGACGATCCTGCCCTACAGTTGCTTTTAGCAATTGTCTTCATGCTCCCTGATTTCCTCCTTAAACCAAGTGGGACTCTTTTCAGAATCATGTTCGATTCGCAAACTGTGACCAGCTATTACATGTATAGGCACCCAGATACTTCATACCCTTCACCAATGCAGTGCTTAAGACATTGAATAATATTGGATGATCCCAATAAGAAGGAACCACTCTGATCTCAATACAAACAGTTTCCGCAATGACAAGGTGAAACGCTGATGGGAAGGAATGTAACTTCAACTCTGGAAAATATTATTTACAAATGGAATCAACATGAATTATTCGCCCATGAAAAACTTTGTCATGAGGCACGCCGTATGAGCTTGGGTTTGACTGTGCCGCAAAGGTTTATATTGATGTTGATGTTGATACTTCCCACCTGATCATCGTGGTCAGTAGATGTATAGTTTTGCCGAGGAGGAGCAGAAATACTTGGTAAGACGGGGGAGGCCCGCAGCAAAAGACGATATTATTGTTCCCTTGACATAAACCAAAGTCCCGCCTGTTTAAATTTGCTCCGTTGCCATGGTTGGTCTTGTTGCCGAAGTCAACGGAGCCGCCAACTGGGGGAGCACAGTCAAAGTTAACAGTGAATTTGACATGGAGACCCGGAAGATGGCTTACCCAAGTCACCATCCCAGCCTTTTGCCAAGTTGCACACAGAAGAATCATCTGTACAGCAGGAGATGTACTGAGAGCCACAGCTCAGAGAAGCAGTGTTCGCGTCACCGGAGACTCCATTATCACTGCGGATGGATGGCTGCAATGGTATGGCAGCCAGCAGAGAGGCGAGGCTCAAACAAACAGTAGCTAGGCGGATAAGCATCATGCAACTAGATGCTCCTGACCCAGTAAAGCAAGCAGATAGAAAGGGATCGACGGCTTGTGGAGAAATTCGATCTGGGGACGAGCGTGATGAACCAACAGCGGTTGCAGCTCATTCATATATAACAGTGGGTGCCCAGGTCGCCATGCATGTCAATGGTCGTCATGACCATTCTGAGGAGAGGAATCCGCTCATCGTGTCCACATGAAGATACAGGAGTTACATTCGATACGGCCGACATATCAGCCCTGAGACAGAATTGCATCGGAAATCATCTGAGCAACAGGGAATTACTCGAAGGGATCCATCACGACCGTCACCTCCCTTCAAGACCTCGGAGTATCAACACAAAAAGAGACAGACAAAACTTGGTTAGGTCTGCCAGGACCTGACATCCAATCCTACACGCCATTGTCGACGAGGGCATCGACAGACCCAGACGAGTCAAACCAATGCCCATGTGTCCAGATGTGTGACTAGGAATGCCGACGAGGCCAAGGCCCTAGGTGGCCAATCTTGCACCGTTTCTGGACAGGAGGCCATGAATGTGTAGCATGGGATGTGTGTATTTGACATCAATTCGGTGTGAGTGGATCTTTGGCCAAGGTGTTTATTGCTCCGGACCACGCCGCGGTAAAGTCGCCAGTGGTTCTTGGGCCACATCGAGTATAGCGGTATATGCAATCTGGACAAGAGAACGGCAATCACCGTTCCTGCATCTCAATTCCCGCCTAGTCTAATACGAGTCCGTCATTCTCGGGGAGTTTCCACCAACAGCTCCCCATCTCTCTACACCACCTTAAGAAGACAGTGTTCAGGATCAAAAACCATGTACTATACTACAATAGCTTCAGTGACGGTAGGATCGGCTGACTCACCATCATCCCGTGGATTCCCGATGTGTGTTGCAGCCTCTCCACTACCGGTGCTCCAAGGTCGCACTCCATCATCACGACGTCGCACAGGAGCTTGGCTGTCACCCCTCCACAAGCCGGATCTTGCACGCAGCCACTATACGCGTTTACCACCGAGTCAGAAGACGCAAGAGCCTACTTGGCAACCGCAAGACCTGATAGCGGAGGCCAATGCGCCAGAGGATGACTGAGTAGAAGCATATTTTTGCTTCTAGCTGTGTGTGGATTTACGGCGGACGAGAGCTTTGATGTTGAATAGATAATCTTGCTTGAAAGGGATTCTTTTATGCCGCTTTGTACAAGAAAAAATCGCCAAGACCCGGTGAAGAAGTACTCCGGGCCGAATGAAGTGAGCATGGTTTATGCAGCCCAGATGAACCCTCTCTCTTGATGCTAAAGACAATCGTGCACTCCGAATCTTTTCTATCTGAATGGACACCTTGCAGCGTTAAAATCTTGTTTCCCCCTTTCTCGCGGGCACAATCGCGCCTTGAACTAAGAATTGCCCAAACGCCGTCTTACTAGGAGTCCACGGAGGTAATTGCCCACCTACATTTTTGGATGTACGACGGAAACTCCACGAGCAATGTTCCCCGATGTTGTATTATCACGAGCACAAAAGCTGTCACGTTGCTAGGGTAGATGGATCTGCAAAGATAGGTTCCAACTCTTGGTTGCCTAGTACATCCTTGTTATAGTCTTTCTTCTTTCTTCCTTATTATTTCCTCGTTTACATTTTGAATTCAATAAACTGGCTTTGAGTAAGGACTTTCTTATCAGGGATCTTAAGCATCTTCTCAGTATATCTTTAGCTTCTCCTCCATCAAATTATGAGCCTGAATTGCTTCATCCATGTTATGGTTAGGTCTAGCATATATATATATATATATAAAGTGTAATAATAATTAATTATTATGGATACTTTGTAGGTTTATGAGAGATTATTTATATGATGGCTATAGCCAATAATTCTCCCACCTGCCTGCACCCCAAACCAAGTCGTCCCAGTTCATCAGACCCGACACATTTGCAAAGCCCACCAACTGATACCCGTCCCGGAACGGCCGTACCACATATATACACGTCATCCCCCCGATGAGAATAACGATATCACCGGCCTCTACATGTTTGGTACCCACACCTAGGAATCCAGACTGTGATAAGAAAACCTTTTTTTCATTAAGCTTTCTCCGGATAGCAAGAAGAAGAGGCCGTAGGACTGCAGCCTCCAGCGCTGGCAGATTGCTTCGCAGCTCGGGGGAACAAGCCATCTTCCAAGCTTCGGGAATCTGTTGCCGACCCAGAAGAATCTCCCACAGTTTTTGTCTGTCTCTTGGCACCCCGGGCTGCCATCCATCATCTCTTCTGGGGCCTACCTCCGGATCCGAGAGATCGTCCTCATTCCAGTCCGTCAGTACGCTCCAAGTGGGAGTCCTGTCCCGCAGGACCGAAAAAGGGGCCAGGTGACTTGAAGCCGGGATTGGAGTTCTGCGTCCTCTTTCTGCCATGACTTCTATATTTTGGAGTGGTTCAATATCCACTTCCATGAGTCCCTTTCCGCGGTTGAAGGTTTTGTTACCTGCGTGGCTGAAGTCCAACTCCATAATCTCTGCGATGGAGTCGAATTTAACAGCCTTTACTGTCACGATGTTGTCTTCAATATGGATTTCCGCTCGATTCAGAGGCCTCCACCGACCTTGACCAAGATACCTAGCATGCCATTCGTCCGCCAATGTCGGTCTCGAGAAGTCGAGCACCCATGACGGCAAATCTAGCTCTTCATCCGATGGGCCGAAATTGAAAGTGACAATACCGCTACTGGTCAAGTCCCCTGTAGCTGAAGTCCATATCGCAGCCATGGTGTCTCTGAACACTCGCTCAGGAGTCTTCTTGTAGTCAATATCCACCAAGTACATTTCATGTTGTCGAACCAGGCCCAGCACTGCGTAGACATTATCCCGGGGGTCTGTGGCACCAAGATGGAGGCTCGCGAATACTGAATGATTTAATTCGATGGAACCATTCTTCTGGTACATATAACGCATGACTCCATGAAACATGGAACTTGTCACGCGTGAATCGTCCATATCTTGATGGAAAGGCACTTCTCTCTCGACTGTTTCCCAGTCGAATGTCGGGCTGGGGCCTGAGATCCGGGTGTAATTAGGCAGGTCCCACTTGCACTGCATGTACCACGACCAGAAGACCTGCCTGGAGCCGCAGAACATGATGGGGTCTTGAGTCGCGAGCACAATTTCTTGCAAGATCCAAGTCCTTGTCCAATAGCGCCTTTGTTCGAGATTTCTTTCGAGGATAACCCTGACTCTGAGTTCGTCTAGGGTGGGTGCCTTCGAACCGGTCTTCAGCTCCACGCAAGAAGCTCGGAATGTCGCATCATTTATCCGGTCACAGGCATAATCAGAATGCTCGTCCCCGTCGCCTATCCAGAGCAGAACACGGGAAGCCTGACGGAAGATTCTTCCCATGAGACGAACCTGCTGGGATCGCTCCTCGACGTCTGCTTGGTTGATACAGGCTGCATCAATCCATAGCGGTAACGAATGGAGCTGGAGAAAGCCGTGATGGTGAGCGCGGAACTGTCTTAATACCGTGGCCAGATTCGGCGTGACTGGAACCAGGTGGCCGTGAATGTTGATACTGTCCCTCTCGGTGCCTGAGCCCCAGACATATGAGAGAGCATGAAACTCAGGTTGATCATCCAGTGAAACCGTCTTCAGGGTGCATTGTAATTCCTGGTCCTCAGAGCCTTGGTGAAGAGTCAACACTCGGATTTGTGGGATGGTTGCGTCAAGAGCTTGATAGACGGACTGGTCGGTATGGGCAGAACTCATGTTGAATCGGGACTTATAGACACTCTCGGGCCCTGCTAGCTGTCAAAAGATCAACGAAACCCCTCAGACGATCTGAAGTTGACACTGCACAATTTTCACATGCGCATCTTTAACGTCTGGTTGGCTCGTCGAATCTGACCTGCATTGCCAGTGGAGCCCAAGTCCACCTCGATTGCTACACCACCTAGTAATATTATTACTTTATGCTTAACTCCTTTTCAACAAGCACACACTGCTAGTAGTGTAGAAATACAAGTGGATAATGAACAGTAAGCCATAATAGAATAGAAGAATACAACTACCTTGATACTGAGTATCTCCGTATCTACCCTCGTGTGTACGAACAAATGATGCCTAACCAACACTTGGAGTTGTGCTTGCGATCATGGTGGGATGGCCAAGACACAGGGCACTTGGCAGTAGATAGAGGTGCATCTACAATAAAATTGCCGCACCGCCCGTTGTTCCGTGGGTTTCCATCTCGCAATGTCGATCACAACAATAGAAAGCCTTGCCCAAAGGGTCGTGCCGAGCCAGCCCTGATATCCCGATCGATCACGCAGCAAATCCCGGGGTGACATTCTCGGCCTCTTCCCCCATAGCCCCCACTCGGGGTCTTCCGCCCTTGGTCCCTCCCAATGGACGACGATGGTGGCATTCGGGCGGGGCGGATATCCCCTTCTAGAACGGGTGCATGTGCTCCTCCGCCATTCCACCCGCGCTGCAACCGGCTGCTTGAGGTTGTATTGGGGTCTGCCCAGTACGTTTCCAAGGCATAAGCCTCCCCACGTGCCTGACCGTCCTATTGGCATTGCCGGCAAATACACATCTCCGGCCACGGCAGTTAAGTGAAAGAGTTGCTGAGCCAGTGCCAGTGAGATCTGATGTTGAGGCTATGGGCTACCGCGGAAAGCATGTTTATTATACGCCCGTCAGTCTCTGGTTGCTACGCAGGTGCGAAGACAAGATAGCTGGACTAATAGCCATATGCATCTCGACAAGTTCAGATATCTGAACTGTGTGACCATATACCGTGAAGACTTTGTACGCTGTACATCAATCGATTTGCTGGACCATGGAGCCGCTTCATGGTCAGCGGAGCCATGGTTAGACCCACGGGTAGAATGTGCCAGAGCACCGATTGACAAACGCAATTGAAACAGGCATTAAGGTGTTATTGCATCGAGACTGAAATCTACCTAGTATCGATGATAAAGTCGAACAAAACACCTACCATATTAGCCAAATAAACAATATTTATTCCTTCATATAAAAGCAGGCGGCCCATCTGACTCCTTACTCGTTCCAGACTTTCCAGACTGCGCCACACTCTTTCGCTTGATCTCATTACCACTGCTGGTGCCGCCGCCACCACCGCCGCCTTGCCGCGAGGAAGCACTTGTCCACCGTTCAGCCGGTTTTCTCGTAGGCGTCATCTCACTAGCAGTGCCAACACCGCCTCCCTGCAGACCCCCAGATATCGGCGATGGGAGGACGGGGCTTTCCAGCCTGTTCTCCATCGGGCTCTCCATCGGACTCTCTTGATGTACAACCCAGTTCCTCGAGTCCCTCATGCTGCTGAAGGTTTGCGCTGTTTGAGCCGTCTTGGCTGTGACAGGCCGGTCCATCGAGGAAGCGCTCGAAAACCGTGCTTGCGTCGTGGCCCACGAGGTCGTTGTCGGCCTCACTGCCGTCCTCCCTCTATCTCTCGACGGATGGAACGGCGAGCTGTTGACGAGACCCTCGTAATCCGAAATTCCGAGGCCCATGTACGACCCCCGTGGAGATGTGGTGGGAAACTGGGGCATGTCGTACGAGCCACTCCCACGGCGTCGCCGGACCGTCCCCGGATCACTCCGGCTCAAGCGATTCTCACCAGCCCCGACAGACATTGCCCTGCTGCTACGGCTATCGCTGCTGATGCTCCCGTTCATCCTCGACTGCCGCCTCCTGTGGCTTTCGCTATTCAGTGCTACTAGTGCGGTTGCCACCCTCGGGGTCGGTACCGTGGCTGGAACTCCGGTGTCTCGCAGGCTCATGTACCCAACACTACCACCAAAATGGCCAAACCTCCCAAACTCTGTCCGGCCGTGGGCCACATTGTCAAATATGCCCTGCCTTGCGTGCGGAGAATCTTGAACATGGAGGCGTACTTTGCCCCAGGCCTTCAGGGTCTTGCGCTGTACGGCGGCGCTGGCCAGGCTCGCCGCACCCTTGGCCGAAGCTGTGGCCTTGCCGGCGAGTCGGCGAGTCCCTCTGAACGTGTCGACCGAGGAGAAGCTGAGGAAGGACCTTTGGGACTTGGCGTGGCGGAGGGCGGGGTGCTCTCGAATCTTGGGCTCGTCTGCGGCTGGTCGGGTCTTTTCGATGATGATCTCTGACTGGTCGACGGGCGTGATGTCTCGGCTCCCGAGGTCACTGTGCACCCTGGCTGGGTTCCTCGGCGGAGGGCCACGGTCCATTGGAGTGGCAGGAAAGGGATAATGATGACCACCATCCCGACCAGGCCGCGCTGTAGACCCGGTATAGGCCACATCTGGTGTTTGGAGGGGGCTGCGCTCCGAGTCCAGGGAAGGGATGCTGACTTCTACTTCGCTGCGAAAAGAGTTCTGACGACTTTGACGCAGGGTGATGGAAGGCGGGTGGTCCAAGCTGAAACCACGACCGTCGTCTTCGTCAAATGAATCGTTCGAATAGCGGGTGTTTCCTCGTTTTAGGCGAGGAATACGGAAGTTGCGGAGAGGAGCCATCAGGTCTCGGTACTTGCTCGGTAGGGCGTCTTGTGTGGGCGCATCGTGAACAATAATTGGCAAGGCGGGAGCCGGCGCTTCGGGAACAGGGGATCCAGTGTATTCTGATCGAAGGTTGCTAGGCTTCCGAGGTTTAGATTTCTCGGCTTGAGAGTTTGTGAGACCAACAAACTGTTGTTCACTCAAGTCTAAACGCGAGGCTTCGGGATCATAGCCTTGAGTATGTATATAGCTGGTGGGCTCTGGGCCGCAACTGTCCTTTCCCTCTAGGGGAGTGCGGGAAAGGCGTCTCTGACGTCGGCGGTAGCAGCAGAAACAGAAGCATATAGCGAAAAGCAGTCCCAGGATGACGGGAACGAGGATCGCGACTAGGACCACATTTGTGGTCGCATTGTGTGCGGACTGGTCTCCAGGCGTAGCAGAGGCGTTTGATGAGGTGGCGGCTGACGAAGCGGAAGAGGTGGAAGATTCTGGGGACACTGTCGTCGGCTCCGAGGTAGATAATATTTGAATGGTGAGTTTCTGCGACTGTATCATCTCGTCCCTCTTCAGTCGACGGTTCTCTGCTTTGACGTTGAAGACAACATCGATGACTGAATTCGGTGCTGAGGTCGGCACCTCTCCTGACAAAAGCAAGTTTGACGCATCAAATTCGATCCATGGTGTTGGTGGCTGGATATCGGTCGTAACCTCGAACTCAGAAGGATCAAACACAAACGGCTTCAGGTCAAAAGACAATCGGTCACCAGGCTCGAGGCTTAGAGTCGGAAAGATACCTTGAAAAACGTCACCGCTTTCTGCTGAAAACTCAATGTCAAACGTAATGTTTAATCTGTCTGAAAAGTCGTCCTCCATGAGGACGGAAAATGAGGTTGACTGTGCCGTGTCTGGCGGCGTGCCAGCGATGGCCCACGAAGCAGGGTCAAAAACAAGCCATGATGGTAGGTTCACCGCCGTGGCCCTGGGCACATTGCTGATGGCTGCGGGCTGGCCATCGATCTTGACGCTCCCAATGAGCCCAGTATAAGAGAGAGGTGCCCCAACGGTAGCATTAAGGGTGATTCTTGGCTGGCTTGTTGTCAGGGCGTGGCTTCCGACCACGATGGAGAAGGTGACGGATGCCGCAGAGAAGCCTGTGACATCTGACGCGATGAGCTTCAAAGAGAAAGTCTGTGGCGGCTCTATCAGAGAGGCGAAAGGCGGCGTCGTTCCAGTAAAGGCCAAGGTGCCTGCATCGAAGGAAACCCAGGCTGGCAGGGGACTGTTGTCGGTGGTGACGGCATAGTAATTGAGGCTCTGGGCCTGCGAGTCGATGAAGGTATCTGGCGCAAAGGCAAAGAGGAAGTTTCTGTCTGGATATAACAGAATGGACGATGGCTCGGAGTAGGTACCGAACTTCCGTATCTGGTCGGAGACGGGGACATGGACGCTGGGTCCAGGATTGCGAGAAACAACCAGAGTCACAGAAAGAGGCGTCGAGCCGGTGGAGTCGCTTGCCACGAGGGTGATAGGCACGCCGACCACTGACCCTGGCGCAATGTCGGCATCACGAGGTGTTCCATACAGCCTCCGGCTATCGCTGTCGATGGAGAGCCAAGATGGCGGGTCCTTGAGTGCATAGGACAGCGGTGACCCGGACGAGGACGTGAACGTCGAGGAGGGGAAGACGTATGAGAATGGCTGTGATATTCTCGCGACAGGCGGCACCTGGGAGTTGATGGGGAACGAGATGGTCGGCGTGGCGTCGACCCGAACAGCACCGAGTGAAGCAAGAAGGAGGAGCAACCTCGTCCCGGGAGGAAGCATTGTCTGTTGTGCCACAACGGATCTTGGGCGCCGATTTCATGAGGTCACGGACAGCAAGCAACACGACGACAGGATTGCCAGCAGACGGGGAAAAGCCATGGAAGAGAAGGATGGCACAAAGTCATGGCCTACCAGGAGACATGATCGGAGACATGGCCGAAGACATGTCGAAGCGAAGGAGCCTCATCCCTTGAGGGCGTTGTGGGCAGCAGAGATCCAACCCCTTGAGGGCATCTTGTCGTCCACCCCTCGGCTGAGATGGACGCGCGGTGCAAGAGAAGATCATGCATGGCCACGCCAGGAGGCCGGGACTAGGAGGCTGTAGTTGAGTCAACATTCCAGTCGACGGTTGACTAATGGGAGGAGGGAGGATCTAAACGGCGGGAGGCAGGACAGGCAAGGCAGGGAGGGAAAGGGAGGGAGATCCGTTGCCGCTGCCCTGCTCCCTCGGTGCTGCCGACCTCCGATTTTGTGAAGAGTCGTTCCTCTCTTTGGACATCGAAAATCATGGATGATTTGATTTGTGAATGAGAAACAAGTGCCATGTTTAAAGAGTGTCAATTTTCTTCGCAGGCTGTCGAATGTGCAGGGGCGGGCTTCATCAGACAGACCCCGGAGGTAGACGACGTGAGGAAGGGAAAGGGAGGGTTCGGTTCAGTCCACTCCAGTCCACTTCTTTTTGAGTCAATTTTCGACATTTGAAGCTCACGCTCAAGCTCATCAACGGCAGGAGAGGAAGGAAACGTAGTAGACCAATGCTGTGTTTGGATGACTCGGTGGACGGCCCGCGCCTTCCCTTCCTCAGAGCCCAGGTCGCTAGTATGCTTTGGGCCCTGGGGTTTTGGATTTGGGAAGGCGCGACGGGCGATTTCACGATGGCGCCAACGACGTCGGCACGGCGTCATGGAGCACCGACAACCCGCACTTGCTTGCTGCGGCGGCTCCTGCTTTTGAGAGGAGAGAAGGGAGCCACTTCGCCACCGGGCAACGTCCCCACCACTCCACCGTATCGCGGCCGTATCGTGCATCGCGTATCGTGTAACTCAGCAAAAGCCCAGCCCAGGCCCCGATTTGAGCTTATCGCAACAGCATCGGCGTCGGCATCAGCATCACTTCGCTTCGTTTCCTTCACCGCCCTGCGCTGCCGCTCTCCTGCCCTGTCGTGTCCTCACTGCTGCTGCTTCACTGTTGTTCTTTTCTCGTCCTCACGATTCTGACTCCTCTCGACTTATCCCTCACCTCTCGTGCCTCATCTTTCACATCTCACCACCACCACTCACCCATCAATCCTCAGTTCTCAGTCCTCGCTTCTCGTGCCTCACATTTTACCAAGCCACCCCCCCCAATCCTCCTCCAATTACCAACCCACGATGAAGCTCTCCCGTTCGTCCTCGCCAGAGCTGGACCCATCTGCGTTTGGCGTCGACTTTGCGCCCCTCCCTGACTACAAGCCCGCCGGCGACACGGCTTTAGACTTCGGCGGCCTGCTTGAGACGCCATTGAAGGTCCACGAGGACCTTGCCTCGGGGTGTGGAGGCCAGACTTGGCCGGCGGGAGTGGTGCTGGCCAGGCATATGCTGCGATACCACCGGGACGAGCTCCGAGATGCGCGCATGTGAGTCCTGTCGCACCTTGCCTCGCCTTGCCTCACCACGTCCTTCCCTGTCCTGCCCTCATCTGTCACTGGCCTACGCTGCCGTCTGTTGTGTCGGGCGGTGCCATGCCGCCGCGCCTTGTCGTGTTGTGTCGTGCAGGGTGCACGAGGAGCAGCATGAGCTGTCGGAAGAGAGGAAGAAAGAAAAAGAGGAGACGTGGGAGCTGACATGGACTGGTGCACCAGATTGGAGATCGGAGCTGGTGGAGGTCTCGTTGGCTTGGCGGTAGCGAACGGGTGCAGCCTCAGCCAGCCTCTCCACATTACCGACCAGTTGGAGATGCTGAGCCTGATGGGCCACAACGTCCTCCTCAACCAGGCCCAGGGCCGCGTCAAGCCTATGGTGCTCAACTGGTGCGTGCAGACCTACCGTAGACTTCCACCCCCTCCCGCCTCCCGCATATCGTAGACAGATACCCGAGACCATCCTGTCTATCGGCTACGCTGGCGACATGCAGTGTCACGTCTTCCTGCCCTATCGTGTCCAGCCCCAGCGTGGCTAACCATGGCAAAATCCAACAGGGGCGAGCCACTGCCCTCGGAAACGATAGACTTCAAGCCCGATGTGATCCTAGCTGCCGACTGTGTCTACTTCGAGCCCGCCTTCCCACTCCTGCTGCAGACCCTCAAGGACCTTCTCGCGCTTTGTCCCTCCGCTACGGTCTACTTTTGTTTCATGAAGAGACGGCGCGCCGACATGCAGTTTCTGAAGAACGCCAAGAAGTCCTTTGTCGTGACAGAGGTCGCCGATGATGAACGCCCCGTCTTCAGCAGGCAGGGCCTTTTCCTTTACACCTTCACCAGCAAGATCCGAGCACCAACATCTTGAGGTGCGGTTTGGGGCGCCAGACGTGGGGCGGGCTGCATGCCTCCTACGCTGTGGCCAGCCTGCCAGCTTGATAATTACTAGACTATGGCACGTGTATGGGGACACTACTCCCAAAACTACGGCTGCCAACACCTGCGTATGCAGAACTGCACCAAGATTGGTGTTGCTACAGTCCGGTTGGCCAAGCGCCGTGTTAGACCGAACACAACCCCGCAGCAGACCGAGGAATCTGCAGGTTTTTTCCAGAGCAGATTTTGACTGCCTTTAGTCACGATGAGGGAATACTTGCCGCTAGATGGAGACCAAGGAGAGGCAGAGGAGAGGGCCTCGCGGGTCCCGGCAGCGAGATCGCTTTGCTCGCAACTCGGCCTACTGCAAGACGGGCGGGCTGGAAGGAAGCTTCGGATGCATCCCCGACGATCTTACTGCAGGAAGATGACTCCGTCGTGCGACTTGTCCTGCCTGCCAGCCTGCTCGACGAGACCTGACGGGATGTCTGGGTGGCACTCAACCATTATAGAGCGTGCATAGCAAAGAGGTAATAGAAATCAGAGTTTGAGGCCTAGAATCGCCTCCCCCTCCTTTTCGGCATCCCACCGCTGGCGCCTGCGGCAATTTCTATCAGCGGCACGGGAACGCTGAACGCTATCAGACGCCCAGCGCCGTCCCCTCACCAATCTGGTCATCCCAAGCGCCAACAGGAATGATTTTTTTCTACAGTGCATGCAGGGTGAAAGGAGGTCCAGAACTCTAAGGTTCGCGCCAAAGGAACAAAGAAGGCCAATTGCCATGCCAATGAGACTGTGCCACCCACGGGCCGAGAATCATTACCGTGCAAGAAGATGGGGCAGCCCCAGCGTTCTGGATCCCCAGCGGCTGCAGTAAAGCTTGGATAGAATGCCTCTGGCCTTCCTACGCAGCGCACAGTACGCATGTGCAGAGTGCCCGGCAAACATCATGGCATCGCCTTCATGACGCAAGATGCAGGTGTGCTTTTGAGTCCATCGAGGTCGAGGCCTCCGCAGTGTCCCCACGCACACAGCAACGGCAGCAAATCCCGCAAAAACAGATCTCACCTTATTCCAACTCTGATTCCAACTCTGTTGATCAAGGAGGGGCGGGCTGCGCGTGGGTCCGGGACCAGGGACCCAGACCAGCGACGATCCCTCCCTCACTGGGGGAGTCAGCGCACTTGCTGCGTACGTGCTAATCTGCACATGTACCATGCACCATGTGCTGTACTGCGATACTCCGGTTTATTATTCGGAACCGGGCAACGGATAGCCTGGCTGGCCTGCCTCCTGCTCAGGAGCAAGGACAGAAAAGCAACAAGGAAGGCCAAGGCGGTAATTGCCCTGGCCCAACGAGACTACCGAATGGCCAGACGGCCACACGGCCAGACTGCAGCACTGCAGCACTGGCTGATGAGCAGGACCGACCGTCCGAGCTTGCTGTTGTGATTCCCCGGTCTCACAGGCCGACAGGCCCCTGCAGCGACACCCACACGCACGCACGCCCACTTTGGAGAGTCAGATGGCTGGACGTAAGAAATACGACGCTTGGGTTACTTGTGCCTGAACATCGGCAGGGATCTTACCCTGTACCTTGCAGCTGGAAGGATGAGCCGGGCTGATCACAGCTGCGCCCAGGAGCCAACGACACGCCGTCAATGGTCAGTTTTCTCATGACAGAATCCTCGCTCCGGCATTACCCCTTGTCGGGAGTCCGTCAACCTTTTTCTCTCCCCCTGAATAGTGACGAGTGCGCTGACCGTCCGTTCGTCTGTTTTTTTTGTTTCAAGGTCTGACCTGTCCAATTGCTGCCGCCGCGGGACACCGGGATAATTCTGGGCCACACAGAGAAAGAAAAACGGCCAAGGTCTCCCAAGGTCTCCCGCACGGGTCTAAGCCCTTCTTTGATTACTGTGTATTGCTGTGGGGCACACTTGCCATGTGGAATGGCATTCCTTTTCCCTAGCACCATGCAACGTTCTGTTCCTGTTTCTGTCCTTGGTCATGTTGTGGGCCCCTCTTCCCTTTCTGTTTCCCTCCCCTAGCCGACGCCCCCGGTCTAGGACCCAACGGCAGGTGTGCCTCAGCCCCGAAGGTGGACATGCCCAGGTGCCTAGGTAGTCTATCTAGTCATTCATAAATATATTGGCCCCCTTGCTTCCCGCTGCGCCTGTCCCCTTTCTGGCTTCCACTTCACCACGCTCGCAACGCCTTTGCTGCCCAGTTGCTCAAGAGGCCCTGTCCTTCATTCATTCATTCCTTCCACCGAGCAGTGCTCACGTTCACCTTTTGACGAGAAAGACACTTCTCATCATACACGGTCCTACCAACCACACTTTGGCAACAGAAAGCGGACAATTCCATCCAGTGGCTTGACCCGAAAACATACGGCATCCCAAGACAAAGACCACACTCAAGACAACATTCCAGTGTAGCCAGCCTGCTCCTTTTTTGGTTCACCCACCCACCCACCTTCATTCAACTTTTCCAGCAAGGGGCGCCTAGATCGTATCCAACGCTGTTAGCTTAGAATCGTTCACCATGAAGTCAACGACAGCATCCCTCATCATCACCGCCCTGGCCTCGACGGCCATCGCCCAGCCTCATGGCCACCACCAGCACCAGCACCCGGCCCGTGCTGCCCACCAGCACCACCACAAGCGCGACCTCGTCACCGAGTGGGACACCGTCTGGGTCACCGAGACCGTGACCGAGGTCGTCGACGGCACCACCACCGAGTGGTTCACCCCCACCCCAAGCGCTCCGTCCACCACCCTGGCCACCGTCACTTCATCAGCCGACGGCGGCCAGTTCTTTGAGAGCTCCTCGGCCCTCCCATCCAGCGCGCCCCAGGTCGTTGCCCCGGCGCCAGTGGCTGAGACCCCCAGCTCGCCCCCGGCAGTTGTCGCACCTGCTCCCGCCCCCACCACCAGCAGCAGCTCGTCGTCCGTCTACGTCGCTCCCCAGCCCACCGTTGCGCCCGTGGAGTCCCCTGCGCCCGCGCCGGTTGCACCCAAGGTTGAGACTTCCTCTTCCTCTGCCGCTGCCCCGTCCGTCGCGGCAGTCAGCACCCCCGCGGCGTCCGCCAACACCGGCTCCACCGTCAACACAAACTCGAACGCCGCCTCTGTGCTGGGCTCCGGCTTCCTGACCGGAGATCTGACGTACTACGCCGTTGGGCTCGGTGCCTGCGGCGAGGACGACAGCGGCAAGGACATGACCGAGAACATTGTCGCAATGTCCTCCGAGACCATGGGCTCGCAGTCCAACGGTAACCCCATGTGCGGCAAGACCATCAAGATCTACAACAACGCCAACGGCAAGAGCTCGACGGGTACCATCCGTGACAAGTGCCCCGGCTGCAAAGCGGGCAGCATCGACGTCTCGCAGAAGCTGTTCGAGGAGCTCGCCGACCTGGCCGACGGCCGCATCGACATCTCCTGGAACTGGGCCTAAAGCCTCTTCACGGCGACTGTCCGCTCGCTGCTGGTCTCCAGTCTGATGACCCCGGCCTTCCGTACCCCGCCCCGCCCGGGCATGGGAGGTTTGACGAATTTCCTTTCCAAACTCATCACACGAGGCATTTGGCATGATATCCAAGGTTTCCAGTCCTACAATTCAGGGCTCGGACAAAACAAATCCACATTCTTGGGGCGTCAATGGGAGGGAGGCGGAATCTGGGTACCACAACCAGATACTTTGTGTCTTTTGGCCGCGCATTTTCACTTCTTCATATAACATGGGCACCTCCTGGTTTCACTCCTTTCAAAAGATACCCCAGGACTTGCTCCCATCTACGAGCCCCACGTCCTTTTCTCACATTTTTTCATCCTTGAGGCGATGGGGGAAAGGAAAAAAAGATGGAAAATCGACGGCAATGCTTGCATAGACCTTAAATTCTAGTGTATATACCTTAGGGAAATTATTACCTATTCTGTGGACTCACCGAAGTCCGACTTTGATCATCCAAAACTTTTTGACCCCTCCTCATGCGTGCGCTTTGTGGACCCTGATGATGCGCGTTGTGGAGTTTTGCGATGGAGGGGGATCATCACCGTCGCTGGCCTTCTTTTGTTTCTGTGGGTTTTGAAGGCTGATCGCTTGCCTGGCTCCATTTTAGTTATGTGTTAGTCTTGTCGGCAATCGCCAACGTTTATCTGATGGAGCAATGACGATCGTGAACAGTGCACGCACTCACGGCTTTCGCTCGCATTGACCACGGCCAGGCACAGGCCCCATTTCGGTTGATTGCAACTGCACAATATGCAGCGTGGACAGATGCAGCGACGTTGAATTTAAAAGGCGACTTGTCATTTCGAAAGTGGTCAAGGCCGTCTGGGGATGCAGTGGTACCGCAAGTGTGTATATGTGATTCACTTCCGACAGAACTGGTGGGAAATTCTACGTACAAGCCCAAGACTGTGGGAAGGTGACTTCATTGAATAGTGCAGTGTATTTACTGCATGACACTGAACTTTCAAAATCCCATACTGTTGATCAACCGCTTAAGCGCTTAGTTTGAAGTCTGAATCACATGTATTAACAAATCTTTCGTTCATTATGATCACCAGCTTAAACAACTCAGGTCCCAAAACATCGATCTCGGACAAACTGAATCCGTTTGAGCATCTTTTCTTCTGAGATGATTGATGCTGTCCATTGGCAAACATGACCTTTTGAGGCTAGTGCAAAGGTGCGATGAGGTGGCATGCCAATATTATGCGGGAGGCCGACCGATCCCAACACGGAATGAATTGGGTGTGGTTACACTTGGGTAGATATAAGACTAACATGGAGACGTTTCCCATGCCTCAAGATGGCGTTAACTAGACCTCTTTCACATCAGCCATCATTGCTCTCTTATAACTCCATCTCAGAACGAACGAAATGGGCATTGACGCAGGCTTCGACATGGTTCCTCGTCTCTCGCGAGGAACCGCGGATACTCAGAATTGGGGCCGCTTCATCAATGTCATCAAGGATCATTACAAGGATGACGCCCAAGTCGAGACGACGACCAACTGCATCCTCTTCAAAGTAGGCGAATACCCCAGTCTGCCGTTCGAGGGCCACAAGTTCCTCCGATTCAGCTCGAAGGTGTCAGGCGCGACAGGGTCACGCGCACTTAGGTATATCAACACTATCACAGCCCTTGCAAAAGCCAACTTTGGTTCTCGAATTCAGTACTGGAGCGACGCTTTCGACCAGTTGGGCCACTACAACTGGGACGAGGTCAACGAGTCGCTCAAATCCTACGACGAGGTACGAGGGGACTTTCTTTTTGTCTGAGAATTTTCCTGTTTCTAATCTTTTCTCACACAGCCAATCCTCAATACCCTCCTCATGGGCACTGAACCGAAAGAAGAGGTTGACAACCCGCTATTCGAGGTCAAGCAAGTCCCCGGTAAAGGGAAAGGACTGGTCGCCCGTCTTGACATCGACACAGGCACTCGCATTATCTGTGAGAAGCCTCTCCTCACAGCTGAATCCATGCCTCCCGAGGCTTTGGAACTCGTCTTGGCATCAAAGCTCAAAGCCATGACCAAGACGGAGCAACGACAATACTTCTCCCTTCACAACAACTTCCCCGGAAAGCCTGTGCTGGGCAGTATACTCAAGACGAACGGCCTGCCCTGCGGTACGGATTCATCTGCGGGTGGGATCTATCCTACCATTTGCCTCATCAACCACAGCTGCCTCCCAAACTCCCATAACAACTGGGACGAAGCGGCCGAGCATGAGACCATCCACGCCATCCGGCCGATAAAGGCCGGAGAAGAGATCACGATCCCGTACGACCATGGAGGTCCATCCGCCGAGCGACAGGCATTCCTGAAGAGTGCATTCGGCTTCGACTGCAAATGCAGCACCTGCACGCTCCCGCCTGCTGAGCTTCGAGACAGTGACGCTCGCCGTGTCCTGATCCAGAGCCTCGACGAGGCTATCGGCGACCCGTATCGCATGGCGACCAAGCCGATGGAAAGTCTCCGGGACTGCCACTCGCTACTCAAGACCCTCAAGAAAGAGTTCAAGGACTACACCGGAGCTCATGGCTGCAGGCTGTACTACGACGCCTTCCAGATCTGCATCAGCCACGGGGACCAGGCTCGGGCGAGTGCCTTTGCGGAGAAGGCGTACAGGGCCAGAGTCTGCTGTGAGGGCGAGGACAGCCCCGAAACGAAGAGGATGAAGGCACTCTCGACAAAGCCAACTGAGCACATGAGCTACGGCTTGCTGTCTAAGAAGTGGAACACGACGAGGAAGATGGTTCCCAAGGGCCTTGATGAAGCACAGTTTGAGGCGTGGCTGTTCAGAGAGCAACGCTAGGCTTGGCAGGATCCAACGCAAGGATTATATGTATGCACGAGAAGGAAGCAAGATCGAGGTTGTACTGAAGTTCGCACATGTCGACTTCGTGACGTTCGCTTAGTGATCATCCCTCTCGAACTCAATACACACTGTCAACTATTGTGCCAAAAGGGCAAAAATAATCGCTTTGGCTACAAGCCCCGGGTTACAACCCGCTCTACTAATCACTGTGACCGTTCAAGGCTGGCAGCATTTGTAACAAGATTAGGGAACAAATATACGTGGCAATCAGGGGTGTTCCCCAGAGCTTGTATAGGGCCGTAACTTCAAATCGAGTGGAACAGTCACGTATATTTTAAAAGTATTGTTATTTAACGCCCACAAGTCGGGCGGCCGAGGTCCACGACAAAAATAAAAGGGAGTGTACACTTAGGCGAGAAGCCAAGCAACAGGGAGAAGGAGAGAAGTGAGAAGAAACACCCCATTTTGTCCACTCGGGCCTGCATCATCAGCATGCCCACGTCTCAGCCCAGGCGACCGTTTACTCCACGAGCTTAAAGGTGCTGAAGCTCTCTGGGATGTCAGCGGCCGAGACACCAGCCTTGCCGAGCTCGTAAAGCTCGACGACGGGCAACTGGGCCTCGACGATGGCGGTGTAGTTGTACTGGGTCCCGTCGGCGAGGTACATGATGTCAGGGGTGGCGCAGCCGGCCGCCTCCTCCTCGCCATCGACCGCACGCACATCCGTCGCGCCACGGATCATCTTCTTGTTGTTGAACCCGTACCCGAACCCGCCGAAGGGCCCGTTGCCCAGGCACACGTAGTCGCGGCCGCCGCTGTCCTGCTGGTCGCGGACGGAGCCGCAGTTGGGCCCGGCGTGGCCGCGGACCTGGAGGTTCCAGTTGTTGGGGATGGCCCGGAAGGAGCCGCTGGCGAAGTAGACGCCCGCGTTGACGCTGCAGCACGTGTTGGGGTTGTAGGCGGTGCAGACGTAGCCGCCGCCGCCGGTGCTGCAGCCCCCTGCGAACTCGAGGTGGATGTCGACGGCCGTGGCGGCCGCGGCGAGGAGGCTGGTGATGAGGGCGAAGGACTTCATGTTGGCTAGTTGAGGGAAATGGTGCTTCTCGCGAGAGAGTAAAGGCTGAAGAATCGGTTGATGTGCGGGTGGAAGATGCTTGAGCGGGATGGAGAGAGGAAAGGTTCAAAAGCTTCTAAACAGAGCCGGGAGCCCAGCCTTTTATGTTTTGACTGAAAGACTGTCTCCTCAATATTATTTTGTATCTCTCGCCAGCCTTGTCGTCTGCTGCTCCTCTCCTTTCCTTCGGACTCTTCGTTGATTCCATCGTTTCCAGAGTCCGAGCCTTCTAGGCATCACAACCTCCTTTCCTCTCCTCTCATGTAGACCCTTTGTTTATTCCATAGTGTCCAGGGTCCGAGCCTTCTAGGCATCACAGCCTCCTCTCTCATGTAGACCATTCTTTTGTTCCATCGTGTCCAGAGTCCGAGGCTTCTAAGCATCTCAACTTCTTCTCCTCTCCTCTAGACCCTTCGTCTATTCCATCGTTTCCGGAGTTCCATCGTTGTCAGAGTTTCATCGTTTCCAAAAATCCGAGGCTTCTAAGCATCTCGACCTCCTCGCCTCTCTTCTAGACCCTCCCTTTATTCCATCGTTCCCAGAATCCGAAGCATCTAGGCATCCTAACCAAACTTTTGTTTATTCTATCGTTTCTAGAGTCCGAGGCTTCTGGCCATTGCAACCTCCTCTGCCTTCTAACTGGTCTCTCAAGATCCGAGCTCACTACGTACAGTTACATTTGTATAGTGCAGCGTTACTGACTTAGACGTTTGGCGAGGTTTAGTGCTTTACCATGGTACTTGGCAGAAAAACAACTCCTAAAGGGGAAGCTACTAGTTAAGCGCTGACCGATCCTATAGACCCCGAGTACGCCTTGCGCTTATACGGGGCGCGGAATGAGCCGGGGGTCTCATCAATTGATATTAAATCTCTTGGATTTCTCAGCTTACTTCATACTCAGGGGCGGCGGGAAGTCTTTGAGTTCAGCTTGAACCACAGGGCCAGACAGTCGCTCTTATACTGAAGACGTTGCTCAAGGACCCATCGTTGACAACGATACAATATACTCGAAAGGGAGACAATGCAGTGATGCTGGCTCTGGAAAGCCTCCGCCTCCATGCTGGCAACTCGGGTTGCTCGGTTGCCTGGGTCAACCAGATGTGGCCTGTGATGACTTGAGTCGATGGGATTTTTGTTCGGTACACTTCTGGTCGCAAACATTTGCAGGTCCCCCGCCACACACCGCCCGCTGCCAAGATGCTGTTCCTGTGCTCAGAGTCGCATCGGCCCGCCAGGCAGCTGCTAAGGATGACTGTTTTAGCGGCTTGGTCCGGCGTCTATGAGCCTCTTGGGTTGGATCGTCTAGCGCTTGTCCGAAGCGAGGGGGTGCTGAAGTCGTCCGGGTCCTACGTAAAATCGACTGCTCGAAGGGTCATCAGAAGAATTCCTTCGAGCTTGGTGCCGTAATATGAAATTGACTGGGTCGTCGAAGAAATCCTGCCACATGTATGATTTCAGATCTGTGTCAGGTAACCGTCCTCGTGTGTATCTCTGTGTATATGATCTCAAACTTCTGTGTGCACAATGAATGTGTCTCTGCTACTTTGTCTTGTCATTGAGGTGTGACCAGATTGCCGAATGAGCACCTAGATCGAGGCTTCGTGTCCCAGATGTACACAATCCCGTCGATCCTTATAATAGGAGTTCATGAAGTCCCGTTATATCCCGAATCAAATAGGTATACAGGTGTTCGCACAGAAGGTATCAAGTTACCGACATGACCGCGGTGGCGGAGATTGAGAGGGGCAAAGTATCACAGTATTGAAAGAGAACTCGAGAGCCCAGATACATTTGCTAGTCATGGAGTTGAGTCGATTGACCTTATAGACTCGAGTCTTCCCCTATGGAACGTCATGTAAATTAGGACCCGACGCAAACTCCCTCACAGACACCCAGAAACGCCTCCTTCCACAATGGATGCCACTGAACAAGACTCGCCCAAAATGACCCCCGCAGCTGAAGAAGCACAAGGCAACATAGATGATCCAACAACAAAACCTTTACATCCTAGGCGAACCCCGGGGCTTGTCGTACGTTCACTCATTACAAGTGCCGACGAAACGTTTCCTTGGTTCAACTCTCAATGCAGAGTATCTTGCTGACCATTCCGGCTTGCACAGGGGAAAGCCGAAGGGGAGGCGGCAAGGAAAGCGGAACCTGCGGAGGAAGGAGAAAAGAAGAAGGACCCCAGTCTTAACATCACGATCGACCTGGACCTGGCGGTCAAGCTCAAGATCGAACTCGACCTGGAGGTGCACGGGAGGGTGAATATTGGCTTGTTGTAGGCGCTCTGAATCTACTCCGATAATGTGTGCTGGGCAAGTTTGTAATGATTTAAATCAAGTAGTTCCTGACAGTCACGTGTTGAGTGGCTCTTCACTCCATTTCAAGCCTGCTCAAGTGGTGGACGCAGGGCGCGAGACTCTGCAGCAGCTAGGCCAAGAGTCTGTCGTTGGGAAGGAGTACTGAGGAAGATTGACGCGAACTTTAGAACAATTTGAGACAGATCATGTGTCAATTCTAGGTTGTCAGCACGAGTGTTGCGATATAATGGCTTGATGCACGCAGAAACACATCTGTAAAATTTGCTGCTATCCCGAAGTCACCGCCACAAATGTAGCCATAATGGCAACAGTAACAAGTACAGTATCTATTCGAAGAGTCCTCGCCCTGATTTCAATCCTCACATGCCTCATTTGCTCGCCTCTGCGCCAACCCAACCTCTTCATCCCTCACCCCCCTACTCCTAACCGGTTCCCGCCGACTCAACAACACAGCAAGCCGCCGTACCGCCCTTCCCCCAAGGGAATTATCATCACGATCAAAGTACAGCGCCCAGGCACCCGGGTGCGTCTCTGGCGCGTCCTCAACGGCCAGGAAGCCCTCCCACCCCTCGAACGTGACCCGGCGCTCGCGCTCGGTGCAGTCCCACGGCCCCAGCAGGTGGCCCTCGGACTCGGCGCGCGAGCCGTACTTGACCTCGAGCGTGTCGCGGTCGATGTAGATCCAGTTGAGATCGGGCGGCTCGTCGCGGATCGTGGACACCAGGCCCTCACCCTTGAGGCCCTGACACGCCCACTGTGGCTGGAGGACTGGGTGCGGGAGGTAGAAGCCGGAGAAGAGGTGGCCGTCAGGCTCTGGTTCTGCATTATCGTTCGGAATGCTTGGATCTTCCTGTGTCGCTGGATCTTGAGTGCTTGCGAGCATGTTGGAAGCTGTGTCGATGTACAGCTTGTGGTTCCTGAGCACGACTTTGGCGCCTTCGAACAGGGCGCTGTACGAGTTCTTCCGCGCGAGGGTGACGACCAGATTGCTCCTGCGGCCGCGGTGCTGTCTGCGCGCGTTTTGGCGCTGACCGTGTTCTATCGCCTGTGTCGTGCCGATGATGGTCGGGACGGCGCCGACAGCGGTCAGGAGGGTGAGCATGGCGAGGTAGACAGAGGTGTGCTAGGACGTTATGGGTTTATGGTCTCTGGTATATACGAGAGAACGTCTATTTGAGTTGTCCAAGCGGGATCGTGGCCCCAAAGGCAGATGATGAATCCAGGCGGAAACGGCGCTACCCTTCCTGCAGTCGAGGCTGGGAGGCGTTTCGTATTTGAGGGCACACTTGCACGCTCACGTAGGAGTTACGGTACTACATTGGCACCCGAGAGAGAAATTACTTAGTGCCGATGTGTCGATCCATTTTCCGTACAATGGTTTCACTTATTTGATCTCGATCTTTAAGTCACATTTCTAGTGTCATCAGTCTCACTCAGCACATATCACCCTCACATCATGTGATACACAGTATGAACAGGGCAAGAAGTATTTACAATTTTTCTTTTACCTAGTGACGTCTGGCGCCATACTCAGGGCAGGCCTTTGCTAAATTTCCCAACTCGCTAGAATGCTTTCCGACACGAAACGCGCTCAAGGCAGAGGAATAGCCTGCTTGTGGTTGATGAAGAGCCCCTCGGGATCAACAGCAGCCTTGATCTCCTTGAGGCGGTCGAAGTTGGCGCCGTAGAGACGAGCGCTCCACTCAGCCTCGGTGAGCTCGGTGTCAGCGTAGTTGACGAAGCCACGGAGGGGTGCACCGCCTGCAACCAGGGCCTCCTCGAACGGCTGGATGAGACCCTTCATGTACGTGGTTCCGTCGGCGGGGTAGCTGGAGACGTCGACAGAGTTGGCCTCCCAGCGGATGAGCCAGAGGTTCTTGCCGTGGGCGTAGGCGGTGTCGGCGTCGGAGATGTCGCGGGAGACGCCGCCCCAGAGGTCGAGGAAGCCGGACTTCCTGAGGTCGGTGCGGTTGAAGGCCAGCGTGGTGGTCTCGAAGAGGACCCTTGCCTGCTCGACGGTGAGGGGGTGATCGGTGGTGGTGGTCAGGGCCTGGGTGTAGAACGAGCGGCCGCCGAGGCTGCCGCCCTCGGGCTGGTTCATGCCCGCGCCGGCGACGGCGACCTCCATGTCCCAGAAGGGGAGCTCGGTCTTGTTGACGACGGTGGTGCCGGGGGCGATCCCCTCGAGGGTGGAGACGAGGGGGGCGATGACCTTGTCGAAGTCGGCGGGGTTGCCGTAGAAATACCCGGCGCCGGTGTAAGGGGGAGCACTCAGGGACCAACGAAGGGCGAGCTCGTCGGGGCAGTCCTCGCTGAGGGAGTAGTCCTGGACGGCGATGAGGGCCTTGGCGGCAGCATCGACATCGACGCTGCCGATGGAGACGGTGAAGTTGACGGCTGTGTCGAAGAGTGGCTTGTGGGTGTTGGTGGTGACGGAGAGGATGATACCATACGAGGCACCGGCACCCTGGGCGGCCCAGAAGAGGTCGGAGCCCTTGGAGGCGTTGACAATGGTGCCGTTGTACAGCATATACTCAATAGACTCGAGGTTGTCCATGGGCGTGCCGAGGTGGCGCGAGCTGGAGCCGAAACCACCTCCGATGCTGGACCCGGCGAGACCAACGTGAGCACCGCGGACATGGGGGAAGTGACGGCCGGCCGTGTCCCAGAGATACTTGAGGACGGGTCCAACGTGGGAGCCACCACCATAGGTGACGCGCTGGGTGGCCTCGTCGTACGAGACCGAGTCGAAAGCAGCCATGCTGATGACCAGACTGCCTGGGTCACCAAAGCCATAGGCCTGGAAGGAGTGGTGAGCTCCGAGGGCGGTGGCCTTGGCCGAGGCATTGCGAGCGCAGTCGAGAGAGAGGGCAACTTGGTCCTTGTCCTCGGGGAAGGAGATGGCTGCGGGATCGACCTTGATGCGCTTCTGGAAACCAGTTGTCTCGTTGGCCCAGCTGGGGTCGGTGCTCACGATGTTGCGAACACCAGCCGTGTTGAGGCATTCTTGAAGAGCAGCGCCCTTGCTGGCGGTGTCCTGAGCACCGACCAAAGCAGGAGCGAGGTAAAAGAGCGAGGCGACGACGAAGCGTCCAAAAGAACGTGGTGAATCCATGGCTGTGATATGTACAGTGGCACAGCCTGGAAATAAGGAATGAATGTAAGTCAAATAACTCTCCTAGGATAGCAAGTTCAGAAGACTATTGGGACTCCAAAAGGGCTCTTCGATAACGGAGGAGCTCATCTTATATGTGATGGGGTTTATTCGTTACCCCAGTCACATTTACTGTCGAGGACCAGACATGCCTGTCCGACCTCGCTGTCGATATCCTCGAGGCAGGCCAGCATCTCGCAGGCGTGTCTATTTGAGGGCTGTCCATCTTGGCGGAACCCCAGTGCAAAGAACTGACTCAACACCTTATTCTCGACTGCGCTCACCTGCCCATTTAAACTGTCGCTAAAGTCTGGTGAATCCACTCGTCGCCTGCTCAATCGGGCCAAGTTCTCTCCGTCGGGTCTTGAGCTCATTTCTCGTCATGGAGCAAGAAAAAAGCCAAGACTGGTCCAACATATCAAACCAACTACTAATCCTCCGATCACCACCCGCAACTCTCCCCCTGACTAAACCTCTTGGCGAGATGTGTTTCCACGGCTCCCTACAGCGCCCTCTATGCGATCGACTCGGATGCAAATGTCACGACCCTATCGCTTCCGGGATCCATCTGTCGGTGGCAACTGTAGTTTTGCCGTCGTCAGTAAGACGGTAGATTGAGGTCAACCCAACATGGCTCACTCTTGAGAGCCCCATTAGGGTGCTCTACGAGGAGCCTTGGCCCGCACTGCCCGTGACTCGGCGCCCTTTAATTAGCGGTGTTGCCGGCGAGGTCATGACCAATGCAGCTCGAGTCCGGCGATGCATGTCTGCTCCTTTATAATAAGGTTCCTTATCTAATCACCTTCTCTTTGGAGTTCTCTCCGGGTGGTTTTTCCGGCTGTCAAACCGCCTTGGACGGATCGGGCGTCCTTGAAATCTCGCTGAGACAAGTCTTGTTCGTTTAATCTGATTTGAGCCCTGATCTGATCCTCGTCCACCAGCGGACGAGTCTGATTTCCCATGCGATCTCCGGAGGAGAATTCCCCGTGACTGCATGGATCCAGAAAGCCCAATCATCAATTCATAGAATTGTGCAGGTCTCAACACGACTGTGTGAATCAAGTATGTCTCTCCAATCGATACCATTGCGAATGGTCAGGCCTGGACTGTCATGTACAGTCCCTATGCGCCAGTAGCAATTGCTCTGCCCCATGCGGTACAAGACAAGACCCCCAAGTGATCCTTTCTCATCGAAACCGATGAGCAAGCACCGTACCAAGAACCTATCTCCAGGCCTTGGCGCCTGCAAACCGTTGTAGAAGTCGTAGTCGACCGAGAAGGCGACCCTTTGATCAGAACTGCCGGGCACATTCATCTCCTGTTCGCCGTTGATGAACTGAGAGTACCTCCAATGCGGTCGCACATACCACTTTAGATCAACCATGGGGCCACGAATTACCGCATAGCCACCAGAGACCCGCCCAAAGCTGCTGTTGTCTCTGTAATCGAGGTGTACGTTGAGGACATTGCTCAGAGGCTCCACAATATTTGTGATATTTCTCGCTTTGCTGCGGAAGGAAACCCATGACCACGACGGTGCGACGTAGGATGCAGCGCCCCAGGTCGCGAAAATGGAAACAAGAGGGGGGTCGCCTTTGTCGAGAGTATCCAGCACCCTTTCCCACAATAGATCACTGAGGAACGTCTTTCGCCACAGCCCACATAGATATTCGTCTGTTGGGTTTTGCAAGGCAAGGCGCTGGGCGACGGCGGCAATGGCAGGAAGCCTGTCGGTAGGGACTGTGAGCTTAAGGTGGCTGTACGTGAAGACGATCTCCCACCATATCTTCCGAGGGGAGCTCATTGCACCCGCATATGCTTCCTTCAGCGTCTTGTCGCTCAATTGGGGCGCATGCAACCGATATAGGCTCTCCTCGAAGACACATCCGGACGCACACTCCATGATGAGTTCTTCCTTCCCAAAGAAGAGCACGCGTCGTGAGGCCAGCCTCTCCTGAAAGGTCCAAGCACGGTTGAACATCGGGTACTCGAGGCTCCGTTCCAAGGAACCTCGCCAGATATCTGCCAACAACCTGGGCTCGATCCTTCCGCTCTCCTGAGGGACATGGAAGGCGTATAAAGGATATTCCTCGCCGCGGAACCTGATAGTGACGATGTAGCTCAGGTTCTCTGGATCACGACTGCTGAAGACTCCGGTACGGGTATCCAATGCAAGGGCTGCGCAGAGTGTGACATGGGCGTGTGCGTATACTGTGGCCATCTGCATCGACTCGACTTGCCAGTCCGCCTCGTCATCCTGGATTATGCACATGGAGTCGATCCATATGTAGTCTAGATCCAGCTTTCGCGTGGCCCTGACCGCATCCTGGACGGTGGCGGGAAGCGTGGACCAAGATATGCCATGCAGTTGGCTGGCAAGGCTCCAGCGTGTGGTTCGACAGGCTGGCCAGGCTTGACGCTTGCCCCAGCAGTAACTCAAAGCCGCGTATTTTGTACCGTCGGGGATGTCAGATCGGGGTCGTAAGAATACCCCGTCTCGAGGGTCAGAGGGGATCTGAATGAGTCTAGAGGGGAGGAAGGAAGAGGGCTCCCCGTCTGGAACTCGGCACTCGAGATGGTGCTTGGAACACTCTTCAATCTGGTCCCTCGCCCAAGCAAAGCTTCTCTCCGATCCAGTGTGAAGGGGCGGCGGGTCATCCGGGGGATAGCTTGGCACTCCTGGGGGAGGTCTCTTTGAGGTGCTAGCAAACACCTTGAAGAGATGACCCATGTCTGTCTGCGCCCCCCAGCCCTCACAGTCGTCGAGACGGACCCACGAGTCGGCGTCATCAGTGAGGCGGATGCGCTCATGACCACCGCCTTCTGTGTGGCACAGAATACCGAGCAGAACGGCGCAACATAGGTTGTTGGCCAACGCAGACGCGCGAAGGCTGTCTCGGCTGAGTCTGTCCAAGGCTGGCCCACGCCGTTCAGACCGGAGGAGAAGGCTGTCCCATGAGCCATCCCACAAACACGTTGAACACCAATCCTGCTGGTCTCGAGGGGCATCTGCCCGCCAGTCATCAGGTAGCTCGACAGCTATTGTCTCATCACCGTGGCTGGCTTCCAACAGAGGCCGTGGTTGGCTCACCGTGGCGGGAATGTGATCGGAGGACATGGGGGCCGCGAGATGTCAGCGCCATATCTCCAAGGCGAGAGGAAGCTGACAGTCAAGCGGGGCCTTGCCTGGGGACCCGCCCAAAATGGGCATGCTTATGCTTATATAATTCAGCCGCACTCAGCTGCCTGCAAGGTGAGCTGTGAGGCAATCCTGACACGAGTAGCAAAACATCCATCACGAACACGGGGCAGGATGATACCGGTATATAGGTCGTTGCAATGGGGAAAAAAGCCAAATATTTGTATATATGACCATGATGAGAGAAAATATAGAGTAAAACTCGATTCTGAATGGAGGTAGATTGACGAGTGCTTGATCTTTGCTGTGTTATGGGCGCCTGTTGTGATGTGGTGGTCCATCTTAATGCACCCGTGTACCTAGCCCCAGTCATCCAATGACGCAGGAGCGGCTAGGGATGTTGCAGGGATCCCTGCCACCCTGTACCCTTGAACACTGGAACGAACACCTTACAGTAGGCTGGCCTGCTTTGGAGCTCCGAAGGGACACTGGAGCTCAATTCACCCCACGACCCAAGCATCGCGACATCGACATCCTTTCCATCCAGCACCCACGCACTCTCTATCTGCCACCCCTCAAACCCACGTTTCCACCGCACCCCGGTCATCTTCGAATTCTGAAGCACCACCGTTGATCAACCCACAAGAGGAGCAGCCATGGCCGACGCGCAGAGCAAAGCAGAGAAGCTCGCGGCGGCGCGCAAGAAGGCCGAGGAGCTCAAGAAGAAGAAGGCCGCCGGCGCAAAGGCCAAGAAAGACAAGGCCCCAGCAGACAAGAAGGAAGACGAGCCCGCAGCCGCAGCCGAGACGGCAGAAGAGAAGCCCAAGGAGGAGGCGCAAGAGGACGACGCGCCCCCCAACGAACCGTCCACCCCAGCAGAAGCAGAGCCCACCACAACTGCTAGCCCCTTCGCGCCGACCGATACCGAATCCCCCACGCGGCCAGGCGGCGCGACGTCTGAGTCCACAGCAGAGCTCGAGGCCAAGCTCCTGGAGCTGGAGAAGGAGCTGGACGCTGTCAAGGGGGCAAGGGATGAAGCCCAGCTGACGGCAGATGCGCTGGAGAAGAAGGTCGTCTCGCTCGAGCTGCTGCATAAGGAGGACGAATCACAGATCAACCGCCTACAAAAAGATCTGGCCGAGGCCAAGAACGAGGCCGTCGACCTCAAGAACAAGCTACAGAAGTCCGAGGCCGAGACCCTACGGCTGAGCAAACAGGAGAACCAGGACAGAGGCGGCACCGACAACGACAACCTGGACGAGCTGGAGGACGAGGAGCGCAAGAAGCTCGAGGCGCGGATACGGCAGCTGGAGGCGGAGAACACGGATCTACAGAGGGGCATCTGGCAGGAGAGGCGGCGCGAGATGCAGCCGCCCATGGACGATGGCACGGGCCAGTTCACCAACGTGCCGCTGTCGCCGTCCACCGCGCGGAAGCAGGGCGGGTTCGGGGACTTCTTTACAACCGGGCTCAACGCGCTCACCGGCGGCGGGGGCCACGAGCACCCGGACGACGAGGGCTTCCTGGACGACGACGAGGATTTCGACGAGGATGCGTTCCGCAAGGCACAGGAGGAGACTGCCAAGGCGAGGATCGAGAGGATCAAGGAGATCAAGAGGGGTCTCAAGAACTGGGAGGGCTGGAGGCTGGATCTTGTGGAGGGCAGGAGAGGCGGCGGCGAGGGGCTGGGGGAGATATTCGAGATCTGAGGGGCGGTATGTCTCTTGCACAAGTGGCCCTCATGACGGTAATAAAGCATACAATAGGTATATTAGAGGGTGGTCCATATCCAGGACTGACAAGGTACACGTGCTGCTGAGAACTCGAGTACTCTACACCTTTACGAGTTGGTACTTGGGTACACTACTTGCCTTTAGTCCAAGGCCGGCTCAGTCCTAACCCTGACCGCGCAAAAAGAAAGTGGGCCCCAAATTCGTGCACTGCCCAAGAGGACAAACTCCACCACCCCGCGAATTTTGCAACGCTGGCCTGCTCCTCCCACCTGTTCCCACGCGCTCTTTGCCTGCTCCCCTCGTCTCTTTCCACTCGCCCTCCCGGTGCGCCGAATTCTATCATTTCCTTCAAAACCACCGCCTCACATGCTGCTACGCGCACTGGGATTGCTGTCTCGCGCTTGTGGCGATCATCCCTGGAATAGGAACCCGCGCCCTCTGCACGCCCTCCCACGGCCCTGCATTGTGGTCTAATCGACGGCACAAACAATCCCCTTGTAAGAAGAAACACCATCAATCAACGTCGACGTCAACATTTCAGAATCAACATCAACCACATCACCACCCTCAACTCACCTCATCTCACATCACCTCACCACACCGCACTTCCCCTCACCGCACTCTGCGTTCCACCAAGCCAAGACGGGAGACGTGTCTGGTCCTCATAACAACGGCTAACATGCAACGCCAGACTCAATTAACCGGGGTTGAGGCTCCCGCAGCCCAGCTGCCCTCAGTGAAAACAAGGCACGCTGCCACCAAACCTTCCCGCGTCACCATCAGGGCCATCACTGTTACTTGACCCCCGTCGCCAAGTCCAGGGCCTTTACATACACACACACACACGGACGCGACATCAACCTTGCATCGTTGGCATCAACTCCACTGGTGAATCTACCATGTCATCATTGAACATGGACCCAAATCTCTCTGCCGCCATGCACCCGCAGCAGGTCGCCGTCGCCGCCAACAACCTGCAGCAGGGCGCAGCCCACCCCAGCATCCTCCCGCACCCGGCTCCTGCCCCCACCCACCATGGTCCCGGGCGCCCTCCCAACTCCGAGAGGCAGCTTGTCGTCGATGGCCGCCGCTTCCAGCGCCTCGAGGAGACCGTCAACAAGCTGCTCGAGCTCACCCAGCTCATGATGAACCGCCAGGAGGAGCTCAACGACATCATGGTCCAGCGCCAGCAGACCCTCCAGAACCAGGTCTCTTTCACCGAGGAGCGTCTCCAGCTCGCCATGGACAACAGCGGCAACCCGGACGGCGAGGGCGAGGAAGAGGAGGAGGAGGATGACGACGACGACGAGCGCGACCCGCCCGACATGGCCTACCCTCCCCTCGGCATGCAGTTCCGTCCAAACTTTGGCGCCAAGAAGGCTCTGGAAGGCCTGCTGGACAACATCAACTTGTGGGCCAAGGAGCACGGGTACAAGTGTGCCACCCTGCGGAGCACCCAGAAGCCAGGCGAGCGTGTTCGTGTTGCCATCAGATGTGCCCTGGGCGGCGAGGCCAGGTACAAGATGACCGACGAGAATGGGGAGACACTGATCCGTACAAAGAGCGGCCAGCTGCGCAAGCCCTACCGTAAGAGGACGAGCAAGAAGACTGGGTGCCAATTCGGCTTCATCCTCGGAGAGACTGGTCAGGGAACCAACGTCTTCGAGGTCCGCTACCACCCTAATGGAAGCCCGCCTCACAATCACCCTCCTATGGAATTCTAGGACAAGACCGTTAAGGCGTCGACGAAAAAGGCGAGTTCTTCGACACAGAAAACAAGCAGCCATCAGTTCCCTACACCGGGAGCAAAGCCTGCGGTACCTCTCAATTCCGCCGTGCCTATTGACCCATCCCTCTATTGCTAAGGTGCCCTTGGAGAGGCTGCCGCTCCTAGCCCCTCATTTTCGCAACCCGTACCTCACCCTGAGGGCGTGATCGGCTGAGCAACCCAGTGTAGTGTGTAAATTCTACTGGTGGCAAAGAGGGTAATCATAAGGCCCGGGAGAGCGCCCTAATCTATTTTTAGCAATAGATTTAATATATAGGCGGATTTACTTACTTAAATGCGCCTAAATTAGGGCTTAGCATATACTTTTCGCCCCATTATAATTTCCTTTTCGCCATAACCCCTTCTAGCAGTAATTATTATAATTTTACCGCCTATATTAGGTATAATAGTATTTTATATATTAGTAATGATTAGCTAATTTATATATTAATTTTAAATATAGCCTTATACCCTTAAAACCCTCTTAATAGGTTGCTAAGTTATAGTTTATAATAAATAATTATTAAATTTAAAAAATATACTTTTTAGTTATAATTTATATAATATTATATTATTAAAAATATAAGAAGGTTTATTAATATTAAAATTAATTATTATTATATATAGCTACTAGTATTATTAATAAGGGAGGCTTTAAAATTATAAATAAATTAACTATTAACCTTTTTAATAATAATAATATATACTTTTATAATATATTTAAAATATTATAAAAAGTCTTTTAATCCCTTATAATATAATTAAAGGAATATATTAAGCTAAAAAATATTTATTATTTATTAATAAAGTTATAAATAATAATATTTCTTTAAATATATATTTATAATAAAGCTTAATATAATTATATTTATTATTTCTTTTTAGCTTAATTAATAATTAATAAAATTATCAATTAATATTTAAGATATTTTAAGTAATTATATAAGGTATATATATATTTAAAGTTAATAAAATAATTTAATAAATAATATAAATTTAATAAAAAGGTTACCTTCTTTAATAATTATATTAGCATTATTAATAATACTTATATTATAACCTATATACCTCTTAAAAAGCAAAAGTAATAAAGGAATTAAAAGGGTATAATTATATAAAATATTTTTATTATTATTAAAAATAATAAATTATTTAGCTTTATAATAATTAATATTAAGAGCTTAATAATTAATTAAACCTTTTATAATATAATTATAGAAAAAGGCTTTAAAATATTTAAAAGTAGGTTTTATTTTAATAATATTAAATTTAAATTAAAAAAGGGTATTTTAATATCTTTTTTATTAATATAATATTATTTTTAAAACTAAAAAGATATAAAGAAGTTATTAAGAAATATAAAAGAGCTATATAATTTTTATTATATTTATTTTTAAATTATTATTAAGTAGATATTTAAGGTATTAAAGAGGAAATAAAAGGTTATTTAAATATTTATATTTAAATATAATATTAAATAATAAATTAGCTTTATTTATATTTATATAATATTTTAAAATTTTATTAAAAACTTCTTAAAATAGCTAAAAAGTTATAAAGAGGAAGAGGAGGAGGGGGACTTTAAGGCTTTTAATTAAGCAATTTTATATATTTATTATTAATATATAAAATGAATAATATAGAAAATAATGCCTAAGATATTAAGAAAAAGGATAATAATTAAAATATAAAAGGATTATTATAGGGATTATTATAGCGTTAAATAAAGGTAAAGAAAAGAAGAATAATATTAATAAAGAGTATATATATAAAGGCTAAAGGAATTAATATTAAAGAAAAGAATAAGTTTTAAGCTTAACTTTATAATGCTTATAATTTTAATATAATAAATTTTAATATTTCTTAATTAAAATAAAGGTTTTTAATTTTAATTAAAATTATAATATATAAAGTAATTATTTTTATATATAAATATTAGCTTAAATAATAATTTTCTTTATATATTAAAGAAATATATTAAAAATAATAACTTAAATCTTATAAAGGGGTAATAATTTATAAAGCTTTTATTATTATAATTCTTAAACTTTTAAATTTAATATAAATATATAAATATTAATATAACTTAATATTATAAGATAATATTAAAATAATAATTATATAAAAAGAAAGAGGAAAATTAGGGCTTTTAAATAATTATTTTATTATTTATTTTTATATTATAATTAATATAATATAATATTATAAAGATTATAAATTTAAAAATAAGTTATAATTATATAATATTTATTATTAACTACTCTCTTATATATCTACCTATTTACTTTCCTTAATCTTATTATTATATTTTTATTAATTTAATTATTATCTATTTTATAAACTTATCTCTTTATTCTTATATTCTTTATTATTTTTATTATTATATTTTATATAATAATAAATATAGGTATAATCACTATCTTTTTTAAATATAAAATTATTATATTAAAACTATACTCACTTAATTAATTATTCCTTTCTTTAAAGCGATTTTAAAAATTAAATAATACCTTTTATATAATATCCTCCCCTTATATTTTTATAAATTAATTAATAAAACCTTTTATATTATTACTTAATATATCTTTAAGCCTTTCTTACCCTTATTATCTAACTATTATTATAGGAATTTTATTTATTATTAAAAGGGTTAATATATTTCTATTTATAAGAATAAAATTAAAATTATTAAAATCCTTTTAAATACAATATTATTTACTTATTTATATATTAACAAAGCCCTCCTTATTATTAATAATAATATCCTCTTCCTTAATAGCCTTATTAACTAAAATAATATTAATCTCCTCTTTAATTACCCTTTCTTATTAAAAAATATTATTATATATTTTATAATTACTTAATAAGATAATATATAGCTAGCTAATATTATTAAACTTCTTATTAATAGCCTTAAAATACTTATTAATCCCTTAAATTAAGCTGCTTTCCTTATTATATAATATATTAAAATATATTAAAAAGGTAATAAATTAATTATATTTCTTTTTTTTTATATTATATTTATTTATTATAATTTATTTTAATTATTAATATTAAGAGAATTTTAATAATAATATATTAATAAGCTTCTCCTATATAAGTCCCTAATATTTATTATTTATTAAATTAAGCAGCCTATTTACTTTATATTTTACTAAAACCTTTATAAATTAAGCTATTATAAGCTTAATAAATTATATTACCTTTAATTAAATAGCTAAAGGAGAAGATAATAATATATATAATATCCATTAGCGCTTTACTAAAGGGGTCCTTTTAGCAATTAATATAACCTTCCTCTTTTAAGCTATTACTTATAATAATAATAAGGATAATAAGCCTATGTTTTTAATATTATTTATATAAGGATTTAATTAATAAAAAGCTTAGCTAATTAATTTAAGAGTAAATATTATCTTAAAGAGATTATTATTATTTATATTAAATAATCTTTTAATATTAAAAACCTCTTTTTTATTATTAAAAGCACCTAATAGCTATAAATTATTATTAACCTTATTATTAAATTAATTAAGAAGGTTATTTAAATCTATTTTAATTAAATATAATAGGTTTTAAGGGGCTTTAATAAATAGAAATAATAGATTAAAAAGCTTAGAATTAATTATATTATAAATAATTATATTAATATTAAATAGGTATATAAAAATTAATTATTATATAAGCACTTAATATAGAAGGTAATAATAATTTAGCTATAATAATTCCTTAGCGAATAACTTTTCGTTAAAGTATATTGGCGGCTTAGCATGGAAGTCACTTTTCAGGGGTCTGTCACATACTGGGTTGCTCAGCCGATCACGCCCTGAAAGGAACGAGCAAGCGGTGCCGAGTCTACCTGCGCCGGCAACACCGTCGTCACCACAGCAAGCGGATCTTTCTGGCATCTCTGAGCTCACGTCTATACCATCCCTATAGTCATAAGAGCCAAACAGGTCGGTTCCAAAGCAGAACGTTCGGCCTGGTGGCAATTCTTCCGCTCTCAGTCCTGGGGTATACATTTGGCGTGGTATCACTCAGGCTAATCCTGCCCGAATCCAAACACGGAGCAGTGGAAGTGTCACAACGAAGTTGGATAATTGAGTACACACTGAGGTTGCATATGGTCTTCGACTATCTTATTTGCACTCTTCTCGAGTCAGAGTCTTCATTGTTGACCCATGGAGACATGGTTTTATCGGAAGCCCTCTTGATTGAGTAAACTTGGCACAAGCATCAACAGCGTAAGGCGTTAGGAATGAGGGCCAGAATGGATCTGGTATTTGGTAGTTTGGAAATTAATTACAGTTCTGACTCTTTGACCCACTACACAGAGTGTTCTGAAATTATGGTGGCTCTCTGAGTGTATTGTCCGCCTTCCACATCTTTACTTCCATTGCAGTACAAGTCTTTGCCGGCAATGAAGCAGCCAAAGTCTACACAAGGGCTGTTGTGTGCCCCCTGCTCATGAAGATCAGTTCAGTGTCGCCAGTTGTGGACCGCAACCCTCTGGCTGATCCTTCTGTGGCTAGGATCTCATACGACGACTGTCAGCGTCGCCTTTCACCCATCTTTGATAGTCTAGCAGCGTCCATGCCTACGTCAAAGTTGCAACACGTGTGGATCGGCACCGACGAATGCAATGCGCACAATACAAAGCACCGCTTTGCTAAAGCAAAGCAGAATATGACAGGACATAATTGACCCATGCAACGTCGTCAAGGGGGTGGGTCGCATCGTCTCCGCAGCACCGCACCAACGGGGCCTAAAAGCGCAGGAAGACTCCGTCGCAATGCGCGGAACAGTTCTAGAACCCCAGAGCACGGTGGCAGTTCAATGAAAAAGACCGCAGGCTGATCCTTGGTCTCACTCGTCTCCTCTCCCCATACATACATGCGCTCCGGCTGTGCTAGCAAAGTCACTAACCGCGATGGCAAAAGTATTCATGTAAGCAACCGCCTCGTCTACCCTTGTTGAAGTCGCAGGGGGGGATGGCTGACACAGTGCCCTCAGTGTTGGTGGAACCGGCCATGCCGGCGGTGCTCTGCTCGACCTTGCGCTCCAAAAGTATCCGCAGCTCGATGTCAAGGTCCTGGTTCGTGATGAGAACAAAGCAGCGAGGCTGAAGGGTAAATATCCAACCGTCCAGACCACCCTCGGCGACCTGTCCAGCCACCAGACCCTGCAAGGGGAGTCGCGCAACGCAGACATCGTCGTCAACGCCGCCCCGGACATCACGCACCAGGATGGCATCTCGGCCATCCTGGCAGGCCTCAAGGACAACAGCCGGCCACGAAAGGGCTTCTACATCCACCTCTCGGGCGCGGCGACCTTCTACACCAAGGACCCCAACGGCCGCAAGGAGGGCCGCGTCTGGGACGACGCGGCCGACATGGACGAGATCCTGGCCATGGACCAGTCGTACACGCACGTCCCCACCGACAACCTCGTGCGCTCCGCCAGCGCGGACGCCCACGTCGCCATCGTCTCGCCCGTCGGCATCGGCGGCATCAGCCCGTCCCTCGAGCACCCCGTGCCGCTGACGACGGGGCCCCTGCTGAACACGGCGCGCGCCTTCGGCTCCGGCTTCGAGATCGCGAGCGGCGAGAACGAGAGCGGGTGGGTGCACGTGCTGGACCTCGCGCGCGCGATGCTTCTCCTCGTCGATAACGCCCTCGACGCCCTCGCCGCAGGGGCCGCCGCAGGGCAGCAGCCCGCCGAGCCGGCCGGGTTCCCCCTCTGGGGCGAGCGGGCGTACTACTTCGTGCGCGCCGAGGACGTGTCCTTCCACGACCTTCAGGCGGCGCTGGTGCCCGGGCTGCGCCGGCACGGCGTCGTGGGGTCGGACGAGATCAGGAGCGTGACGCACACGCAGGCGGCGCGGACGTGCCTCGCCGGGAGCAGCGAGTTCGACCCGGACGCGCCGCTGCCGCCGCCCGACTCGTGGGTCATCCACCTCGCCACCTGGTTCGGGATCAACATGCGGGTGCGGGCGGAGAGGCTGGCGGCGCTTGGGTGGAAGCCGGTTGAGAAGAGCATCCTAGGGGACTGGGAGGCGGCTATTGCTGAGTTCTTGAAGAGGGAGGGCGGCGCGTGATGTTTCTGTTCTTCACTGGCGGGTCTGGGATGTCCTTGAGGTCGGTCTGTACTGAAATTGCAAAAGTCCCGTGTGGCCGGATGGGGTAGTCGTTCCGCGTGGTCACTATGAGTAACCCGTCCTAACTTACTCGATGCCGATACATGAGCCCAGCACTTGACTCTGATACTGCGCCGTAAGCGGGGAAGATGTTTGCCGACTGGAATCTGGGTAGAAGAGCAACGTTCTGTCGTGTGTGTGATAGCTCTGCTGTTGTGCCCGGACAGAGGCGGGATACCTTGATAACAGAATATTAATTTCCTAAATTGTGGTTTGAAAAAAGGGGATAGAAAATGTATTGGAAGTATAAGTTTGCTATAAGATGGAACTTTCATACGACGGCATGTAGACATCAGACAAATGTCATCAAGTACTGATAGCCCCCGGAGGGATGAGACGTGTGACCATAAGCTGAAGTTCATGCCAGTTTATTCACACAACAAGCGAAAGCAATCTTATGAATCAAAAGAGTTGTAGTCTATATAAAATCACCATACTCCAACCACATAACCATACTCAGTCGCCCTCCCCCTCCTTAAGCCGAAGGGAGCGTAGCCTGCCCCCTCCCCCGGTCCCCTTAACATAGTCCTGTTCACACTTAGGCAGTGGTGGAGGCACAGTCGCCGCCACCAAGGCCACCACTGCACAGCCGCGTGCAGCCGATACCGAGCTCAGCCACCTTGTAGCAGTTCTCTGGCTCGTCTCCCTCGTCCAGCCGAATGATCAGGTCGCCCTTGCACTTGCCGTCCTCGTTGCCCTGGTAGGCGAACCAGGTGTCGGAGAAGCTGGTGACCTTGACCGCCTTGGCCCCTTCCTTGAGGGGCTTGTCGCCGGTGGCGAGGAAGCTGAAGCCCTCGCTGCCGATCTCGGTGTCGCTGGGGATGGTTAGTTAGCTTCCAGGGTGGTGGAATGGCAGTCATGCTACGCACCAGGTCTCGTCCGAGAAGTAGATAGTATCAGCGGCAAAGGCGGTGCTGACGAGGCCGGCGATGAAGAGGATGGTGGTAGAGGCACGCATTTTGGATGTTGGGAAGGATTGGTAGTTGAGTGAATAGATGAGAGGTGGTTGTGGTTGTGGTTGTTTTGTTTGAATGCTTTGACTGTTGTTGTTATTGTTGATGGTGTCTTCAATTGTGTCTTTCGAGGAGAGGAACACGCATCATTTATACTTGAGCGCATCACTGCCATTTGCCGTGGAAACACTTTTCTCGCCTTGAGCAGACCCTCATAGACTGATTTCCGAGACTCGAAGAAGGTCATGGCGGTCTCTCATCGCAGGTCTCAAGTCTGTCTTCGACTCAGCGTTTGGGCTCCGGGGCCTTCCCTAGGACAATCCATCGTGAGAGGCCTGGCCAGCCCTCAAATCGACATGGCCACCACTAGGACATAATCTCCGTTAGAATTGGCTGTATGGCAGGGCAAGATCGTAAGCGCCAAGGATCTCATGTTGGGACGAACGTGGTCGGGCCGGGCCTGTCGAGCCCGGACGGGGGATTGGACAAGCTGATCTCGGCCCCTGCCCCAGGCCACGCTTATGCTCGTCTAGTCCTTCGACCCCGTATGTGCGGCTTATGCTTACGATTCAAGGCATATGCTCCACCCGGCCGACACCTCTGCAGGAATCAATTCAAACACTGCAGGTATTTTAGTACAAACGAGGCCTCGGACGCTTCCGAAGGGTATAATTGAGAATGGCCCGAGAAAGTCGGCGCAGGCTCCGGGTCGCTCCATCGTGAACCTCGTACGAGGCAGAGGCAACCTTCGAACTTGGAGGCCCGGAAGAATGAACAGGTGCTGTGTGACACTGCCAAGCTTCTCCTTACGTTTTGATTTATTTCATTTTCGGTCGTCATATTTTCCCCTCAACGCAGTCAGTGCTGCATCCAGCATCTTGCCAGTGCTTGCTTAGGCTTTAGCACCTATGGATATGAGCACCACTTCTCTACCCAGAGTTCGCTAAATCTCAGAAAATACCGAGAGCGACGACCTCGCGTTCCCAGCAAATTCAAACATGATGTTATCCTCACAGCCCGTTTGGCCAAGACCGGCGTTGTTCACCCACCCTATCTCCCAGTACTCAACCCCAGCGCCGCCCGTGATGGCCTCGACTCTCTTCGCCACCTCAGCGACCCATGTCTTCTGTCCGTCGGCGCCGAAGGGAATGCCGGGTCTCATGTCGGGAGGAAAGTCGAAGTTGCCACCCTGCTCGCAGGTAAACGGCCACGCCATCTCGGAGACCATGAATTCCTTGCCGGGGAGCAGCGTTGTCATGTGCGTGAGCGTGTCTGATAGCCTGGTGAAGTTCCACTCAGGGCCACTGTGAAGGATCAAGGTTAGTTTCAAGTTGCTTTGCAGAATTCAGTGGTGAAGAGGCGGGAGCACTCACTAGAATGGGTAGAAAGACGCGCTGAACATGTCGATCTGCGTCGGGAAGTTGGGGTCTGCCTTCAAGACATTTTCCCAGAAGAAGTCCTGAACTCCAGCGTCGGCCGCGCCGTTGAGATGGACGTTGATCTTTGGCTGCGGGCTGAGGTCACTGTCTCTTATGCCCTTGGAGGCAGACGAAAGAAGCTGCGCCGTGTTGGTCCAATTCTCGCTTCCTCGACCGACCGGCCAGAGGATTCCGTCGGCAATCTCATTTCCTATGTCGATGATGGCCGGCTGGATGCCCGCGGCCTGGAGAGTATTGCTCACGTTGAGCGTGTACTCGTAAATCTGAGTTGTCAGACCCGCGAGATCCGTGGGCCAACCTGCCGGGATCTTCTGTTGGCCCGGGTCGGCCCAGGAATCGGAAAAGTGTAGGTTGATGTGTACATCAATGCCTGCAGCCTTCGCGCGCTTCGCAAGAGCGACATTGTAGTCCAGGTCATAATCACCCTTGGCCACCCACTACATGAGAGCAACGCGTTAGCAAATTTCCGGGACCGGGCACTCGCCAGGGAATACGCACTACTCTCTGTCGGACTATGTTGACACCGTTCTCAGACAAGATAGTCTCGAGTGGTTTGACAGTGCCCTGAAAGTCCTTATACTCAGTACCATCACGCTCCAGAACGGCAACGGATGACCAATCAGCTCCTTTGTACTGTAGAGCCGCCTGTGCCGCGTGCGCAACGAGCGCACCAAGTGCGAATTTCCGGAACGCCATCTGTAAAGACTGTGGGTGGAAGAGAATGACACCTTTCTAATATGTGCAACAAAGTACGGTCGTACATGCGAACATGAATGATGCTCTTTCAGGTTCAAAACCCACATACCATTTGTGCAGTGTGTCGACATCTTATAGATCCAGCTTGCGGCTGCTTTCAGGGGCGCAGCCAAGAGGCTTGCAGCGCTTAATGCCAACGGGATCTGCTGTCTATGCCGTTTATAGACAAACTCTGTCATTGTTAACTTTACATTTTACTCCGAAATTGAGTGACGATCTATTGATAGCCCACATAGGCACCAATTAACCTTTGCTAGAATGGAGCGTGTTTCAGGTAAGGAAACCTGCCAGCACCAACCGAGTAAGGCTACCACGTGTCAGGGGCTGAAGTTCCATGGGGCCAAGCCCGGCGCATCCGATCCTTAATCTCAACCTTAAAATTGCTGCGCCTTATCCTACTGCGAGGCTAGTCTATCCCAATGTCATACTTCGCTCACTCGACGTCAGCTGCAGGACAAAATACTTGTAGTGGAAATGGGATGCGTCTTGTCTCCGTGATAAAAGATCACATCTGACAACATTGCACTCAGATTAGCAACAAATTAGATTGTACATCTGACTCACCGCTCATACACTGTATAAGCCACAGGTGGCGCATGAGGTCAGTGCTTTTTCTTTTACAAATAAACATAGGCGGACAGTCGTTTTGGTCTACCCTGTATACTTCTGTATACATGATGAGAACACTTTATCAAGTCCACAGTCCTAGCACAAAGCCTTTGTTAGGAGATAAGACCTGTTCCAAAGTTCATGCCCAGCTGCAAACGGGCATGGAATATACCAATGGACATAACTAAACAAAGAAGAACAACGGTGCTTTCCGGAAACTTCAACATATTTCAATGGGTTCATAGTCTGAAAAACAGCTGAATGAAATCTGGGGACTTGGCAAATCTGAAGTCCTAGCTGAGAAAAGAATCCTTTGGCCATTTTTGGAAATATACAAACTCATCGTAATATCCTTTATCCACTCCAAGAGCATAAAACATCTCAAGCTTAATAGACGAACTCAAGGAAAACAAACAGTCCAAACATCTCAAACAACAAGCACTTGCCCACGTTTATGCACCTCTTCACCACACTGACAGACCTGTCAGCATACACTATCATCTTGAACATCAACAACCCTACAGGCTAGATGTCAGGCGAAGAACCTTGCGTTGCATGCAGCTGGACACCAGAGCAGCAGAGACGCTGCTCTTATAAGAGTCATGTTAGCCTCTTCTACGGGGCCGGCACGCATGGTGTCTGGTCCTTGGGTTCGCAGTATGTTCTCAAAGACCGAGAGAGCAACCCTCCCGATTACGACCCACAGAATACCCGCTTCCTACAAGCTCATACCACCATCCCTGTTCCATCAACATTACTAGAATGGGATGAGCCAGCAGATAACTCATGTTTACGGGTTGTAAGGCGAATCGATGGCATCACTCTCAAGGAAGCTTGGCCTAGCCTTTCGGAAACCGAGAAACACGATATTGCTAAGCAAACATGTACCTTCCTTGCCCAACTCCGTAACCTTACGAGTAATGAAATCGAGAGTCTTGATCATAGACCGCTATATGATGCCCTCCTATTTGGGGGTGATCGGTGTACCCCACATGGCCCTCTCAAGTCAGACGATGAGCTCTGGGACGAAATTGTTGGAAATACCGGTATATCAAAGCTACCTGATGGGGTCCAGAAAGTTTTATACAAGAATATGCCACCTGCTACACCTTATACCTTTACCCATGGAGACCTTGCGCAGGTTAACATTATGGTAAAAGATGGAAAGTTGGCAGGCATTATTGATTGGGAGCGTAGTGGTTATATGCCAAGGTGGTGGGAATTTGCCAACACAATTATTACTACAGAGGGGCAGGATGATGCGGAGTGGAAAGCTCTATTACGAGAATACATGGAGGAGCATTACGATGGAGCAAGGTTTTGGCTAGCCTGCTTTGAACTAGGGAGTTACCCAGACCTGAGTACGAACGGGAGGGAGACCCTAGCGGCCATTCGGATTGAAGCAGGATTGCCGGAGGAAGAGTCGACAATGCAGTAGGTGGTTGCAAAGGCTTTTTCGTTCTTAATCCGTATACATACGAAGCGGTATACATATACAGTCCCTTCATACAGCAGTAAATACTCAAAGACCAACATTAGACGAAAGCACAAGTCCGATAACGGTAGTATAAGAATAAAATCGTAGCAAATACCCCAAAAAATAGAAACAGCTTTATAAAAGGTGTACAGACAACTTGTAGCTAGCAAAACCCACTTCTGGCAACGACGTAGACTAGCATCATGAATATAAGTAGCTCAAGACTAATAATTAGGCAATCAATCATACAGCGAACACCAAAATAGTCTCGACACGATGCCTGCATGAAATGAATCCCACGAATGCAGTCCTAGCTGAGAACTTGGTCCCTTCACATCCACATGGAAACACGTACCCAAGGCATTTCCCAAGAAACCACAAGTTCTCACAAGCTCCCAAGAAGACCCGCTCCAAGTAAGCCTGTCGTAAGTGCAGTAGAAGTTCCAAATAAACTGTGTCTCAGTCACGCCACGCCCTGATTGATGCATTGATCCAGACTGCGGGATCATGTGGCGGGAACCACGAATTGACCCTCCAGTGTTATGTGCTTGGCTGGCTCTTGGCGCATTCACCCAACTAAGGGGTGGCTTTTGAATGTTGTTGCTGATATTAACAATCTGTGGCAAGCCTCTCCCGTAAACCTTGCAGTTTTGGTCGTCTGTCATGTTATTATAATTGCAGAGACGATTTGGACACAGCATGTTTTATGAGCAAAGGTTCAAGTTATGGCTGGGAAAGAAGTTTGTTGAGAATTGAAGCCTGGTTTTTGATTATCATATTGGAAAATTTGCGTTTCTGTGTATAATAAATAGGTGGAAAGCGCCATGAACGGAATCAGGAAAACAAAGCATTAATACCTATCAAACGCCACATTACATACACGGCGTGATGTCAGAACTTCAGAAATTTGGAATGGTTTCATGATTCACAAAGAACGTATTACGGAAAGCTGACCTATCATATTGACAGATGTGAAGATCACTTATGGCTTTGGTTGTCTTGGTGCGTGAGGACTTTTTCGACTGATCGCATCTTTTAATCCTCAACTTTCCCATTTAAAAGCTGCTCCCGTTATGGCTGCTCCGTCTCACTGAATCTGTCCGCGCATGGTTGACTTTGCTTTTATAATGGTCAAAACTGGGTAAGTGTAAAACCCTGACGTCTAATTTACTTATGAACAAGAAGCCTTTTCTAGAAAGAGAGGAACCCCCCCCCCCCAATCGGCTATCGTACTATGTAGTAACTTGTTGTGCCCTTTGTGGGTTTCTGTCGTGGATACTAGCAGATTTTGTGGAGAAACGTACCGTATTTTAGGATGTACAAAGGCGTCCTGCCCTCTGAGTTGTGTTGTCAAGGGTTCATCATAGTACAGATTTAAGTATTATGCTGAAGGCTACTCGCTTCGGGTGGAGAGGGCCGAATATAAGTTACAATGAGCTCAGATCCCTAGCGGTATAGGAACCTGGTGCAGAAAAAGAGGCATTCCGTGCTGCCATTTACAAAGCAGTATACTGTCGCGGGGGCAGACGGCCTAAGGCAATTCAAGAGGGGATGTACTCACATGAATTATCAACACTACAGTCAAGCGGTATCATCATAAAACATACCGACAGCATTTCGAGGGCCAAAATTGGACCGGAGCGGACAGGCGTGCATAAATTGGTGCCTGTGTCGTACAGTGGATGGTGCATTCTCACCATGCACCCAAAAGAAGACACCTAAAGGTGCCAGAGTCTAGAGTGGCAAGTTCGTAACACAAAAATATTTTGGTTCTGCACATATTCTCATAAACGACAATCAAAATAGTGTCATGTATCATATCTGTCTATTTGAAGGCCTCGATACATCGCGCCAGTAAATAATCCAGCTCAACCCCGCGCAACGGCGGCTTCTCCCTGACTGCTCTTCTCAATTGGGACTTCCTTGGGAGATAGCCTGCCGACACCAGTCGGGGCCAGCGCACATAGGAACGTGACACCAAACAACGCAATAGCCAAAGCCCAGCTTGTATGCAGGCCATCAAGGTACGCGCTGCGGGCTCCACGGAGCAGGTCGCCCTGGAACGCTCCTCCCAGACCGCCGGCGCCGGCGCTAAGCACGTCGTGCCCATTAACTCCTCCCATGTGCCCAGGAGCGGTGTTGAGGATGACGTTGTTCAGAATGGCGTCCGTCGCACCAACTCCGTAGGCGGCAGAGACGAACTGGAAGACTGAGGCAGCATGTCAGTTACTCTGATGTGAGTAGAACGGGTGGTGATGATAATGGGAGACTGGTGTTTCTTCTTACAGAGCACTGTGGATAAAGTCACGGCTGATTCCGACGCGGTGCTCGTTGCCCCTGCGAGGATGACGGGGATCTGCACTGAAAGGCCCGTGCCGACACCGTACAGGATCTGGTAGCCGATGACTGGGCCCAGTGCGGTATCGAAGTTGAAAGTGTAGATTAAGCCACTTCCAATTGTGACGAACACGGAACCGACCAACAGAAATGCCTGGTAGTGGTTAACTCTTCCTACCATGGAAGAGGAAACCACGGTACTGAGTGACGTGGATAGAATGGTCGGTATGACCTTGACACCACTAATAAGTGGGCTATCTCCCGCGATGGACTGGAAGTAAATGGGAAGATTATAAATCAGAGAGAAATTGGCGGCGTTCAGACTGCCGATATATGTTAGTAAACTGGTCTTCTTAAACGTTCAGCGAGGGATAACTCTGTTCACTCACAAGACAATGAAGGCACAGCAAGAAGCAATCGCCCGCCTGCGTAGTATTTGTGGAGCAACCAAAGCCTTTTCGCCCTGGAACCACTCAACGCATAGCCAGGCAACAGTTAAGACGACCCAGAGGACCAACAGGGTGACAATCGTGCCAGAGCTCCAGTGCCTGGAGACGCCACCCCATTGTAGCGCCAGGAAGAAGCATATGAGACTTCCCAGCAGGAGCACGAGACCTGGTATGTCGAAGTTGATTATAGTCTCTTTGAAGCCCATCTTAGAATGGGTCCTGGCATGTTTCGGGGTTTGGAAAAGAAGCATGGTGAGTACAGCAACACCGCCGATGGGGAGGTTGATGTAGAAGCACCACCGCCAACTGACACTCTCAGAGAAGACGCCCCCAAGAAGAGGGCCCACCACGCTGGCAAGACTGAAGGTTGACCCAAGCAGCCCGATGATGATAGGCACCTTGGCCGGGCGCGCAACAAAAGCGGCGATGGTGTAGCAACCGCCTGTTAAGCCTGCACCACCCGCACCTTGTATGGCACGACCGATAACGAGGGCCACACTGTTGGATGCCAGCGCACACACCAGACTTGCGACTTCAAAAAGAGCAATGGATGCGATGAACACAAGGCGTAAGGAGTAGTACTTGTATGCCTTGCCCCACATGGACTGGAACGACGCCAGCGTCAAGAAGAACGCACTGCCGTACCAGCCGATGTCTTCCATGCTGCTGAACTCAGAGGTGATCCGTGGAATCGCCGTAGCAATGATGCTCTTCGTGAATTGTTTCGTCAGTCACCATCCAGCAAGCTCTTTTCATCACAACGATGTCAAAAGAGAGAATATTTGAGCTTACCATATCCAAAGCAACGAGGAACATGCTCAGCAACAGACCACTAACGATCAGAACCAGGATGATACCCGAAGGATAATGAATATGGGCCTCCTGAGTAGTCGAAGTGGTGTTACTATCATCGGTAGCGTTTTTATCGTGCGAAGGACGACCAGTATCCATGTGACCACCTTGCACGGAGGCGGCAGTAGGATCCGTGTCGGTCATCATGGGGAGATTCAGACCAATTGCCAGCAGAGTAGCCTGATTGTGAAAGACTCCCGAGGAAGAATATTAATGGCCGATTATGAGGGGAGGAATTTGATGGCAAATGGTCGACAATGGTTAACAAAACACGAAGAGCTGGCTGAAATGAACACCAAGCATAGTCCAGAAAAATTTGAGATAGAGGTTGAAGAACAATTATGCATGTCGAAAGAATGGCTCGGATAACAAAGATAGAACTAATTTACTAGATATACAAACAAAAGAAAACATGCCTTTCCAACCAGTGAGGAAATGCGGCTCGACACAAATCAAGACACATCCAAATCCCTGCAGCTTGCAATATTAAGAGTTGTGACAGAGTTTTAGGTGTGTTGTCCGATAGCTAGGCCACTGAAGAAAAAGGCACCTGGAAACGGCCACGTTAACGGGCCTGAAGTACCTTTGCACCCCTTCTTTTGCATCCCATCCATAATTTAGGCACATTGAAACGGGGTAACTTACAGCTTCCAGGCTGCTGGACAACTTGAATAGTCGCCTCAAGTGTGCAGTGAGCTTGGGATCTGGAATAGTTTCCAGATCAGAATCTGAATGTCTCAATGTCAGGGAAGCGAATATGCGCTTGGCACGCTTCGCTCAACTTGCCTAACAGATATGAGTGCGTCCCCAGGCACCAGGTTTAGGGATGCTGCCAGCCGCCTGGATCCTGGGCGAGGTCCAACATCTAGGCAAGACTTACCAACTTTTATATTAGAATAATAAAGAAATAAGCACTTACACGTTGTTTAGTGACGATAAGAGACGGAGGAACCCTAAGAGAAATATTAGGGCTCCTGGGGTTTCGACAGCATCATTGAGGTTTATAATATCTGATGACTATCTTTTTCTTAAGCAGTTATCGCCTGTTCAAATTTGTTGACTAATGATCTCTATAAAACAATTGAATTGCGGACTATGTATTCTGCTTTCCTCTATATTGGAAAACATGTGCATTCAGAGCTCTATAGTACGAACTGGCCACAGGCCGACGTTCCCCTGTGTAAGTATAGCAGACAGCTTTCCGCAGGTTTAGAGTAGGCTGGAGTGACGACACGCTAAGGTTCACGCCCAGAGTCTTGCTAGATAATCACTTGCCAGTGTGCCTGACGAGATGCTTCGCCTTAACAAGGTTTCTTTCTTTGTTGAGGGCACAGCCGTATATTATTTTCGTGTACACCCTGTGCAGATGGAGCATACTGCCTCGACAGCGTTCCACGTGGAAAGATATATATGCTCTGATAAGCTCAATATTGGTTCAAACATATTCATTGCCCCTAAAGCTTATCCCCTTTCGCTTCAGACTTCACATTACCGCACAACAATCACAACAGTCATCGCTTGGTCCGCACTGGCTGCAAAAGTTGTGGTCCGCACGCTTTCCCCTCACATTACATCGATGACAGGTATCTGCTCCTTACATTAGCAAGTGCAAGAGGTATGGTAAAGAAGCGTACATATTAACGACCTACGGTACTGGCACCATCGTGAGATTCTATGGGGGTAGCGAAACTTCGGGTTTCCACAGCCAGGCCATTGACATTGATTGTAGGTGTTGACCATAGCTGAAGCGTGGAGTGGTCTTTTCCTGATGTTATAAACGCGTCGTAGACTCGGAATCTCGTGAGGCGGCCGTTTGCAAACATGAGCGGGGAAAGAAATTCGCATGAGCTAAGACTAGGCAATTGCGGCTTCGTTCCCGTACAAATACCCGTCTGGAGGAAGCTGAAAGGAATCTTGACCACGTTCAGCTTGGTCTGTTCTGCCGTGACACCCCAAAGTGCAGGAACGTGAACCAATACTAGCCAGTCCCGCGGATCGACAAGGCGCCGACGAACCAACAGGAGGAGGACACATTTCTGCCCCCATCCCTTCTGATTAATTTCGGCAATATTTAGGATCTTTGCATGTGAAACTAGCGGGGTCGGACGGTGGGGGATATTGCTCCAAGCCCAATCCGTATTGAGTGGGTAAAGTTTCAAATCATAAGGAGTAAATGCATTAAATTTAAAGGTTTCAACCTTTAAGAGGGCGCCTATGCTGCAGAGGAGGCCCTAAAAATAGCTAAGTATTCGCCACTGGGTAGGCCCGAGGGGTCCACGTGACATCATACCCTGACAAGATCCAGGCAGCTAGCACTTGAGTGACCGCCGGCTGCGGGTGGGCTGGAGGCGCATTATAAGGCGAGACCATCTCAGCACATCTCAGCACATATTAAGCGGCCCAACTCGCCATTACGGCGCTGGCGGCTCAGCCAGGGGCTACACATGCAGTACGTACAACTACCTAATCACTATATAGCAGTGGCGAAAGGTACCTGCTGAGGACCTATGAGGCTGCCAGTGCGGCGTGGCTGACATTACTAATCACGAGAGCAGCAGCGCGGACCGTGTGAAACATATTACACCAGAAAGTACCCGGTGACCCGTGGAAATATAGCCGCGCAGGGTACTATTCTGCGTTTGTAATCCAATTACACCCCCTGTCTTCCCACGTAAAAAGTACCCGACAGCCCGTTGAAAAGTACCCGGTCCAAGATATAAGTGCCCGGCCTGGAAATTCTCGATTGGAAAAGACCTTGCCTTCCCCCGTATCGAGTTTGATACTAAAAAGGTTCCCCAAGCTGGATATGTGCCCGATCGGTCCCGATAGTCTCATTGTTGTGGGTACTTGAAATGATGACCAAGCGCCTTGCTAATAAACACCCTTAATTCTCAAAGTCGGTGCAATGTCATACCGATAAGGATGAGAATGAAAACATGAACTGTCACTGATAAATAAAAGCGTAATCGGCGTGTCTGCTCACCTTTGTCCAGTTGGTTCTGTGCACAAAACAAAACCTCAACCTCCGACATGGAACAACAAACCATTCTGGTGACTGGTGCCACTGGCACTCAAGGACGGGCCACCATCAGAGCCCTTCTTCCGCTACGTTGTTGGATCCGAGCTCTCGTTCGATCAGACACTTCACCCGCAAGCAAGTCCCTGGAGAGTTTGGGCGTCGAATTAGTGGTTGGGAGCTTTGACAATATTCCTTCACTACAATGCGCGACAGAGGGAGTTTCTGCCATCTTTCTCAACGTCTCTCCTTCGTTCGAAGACCCCGAAGCAGAGACCCGGCACGCCAACAACATCATCATAGTAGCAACTCAGGCGGGAAGCAGTGTGCAGACCATTGTGTACAGCAGTACAATACTGACCGGCCAGCACGGCACCTTCCCAGGATGGGATACATGGAACGATTTTGCACGGCAGTACTGGCTGAGCAAGGCGGCCAACGAGCACCGCGTGAGGACAAGCGGCATCCCCAGTTGGACCATTCTCCGCCCATGCACGTTCATGTCCAACTACCTGAAACCTCTGGCGCCATTCTTCTTTCCCGAACTGCTCAGTCAAGGTGTCTTCCGCACCGCGTTGACTCCGGAAACGCCCACGATGCTGATCAGCCCGGACGACGTTGGGCGCTTCGCAGCCGCCGCCCTCACGCAGCCGGATCGTTTTCACGGGCACGAAATCGAACTAGGTGCCGAGGCACTCAAGCCACCACAGATTGTGGCAGCGCTGTCGGCAGCTTCGAGGCGCAAGATGGAAGCACAGTATATGCCAAAAGGCGAGGTGGAGAGGTTGATTCCCCAGAGCCATATAATTGCTGCCCAGACATATTTCAACGAAAGGAGTTCGCAGATGGATACCGTGGCTTCGCAGGAGCGCTGGGGTATTAAGCTCACGGGCTTCGTTGATTTCTTAGAGGGACATCGGGAGGAAGTTGAGCAGTCTTATGCGGCCTGAGTATTCTTGCGTCTATGTACACGCATAGCTAGCAACTGCCAATGTTATCTAAGAAGACCATGATTGAGAATTTGGGATAGCTGGTTTCTATATATTTGTTTCACGCCAGTAAGCCGGAGACTCATATATGAGTTATCGAATTCTCCGCCAGCCTGAGACCCCAATCTCTCGATGTTCACCTCCCATCATTCGCATTTTGTCATTGCGATTACATTCTCTTTCAAGTCGCATATTTCTTTCTCGAGCCACGCAATCAGAACCAAGCCACACTATCCTAGCTTGGCTCGGACCACGACAACCACGCTTCATGCCCTCCTCTAGGTCCCTAGACCCGGCACCATGGCCACCGCTACCACTGGGCCCTGCAATAGCGAAGCTCTCGGCAGTGCGCTGTCCCGTCCATATGTGGGTCAGCGGGCTCAGGGTCGGGACGCATGCGGTAATGATGATGACCCAGTTGTCGGTGACGAATCAATAGACGAGATTGGTCGTGTTATAGGCAAAATTCACCGTGGCTAGGTTCTTCAGCTCGACCGTCTTGATGGTGGCTATCTAAAAAGTGGGTGGTTTAAGGTGGTAATGCGTTGAAAAACGGGTTATCGGAATCAGGGGTGTACCGGAATCGGGCTCGCGTACGTTATGCGTATCGGGGTCGGGTAAGTTATGCGTAGTCCTTCTGGACATCGGGATCCCAACAGCTGCCGCGAAAACCAGCGAGCGTCTGATTAAGTTGGCCGCAAAGCCAGGAGTCAGGGGCGCATTGCGCAGAGATAGTGACGGTCAGAAGTAGATTGATAATAAACAATAGAAATATGAGAGCCCAGAGAAGGATTGTATAGGCTCTGTTGCGGTTAATCATGCATTAAATGAGGAGAGAAATCGAGATGTTCCCCCAGCAGGCGCTCACGGTCGAGAAAGGGACCGAAAGCCATGACCATTGAACAACTTGAACAAGGTCTGGCGGTAGAACGTAGGCAGCATGTCTGCCAACACCGCAGAGTACTTGTAAAGTGACCACGACGGAGGTGATGACTGCCAGGGTCTGATCCAAACGAGTCGAACATGGATCAGAAGCGTCAAGACCAAAGGACCAGGAGCAGTGTCCAACACTCACAGCTGCCAAGATCATAGCCCAGTCGTCCAATTCCATCTTCATGACAATCCTAGCCCCCGTGTATATGCGGGCGAACAGTACAACTAGACCCAGGCAAGCTTTATATCAAACTTTCACACCATCGATATGATCTGGATAATCAACATTGATCGTCTAAAGGCACTGAAATCTTGTCATAATACAAATATACGACCTTCAGCCATCTTGCATTATCTTAAATTCCTCAACACCTAAGCCAATATCACCCAAGCCACTATATGTAATATCCAATTAATCAAACAACATAGCAGTAGCGGCACGGATGACAGCACACACATTCCTCTTAACGCCAACTTGGTCCAAGACAAGCCCGATGTTCGACGCTGAAAGCGCAGTAAGCCTGGCAATTTACAGCTACGCGTCCCCCTCACAACGAAAGCTGTGTATGCTACCATGGGTGGCCCAGAAAACATACGGAGATCAGAAGTTTCCGAGCAGGAGGCGTCAGACATAGCCCAAGGTTGGCTTCACAGACCCCCCCTGGAGTTCCACAGACTTGGACTGTCACATCAGGGATTAGGAAGTGGGCTTAGTGATCGGCAGAAACGACGTATAAATACGACAGAGCCTGCTTGAGATAACCCTGTCAAGCACTCGTGCGCTGGAGGGCAGGGGGGCAGAGTGGGGTGAAGCGTTTTGCTTCCGCTGGCTCTCCAACGGCGTTAAGCGGTTGCTCGGGCTATCCTTGAAGGCCGACGCAACTTGTCGCTCTTTTTGATTCCGACAAACGCGGGACTGGATACAGGCTCTGGTGTAAGATTTTCGACATAAATATGTGTTAGAGATCAATGGCGTTATGATACGATGCCTAGCCAGCCAACTGATGCATCCTCCAGGATTCTACATCCGAGCATTGCAAAATGTCTAACCAAAGCGAGCTTCTGCTGAATCATGCCAGTGTCCTGGTGAACACGCCGCTGAGCGGATCATTGCAAACAGCCTCTGGGCCGATCGTCGCCTTGGTTATTGGTGGAACACTACTAGCACTATACCTGGCCTACCGTTCGGCGTTGCCAAAACCAATTCCCGGCATTCCATACGATGAGGCCGCATCTAAAAGCCTCTTGGGCAACGTACCCGAAATGCTGAGATTCTCAAAGGAGAATGATGGAAATATTGTTCCCTGGTTCTTCAAGAAGCTCACTGACAAAAACGCTCCGATGGTCCAGGTCTGGATCAAGCCTCTACAGCCACCCGCCGTCATCATCTCCGACTATATGGAGATTGAGGACTTGATGGTCCGTCGAACCAAAGAGTTCAACAGAGGAAAAGGATTTAAGTGGCTCTTTGGACAGATATCCCCTGAATTCCACATTACCAAACCATCGGGTTCCCCAGAATACAAGAGGAGCAAGGATCTTATCCGTGATCTCATGACACCCAAGTTCCTGAACGAGGTAAGCACGCAGAAAATATCGGAGAAACACAAATGGATTTTTGATTTCTCGTTCGGATACTGATTCTAGTTCAGGTATCTGCGGCTCAGGTATATCGGTACGCCTCAATGCTGGTGGCACTTTGGGAAGTCAAGGTGCATCATGCCAACGGTCGACCATTTGATGCGATCAGCGATATCTTCAACTGCGTTTCAGATATGGTCAATGGAGCTGCCTTTGCTATCGAAGACGACATGAGTGCGACGAGGCACCAGATGAAATTCACCGCAACACTAGAGGATTCGAATGTCAAGGAGGAAGAAGACGGCTCCGTTAATATCCCGCGAGCGCCCGAGCAGCCAACACTTGTGGCCTTCCATCGACTGACGGAATACCAAGGCGAACAGAGCCGTTCTATCAACGCCCCCATCCAGCACAAGCTGCGCATGCTCACAAGTCCGGCTCTGAGAAACGCGTTCAAAGTTGTGAGACAGGTGTTTACAGAAGAGGTCAAGAAGGCTCTGGCTCGGATAGACGTCGAAGGCGACGGCACAATGATGTCAGCACTGGATCAGATGCTGTTGAGAGAAAAGCAGTATGCCGAGAAGCACGGAAAAAAACCCGAATACTTCCACGGGCGCATAGTAGATGAGGCAAGTGGACCACCACAGTTTTGCCTCAGAACGCAAAATTTCCAGACCATATTTGACGCATCCGCTGACACGACTTCAGGCATTTGGCTACTATTCGGCCGGTCATGAAACCAGCGCAACGAGCATCAGCTGTGAGCCTGCGAACCCCAGGACCCTCCGTGAGCCAACGAGTGCTGACAAGGACTCTACAGGGATGACCAGGTACCTCGGTGACTACCCCGAATGGCAGGAGACGATCCGCGAGGAGCTCCGCGCAACCTTCTCCGCCGCGGCCGAGGAGAAGCGGCAGCCGAGCGCAGACGAGATCAACAAGAGCCGCCTCCCGAACCTGGAGGCCTTTGCCGAAGAGACGCTCCGCATGTGGCCGCCCTTTTTCCAGGACAAGCGGGACACCATGTGCGACACGACACTGCTCGGGGTGCCGATCCCCAAGGGCACCGAGATCCTCATCCCCACGGGGGGCCCAGGCGTCGCCCGGCCCGCGATCCCCTGCCCGGAGGAGCTGCACAGCGAGGAGTGCCGCAAGAAGTCCAACATGCCGCCCTGGAGCCCCGAGGATATCACGGCGTTCAGGCCCGACAGGTGGCTCGTGGAGAACGAGGCCGGGGAGCTGTCTTTCAACCCCAGGGCAGGGCCCACGTTGGCGTTCGGGCTTGGCCCGCGGAAATGTTTTGGTCAGAGGCTGGCGTACATGCAGATTCGGAATGTCATCGCGCTTCTGCTGTGGAACTTCCGGTTCAAGAAAATGGAGGGCAAGTTTGCTTCGAAGGATGCGAAACTTGAAATGAGTGTGGTTCCCAAATACTGCTATGTTGCATTAGAAAAGGTTTAGGTTTCTATCATATCCCATCTTATTGGACTTATGGCTGAAGCAGATAAGCCTGGTGAGCCAGGCTAAAAGGATGGACGATATGAGACCATGTTCCTTACTAGTAGAAAATGCCAGCATAGGATAGCTCTTCAGTAGTTCTTAAAATGGACTTTGATTTCAATGTAAATTCTATACATCGCTAATGACGGGTTCCAATTTCACGTCTGTCCAGAATTTCTGCTTTCCCAGCTAGGATGCTTCCACACTACATGCGCCAGATCTATCACGACTGGCCGGACCACAGCTGCGTGCAGATCATGAAGCGCATTGCCGAGGCCATGACCAGGGGCTACTCAAAGCTGCTCATATTCGAGTGGACCCTGCCGGAGAAGGGCGTCCCGCTTTACCCGGCTTTGCTTGTATCAAGATGGTGTCTATCTTAAACGGATGCAGGACCGAGGAGGATTGGACGGCGCTGCTACATGCTGCAGGTTTGAAGATCGTCAAGATTCATCGTATTAGCTCTCAAGAGGAGGGTCTTATTGAGGCGGAACCTGCATGAATAGGATTGGAGAGGGCACACAATAGAGCTGAAGACCCCTTCTGGGTGGTGCCAGCCGGTTTAGGTTTGTTGGAAATCGTCTGCATATTTACCCCAATTCAGTGTTGGGGTGTTTCTTACCAATGGGCTGTTCTTAACTCAAACATATCCGCCAATCGCTCAGCAATCCTCTTGCCCAATAACCTCCAGTGTCCCCATCGCCAGCATCCGAAGCACACTGACGTCCACGGCAAACACATGCTTGAAGCAGGCGCGTAGTTCAACTGCTACGAGCGAGTCCAGACCGGAATTGGTTATTCGCCAAGATTTTGTACAGCAGCGCTGTCTAGCACGCCCCCTACCCCTTGACCGTAAACTCAATCAGCAAATACTGCATCTGAGTATCTAGATGAGCCATGTGAACCGTTCTTGGCATCCTTGGGCGTGTGGACCATATGGATATTCTGGGACTCAGTGGAACCAACTCGTTTCATGCTTCGAGACCGAGACTCGCTATTGAAGAAGTCTTTGGTCCTGCTGGCAACAGACTGCCACGTAGATCGACGGAAGAAGAGCTGCAGCGTTGGGAGACAGGCAGCGAAAACACCTATGCTGCACTCAACCATGCCCCAGTAACAATACAATGTTGCGTTCACTATCAAATTTGTTAGAATTCTACGGACATACGGATACTCAATGACAGACAGATGAAATCATTCTCTGGATTGGATGCCACTTGGACAAAACCAGTTGAGACTATCAGACGGGCCAATGATGCTGCAAGTGTCCTATTGATGTTAGCTGGAGTATCATTGTCTGTAGGTATAATCAGTCCTTACACTGCGCCAAGAAGAAACGATATGCTGCCGACTAATTTATTCTCCGTTGACAATTTGAGCCGCCAAATCTGAACGCTGTTAGCGGTATTTTGGTAGGTAGAAGTCTCTCAAAGAAGACTCTGACTCACTACAGGAATAGGGATACATATTATAACCAGGTCCGTCACAAAGCCAGTAATACAGAATGCCATCCAAACACGCAGGAAAAATTGGCACGTCGCCATCTCAGAAATCGGTTTCCAGATATCGAAGAGCATAGTGCCGCAACAAAGTAAGGTTGCCAGGAAGAATGCGATCGACCACAGGACGATAACGACAACTAGCCCGATGAGCAACCAGTTGAGCTGTTTGTTGACGGAAAATATTCGCTTGTAGAAGCAAAGGAAGCTGATTTTCGTGCAGGCCAGGGCGAACGGAAGAATGAGACTGATAGTCCATTGAAGCTAACATTGTGCACATCAGCCCCTTGTAGACTCAATGAGGGCAATTCTGCACCTCGAACTTTGGGATTCTAAATATCAATATCACATACTCTGATTGATACGGAAATTTGATTCGACGTAGCTGTTGAGGGAGTCTCTATCGACGTGTGTAGACGGTAGCCAAAGGCCTCACGAGATACACCATAAACAAGGCATATGCCCACTCCGGCAGTCAAGAGCTGATGGGGCTTAAATTAGTTTCGTTTTCCTCAGGTGTTGTCATGAAATATTGCAAACATACTGTAGCGGGTAAAAGGAGCCAGTCATCTGTCTTGAGGGGCTGCTTGGCTCCCCTTCGCGCCTTGAATCGAAACGCAACCGCCAGTATGTCTAGCAACGAAAGAGCAATGCCGGCCGCAATGACGTGGCCAGGCGTCTGGTAATAGTGCTGTTCGGCCATTGGAATGATGTCTCCGGAAATGAAGTCTCATATGCGCGGATTCATGAACGCAAAGCGACTTGTTGAGAGCTTGATGGCAGTCCTAACAAGAAGCAGAAACAAACTCAGGAGGCTAAACTGTTTTTATATGTTGTCACAACGTAGTTTTTCTCTTGATTGAGCATGAACGCCTACTGTATCTCGAATGCCACGTATTCTTGTGGTACCCGAGTTGCCCTGGAGCGGAGCCTTGGCTAGCGGTACGTGGGTTTGAGCTTCTGTACGCCTTGCGGGGGCACAGACAATGGTGTGTTGCAGCTTATGATCTGGTGCAGGGCTTTTTTTATAGTCACCAATCAAAGATATGTACCACTGCCGAAATCCTAACATTATTTTCAAAGGAGGCGGTGGTGGTGAAACATACATGCAGACGAGCTCTGCACTGCCGTCGCCATCCCTTCCTCTTCTCCCGCCTTGTCCCTTTCTCCTCAGGCCTTGCTCTTGATGATCAGTCTTTCTGTCTGGTCGCTTGACCGGTCTGTCTGATCCGATCATCTGAATGGCAACCAACCGTAACACAGTTACTCAACTGTATCCCAGGCTCTTGGATTGGGTAAACGAAAGACGATCTGGTCTTGGGGGCCGAAGGGCGGGGGGCCATATTATTACTCAGCTTGGACAGGAAGGTTGGGACTTTACCTAGCGACTAGCCTTGGCAGTGTGTAGCACAGGTCTATGTTTCATGTGCGTACCCCAAACCTCACCCTGGATCCCGATGTTAAATTTGAATGCCCATCCAGAGGAGCCTTGGAGCCTTTGAGAAGATACAAAAGAAGAAAAGCCCTGATGCAATGGTCTCATTCTTCCAAACGTCAGCGCACAGCATCCGCCAAGACTTTCAGTAGATTGGTGTATTCTCAACGTGACACAATTTGGTGCAGAGTACAGTGCAGAGAACGCAAGCGAGGCAGAGCTGAACATGTTGTGGGATGCCACCATCGCGTGGGAGAACGGCATGGCCGCACTAGCAAACGAAGAACCGACGAGGTTTGAACCTCCAAGACTTTCCTTAGGGAGGCCAAGAGGAAGAATCTTCATATTGTGAATGCGCATCACCTTCCGCATTGCAGGGTAAGACGTACCATCCGCGAAGAAATCGAAAAGTGGGACCACATATGAACCCAGCACGTGGCTAATATTAATAAATCTATATAAATATATAAATTGCTTATATATATATATATATATATATATAAATGTTTTCTTAACCATAAAGATTCAAAATATAAAAAAGAGAGGCTGATAAGTTATAATGCTGCATGTTGGGGCTGAGACAACCGAGCATCTTGAGTACAAGACATGATGAGCACACCGGTCTCAAAATCCCAGAACTGTTGGTGGGTGGCTATTCGGCCCCCTGCGCCCCAGGATGTACGACTTTCGCATATCATCCACCCATTAGCACTCTCCACCGCCGGGGCGTGAAAGGAGACCTGACAATTTAGTGTCGTGTTCATCGCCAAGCTCCGGATCTCTTTGCTGGTAGAGTCCCAGTTTGCAAAGATCATCAGCTCGAGAAGAGACTGGTCTGACAACAGGGCCATCGAGGGCAGGTGAGCAGTGCTTTCCTGCGTTGTTGAAAATCGGACGAGGCCGTGGGCGCGAATTCGTGAAAGATCGCCATTTGGGGGCTTGAAAGGTAGTAACCTCCAATCAAAGGGGATTTCAGCATGCATGTTGGCCGGTAGCTCATCGTTGTTGATCTGAAAACCAATCTGTTGGAGGTCATATCGGGGCGCATCGTGGGGGCGGAATCCTCCAAGGTCTGGTGGGGAATCGGCATATCTTGGCGTTGCATCCTGTGCAGGTGCCGAGTCTCGCCTTTGGAACGAGATGATGGCGACGTAGAGACATGGGCCAGAGTCACCCTGGGTGGCTCGTACAAGGCGAGTTGCGTAAGTGCGCCCGTCGGCCGCCCGGTCAACGTGATATCTCACCGTGGCGGTAGCCTTGACGGGCTTCAAAAACGAGGATTGGGATGAATAAGCGTCAAAGCCTGATGCAACGGTGGCCAAGGCTGCTGAAAGAGCCTGGCTGATGATGGATCCGCCAAAGGCAGTGTCGCCAACAGGTTGCTGGATGAGAGGCCTTGTACAGAAGTTTCAGTGCCACCCTGCTGAAAGGAAGAAAATGAAAGTGAGTAGGGTAACATACCCTTCGTTGGTATACGTCTCAGAACCCGATTCAGACACCTTGTTGACGGAGGTAAGCACCTCTAAAAGAGACTTCTGGTCCATGATGAATACTTTGTGGGTGCTGACAATCTCCTGGCGAAAGCTTTAGGTCGTGTTGGTTCCCGCGCTCCGCCTTATATGAAAGAGATGAACTAAATGTGAGTCGCTTTCCCCGCTTTCCCACGTGCAGTAGAGGGGACCAGAACCAACATGAAGAATCGTTGCACCTAGGTACTTAAGTATACACCCAAATAGACACGTACCTCATGTACCCCCCGGTTCATGATATCGGTCCAGCCATGCAGAAATGGAATGATTCAGAACACAGATACATACCTAAGAATTTAGATGCCTCTGTAATCTTATGTTGCTAGCATTCGAAGGAGAAGAACCCCACAACAGACACATGCTATGGCAGTCACTGGGGGTCCGATCACTTGGGGGGTCAGTCCCTTAGGGGGGTCACGTGAGGAGTCCGTACGTCTTCAAACAGGATGCCCAAATTTTGAATTGGGGGCCCAGCATGCAGCTCCAGTTTTCGGACAGGGCAAGGTGAATATTCTGATCACAAGCAACCTCAAAATCTATATATGTTCAGTATAATGGGCGGGATGACTCAATAAACAGGATGGGCACGGGGACCACTTGGTTGCAAAGGTACAGTGGAACGTGGTGTGGGCCGATCTCCCCTCCACAGTCAGGGGGCGGCATGCGGCGCAGCGGCCGGGTGTCCGTCTTCTCGGAAGGATGCGATAAGTGCGTGCATGCGTTTGTCATCCAACTGAAAGCTTGCGCGATCCCCCAATAAGGCGGCCGGCCATCTTCATGTTGGGACATTCGGTTCTGATAGCACCTGTTTGGTGCGTATTTCTCCGCGCATTGGTGCTCATTGCCAATTTGTTTATGGTCCGGGCAAGCAGCTTGAGGCGAGGTTGCCATCATTCGGCTCCAGCATGGGTATGAGCGTGGACGTGGCTATGGACGCAGGGTCAGTCACAGTCAACCAGAACGCCCGTGCAGGCTTTGGCTTTGGCCCAGGCCCAGCTTCCTCAGCACAGAAGTTAAATGGGACGAGGCTTCGGACGTCTTGTGATGCCTGCCAGAACCTCAAGGTCAAGTGCAGTCAGGACAAGCCGTCATGCCGTCGGTGCTCCAAGAACAGGCTTGACTGTGTATATTCTCCCCTTCGGCGGATGGGGAGGCCAAAGAAGCCTTCTGCTGCGCCATCCGCTGCATCGTCTATTACGTCCTCGGCGTCGCCCATCGCTTCCGTCACTCCGCAGTCACAGTCTCAGTCACATGGCAGCCAGCGTCGACGACGTGCCACTACCACAACTCCGAGAGCCGCCTGTCTGATGCAGCCCGAACTTACAGGCCACACCCCGGCCGGTATGGAAAATGTGTCCAGAGCTGAGGCTTCCTTCGGACTAGAGAACGGTGATATCACTTGCGACGGGATTTACAACGGAGACATGGTTTTGGGAGCGGAGGATGATGACATGCTGAGGGGTCCGTACCCGGCCGCAATGCTTGAGGACAGACCAGAGACAACCTCTGCAAACGACAGGTTCATCACACTGGCTGCCGGTCTCAACGTCCCATCCGCCTCGGAGCAGGAACAGCCGAGATTGCTGATGTCTCCCCTGACCACTCTTGTGAGCCTCCAGTCACAAGTCGGGACACATCAAGGAAGTTCTTCATCAGATGGTGACCAACTGAGGAATCAGGCCGGCCACTGTTACCTTGCCATCCTCCAGCGCCTGACCCAACTCGAGGCGACTCTCGACGCAAGTGCCCAACCACCCCGTCTCGACGTGATACTGTCAGCAGAACGCGACACCAGGCAGCTCAAGGAACGCATCTTTTCCTGTCAAGGTCATGGGCGCCGCGAACTCGACATGGTGGGCAGGCCGGCAGCCCAAACGGAACGGAGTCCTCAGAATTGCATAGACGCGCACGGCTCAAGTCTTCTCGTCCTCAGCCTGCTAGCCGACCGCGTGACGAGTCTCTTCGAGGACTTATTCCGCCGCGCAGCCGTCAGTTCGCACTCGATGGACCAGGCGACGCGGGTGACGACCGCCGCGTGGCTCTCTGGGTCCCAGCCGGATTTCGCGAGCCTGGCGGACGAGAGGCAGTACGAGCGGTCGTCACGGAGCTCCTTCTCCCGCAACATCCACTGCCCGGTGCCCGAGGCGAACTGCGAGTTGACAATCGGTAACTACGAGGTCGAGGATGAGGTCAAGAGCCGCGTCATGAAGCTTATCCTGAAGAACCGCGTCCGCGCCCTCGAGGGGATGCTGGGGGACCTTGGGAATTATCTGAGGAACATTGCGGGCCAGGACGACCGTCCCAACAGTGAAGGGAACGGACAGGGGCCGGCGGGGGAACAGGGGAGCATACTACTTGGAATTGTTGATCGCAGCCGGGGATCGAGACATGCCGTAACTGCGTGCCTGGTCGAGGACCTCCATAGACGAGTAGAGATGCTTCGGGGCAGACTCGAGCTGGCAGGGCACTGACTGACATGGGTAGAGTGACAATACACGTAGACTTCGTGACGAACGAATTAGTACTCGTCTAAATCCAACAATGATCAACATTTTGTGCATAGCGTTCTGGCATTTCTAGGTGTTGATGCGCCCAAGAAGTCGTAGCATGTCGGTGGAGCTCTTGTCCAGCATGGCCCGCGTGTCTTCCGTGACGCCGCCTCCGAGATCCCCAAGATCCTTGCTGATGTCGTGAAGAACCTCTCCGAGCAACAGCACGGAATGACGCAAAGCCTCTCGGCCCACCATGATGGCTTCCTCCTCGTCGAGTGCGTGGGTCCCAAGGTAGGTATCGGATTGGAGCGTGACCAGGGCCGGAGTATTACCACTCCTGCTCAGGACGTTATTGCCTGTTGCGGCGCGGGATGGCGTGGTTATCGTAGGCAGGATGCCGGCTGACACACCCACGCTCTCATACAGCCCTAGAAGGCCGTTTGCCGCCTCCGCTATTGTCCGCAGCATGGCCGCGTCCAGGTGGGTGCTCGCGTTCGCGCAGCCATTGAGTTTCTCCCAGTTGCGCACCAGTAGGCGGCCCGCGCCGAGGATATCGCCTAGAGAGATGGCACGGCTGTTGTTATGGTTGTTGACATCGGGTGGGGGCGGACAGGTGCTCTCGCTGATGGCGGTGACTATCCGCAGCGTCTCGGGCGTACAGTCACACGTCATGGTCGGAACGGTGGGCTGCATGGTTGCTGATACTGGCTGTAAGCGACCTTACGCGACGGGTCGAGATTTGCAATGTTCCCTTCTTTTGGGGCAGATCCTTTTTTCCAGAGTCCCAAGGGGAAGGAGACGACATGGAGCTAGCTCGCTTCTGTGCTGAGGGTTGTATTGGTCAGCCAATCCCTATTCCCGTTTTATTCACAAGCATCGGAAGCAGTCTGCAGTCATTCGGTCAGAAACCACTTTTGCTTCTATCCACCTTTCCTAATTATTATTTACGGATTGACCCGCACAGTTTGGTGCCGAGCGCGTCAAATTGACGACGCAGTGTTGGGTTTTACCAAGCGCTGGCACTTTATTCAATGTTCGTGACTTGGCATCATCAGTGTCATGGGCGCTTCGGAGCCGCGCGGAGGAGAGGGACCCGGGAGAAGTAGTATAGGTCCGGGTGGTTGTTGTGGAGAACCGCGCACCTCGGCCCCCCTCTGGAGCATCACAAGACAGTAGTGAACTATGGTGAACTATGCAGTCTAAAAGTCGAAAACCTCTAATCTTTTCGTCTGGTTGTCTTTTCAATTTGGTAACCGCAAGTTCTCCACGCAACAACCCTGGTGACATCCCAAAGCGCGAAGCCTCAGAATCAGTGGTTTCTTGCGCAGTGTTCGGAAAAGAAACGACATCATTGCATGGGATTATGGATCATTCACTCGAGCATCACCGGTCCTATGTTGGCAGGCCAATATCAGAACTACCCACACCTTCTTTAGTGGTCTCTTTACCTGTACTCGAGAAGAATATTGCTGCGCTCCACAAAGATGTCGAAGAGCTCGGGATTGGCTTCCGCCCCCACGTCAAGACCCTCAAGGTAAGGGAGTTTCATTGCTGATCGTATTCTGGGCGTTGTGATACCGACAGCAAGTCAAAAAGTCGTGTTGGCTAACTTGACTCTCACGTCAGACTCTCGAAGTCACTAGGTTGATGCTTGGCAATGGCAAATACAAAAGCATCATCGCATCAACACTTGCAGAAATTCGCGGTGCCTTGCCGTTGGTCGAGGAGGGTCTATTAGAGGAGGTCAGTATATAGGAGCACGCAAACATGCCTGCTTAGGTATGCAGGCCTCGGAAACTGACGCGGTCGCAGTGTCTCTATGGGATTCCTGTGTGCCCCAGCTACCTCCCGCAGCTTTCTGCATTTCGATCATCCATCAGAATACTTTTGATGATCGACAACGAGCAGCATATTGAAAGCCTGGAGGAATACGGGTCCTCAACGCCGTGGGATGTCTTCATCAAGCTTGACGTCGGCTCCCACAGAGCCGGAGTTGACAGTGAAAGCCCGGCGTTCCGCCGCGTGGTCGAGCGCGCCGAGGGGTCAAGTTCCGTGAACATTCACGGATTCTACTGCCACGCTGGCCACTCGTATGGTGGGTGCAGCAAGGAGGCTGCTGAAACAATACTGAACATTGAGATCGCTAGCGTCCTAAAAGCTGCTGCTCTACTGGCCCCGTCCAGAGATTTGATTCTATCGATTGGTGCAACCCCAACGGCGCATGTTATTCGGGCTCTCAAACATCGTATTCCTTCAAACATAAGGTTGGAATTGCATGCAGGTACAGTCATTCCCACCAAATGATGAGTATGGGGAGCCCCTGGCTTTTAACGGCCAGGGTCCTCGATAAGTAAGGTTCATTGGCTCAAGAACGCTCACACTCTTTTCAATAGGCAATTTCCCTTGCAACGATCTTCAGCAATGCTCCACGTCACTAGTCACCGAGGCAGACCAGGCTGTTCGTGTCGCTACCGAAGTGGTCGGAGTGTACCCTGAGCGTAACGAATCACTGGTCAACGCAGGAGCCATCGCGCTGTCTCGAGAGACCAGCGCGTATCCTGGCTTCGGTCGGGTGGTCGGCAAGCCGTCTTGGGGCGTGGTCAGACTATCCCAGGAGCATGGCATCCTGGGCAGTGAGGAACAAGGTGCACAGGTTGTGTCAGAATTCAAAATTGGCGACAGGGTCTATCTGTACTGCAACCACGTCTGCATCACTGCTGCCGCGTTCTTTGTATATTTCATAGTCAACGAGGATGATGTCGTGATCGATACTTGGGTTCCATGGAAAGGATGGTAGTCGTGTGTAAATACTACGCGATTGTGCAATACTATACTTAGAAAGAAGTCAATACTCCTCAGTCTGGCCGTGTCTCAACCAACAAAGTCTTGGGCGAAACAAGCTGCTGTAAACCTTTCTGCTTTTTTCCGTGCACAAATCCGCCCATGATTATACGCTCGCAGATCACAGGCCGATTTCCCCAGGCTCAACCATGTGGCATGGAATGAGACCGGTGTGAGAACACGTTTCCATGCGTGCCAAGTCTGAGTGGAGTGCCGTTTATGGGCTCCGTTACCGCCATTAAACGTTCTGGGGTGTCTAGGATCACAGTACGGACGGCTCTCGAGTAGCCAACGGCTTCTTTGATCGATGGAAGCGAAGTTCACACACACCTTGGAGCACATAGCATCACGGGAGGTGAGACTAGCTTAGGCAGAGCGCGGTGTCATTATCCTGTCTTAAGCGCGGTATTGTACATGATTGGCCATTCCAACCGACTGCCGGAAGGGGGAGTGCGCTAAACCCTTCGGGCACAACGTTTGCCTTTTCAGGTGACAGGGCTATGTTCCGTCGACAGGGCCACTCCATGGAGTCCGAGAAGCCTGGTTCACTTATCACGTATTGCTTAATATTGACGTACTTTACCGCAATTGTGATCAGGATTGTGCGTGATTTTGTACCGGGGAAACCACCGTCACACCCCTGGTTCGGCCTCAAGAAAGGGGTTCAAAAGCTTGCTACTTCTTATCACTTCTCAGAGGACAGAATTGCAGGAGTACATTTCAAAATTAAAGCGCAGATCTATGCAGATGTGACTCAAGAAATACGCCAGCGCCACAAACTCAGCTTCAATATAAATTGCCGGTGGCTTTGTGTCCATCGTTTTCCATCTCATCGTTTCCTTCAAGCATAAACCAGCTTTCGCCGCTCATCGAGAGGTCATGACTCCTAGACGCCTTTTTTGACTCCAAAGGGCATGACTGCCATAATTGCGGCGCTATTCAAATTCTCTGCGAATTGAGAAAGTGACAACATGTATTCCTCTCATGCGAAGGATATCCACATCTGATTTTCGTGCATCACCTTGTGAATGAACCAAGGGCTTTGTTCTGGGGATGGTCGCTGCCAGACTAACTCCAGGAGCTTTGCCGTCGCTCTGATGTTGCCTAGCCCGATGGTTTGGAACATAACCTCGAGACGGTGACACAATTCTGCACGTCGCTCCTCATCCCTCACGCAGCATCCGATGACCGCGATTGCCCAGCACAGGCTAGTGTTGATGCGTGCTGTGGGCGAGAGTCGGCGCAAAAGACCGAATGATATCTCCACCAAATTTTCAATGTGTTGGCAGTATAGCCCGCCGGGGTTCTCCGACTTGTATTTTTCTAAAGAGGTGAGGAGGTAAAGGTGCACGGCTTGCTGGTATATTGAGGCGCATAGTGCCACTTCGTCCTCCACTGTGATAGGCGGGCAAAAGGCAAGTATCTGGTTCTGGATCGATGAGAAGGTCATGAAGTCATCAAATGCTGGAAATGAAGGATCAGGCGTCATTGCCAGAGCCCTTCCACCAAGATCGTGTATTTCTGGTATGAGAAGTAGTAGGGACAGCCAGCAGCCGCACAAATTCCCGACATAACCTGCAGTGGCCAGCCTTCGTGCCTCAACCACCAAGGCAGGCTCTATAAGTGGCTTGGTGCAAAGTGTTGGGTCAATGGATATCATGCTGATGAGCCCAGTGTACACATAATATTCGATGATGAAGTCCCGCAGGCCTACGTGGACAGAGATGGCTGGGTGCGTCATCAGACGTGCTAACAATGGCCCCGAAGCGCTCAGATGATCAAAAATGGCGCCGTGAACGTCTCCCCTAGTGGTCTGCCATCGAGCAGCTGGTCAGCGTCATATGTGTACGCAGACGTCTTTCCCTTACCTCGGTAAAGCACATGATCAAAGCCCCAATGGTAACCCACAACGGGCTTCTCTCATGTCCGTCGACGTACTCGCCGATGGCGGACTGGAAAATGCGAAGTGCACTGGCATAGTCTCGTCGAGCAACGTCCAAAGAAGCACCGCTGGCGATGGCTTGGTGGGCAGCGCTCTGAGCTAGGACAAGTCGAAGTATGAGGTTGTTGGCGAACATGAGCGGAACCATTTGTGTAATAAAGGGGTTTTCGTTTGTTGAGCCATTGCCCATACTCAGGGCCGTGCATGAGACATAGTGACCCAGGAGTTGGAATGACCGGGTCTGAAGCCCCGGAATGCATGCAGGAGAAGCTGGGATCGATTGTGTTCCCGCTGTCAACATTAGATCCGACGATGGTTGGCCAACTAGCCCAAGCAGCCCAGGTGTTTCAATGTCTAATGCAGAGAAGAGGGGGTCATCAGCCGTGTCTCCGAGAGTGTCCTCAGCTGCTAAATAGGTGGAAATTCCTTCGATAGCCTGGCCAGCGGCCCTAGGCTGCGGCGACGAGGCCTCTCGGGGACTCGTTGAATGAGGTTCCGGAGAGCTTGGCTCTGTTTCATGCAGCTGTCCAGCCGGGAAGCCAAGCTCAACATTGCACGGCTCCGGAGGGGCAACTAGCGAGATTTGTCCGGCTGATGGGCTTCTTTGCCGGTCTGCTCCGCCTTGTGAAGCCGTACAGGTATCAGATGAGTGCAAGTGGGAGATTCTGTCTCCCACCGATAAAGACTGCTCAGCATCCCCATCATTTGAGTTCCTGTGAAGATGTTCGGCTTGCCCTTGTCGCGGCTGAGTTCGATCAGCGGGCCAGCGGCATGTAAGATGATTGCGCGAGCAGCCAGTGCAGACAGGCTTGCGCTCGTCGCACTTTTTCTTGCGACCGCGACAGGTCAAGCAGCCGGTCCGCACCCTCAAGATGGGAGCACGTCTGTAGGAGCGGACGTGACGGCGCACCAGCTGGCAATGGCTCGAAGATGACATGGCCAGTCGTGATGCCGGGCTTTGACTTAGTAATCAGCGGGCGCGTTGTGTCCGCAGCAATACGGCCTGTCGATTATGCAAGATGCCAAGCCACGCGTGACGATGTGCCTCGCAAATCTGCAAAGGGCTGGGTGGGCTCCGCATTGACTTTGTTTGCTTATCATCAACGCGAACGCCCACCATCACGCGACAATGACGACAGCTCGAGTCTCGGGTACTGAATAAGACCCCTATCCGTAGACAGGAGATGTGTTGGTAGATTCTCTAGAAATCCAATAGTGATCGGATCGTTGAGAATGCCACGACCCGCACTATCGCGATGGGCTGACCAATCACAACACTTTCCGCGTTAAGTACCGGTACGGTAAAACGTCGGCTCAACTTTAACTTCGGATCATCTTAGACCAATGCGCACACCTTTGAAGTTTCGCAAAACTCTGATCCTCGCGTTCGGCTTCTCTTCCGTACTCTTCACCTGAGGACTACTTGGAAACATATGACTCGTGGCTGACCTCATATATTGGGCTACTTAGAAATAACCCAAGCCAGCCACGACCCCTACCCAAGCAAAACGCCGCTGCGATATGGTAGACGTGAAATCGGGACCATATGTCAAGTTTCTCGACGGCGCGTATTGGCCGAAGCAACACAAGGACAATATCGGAGAGAACGGATATTCATACCTGCGAAAACAGATGGTACACCGGTACATCACCCAAACACCCACACCTAATTACTCACACCTAAACACCTACACTCTTAATACCCACACTCTTAGCACCCATATACCAAATACCTATATACTAAACACATATACGCTTAATATCTATATATCTAATACTTATATATTTAATACAAATTGGGTATATAAATTGGGTATGGGTATGGGTATGGGCCGTTATGGGCAGCTGTGTAAATTAGGGTGTAGGTATAGGTGTAGTGGGCTACAAGTACCGGTATATCATCCATTTTGACCGGTGCGAACATCCGCTCTGATATCGGATTCGATCGAGGAATGACGACACGTCGTGTGGCTTTGCACAATTATCAAAGAGTAAAGTCATCACTTTATCTACAAAGTCCAACTAAAATGCCCAGCCCTTGAAAAGCCTCAGCTATTACAAGATATACGAGCAACATGACTTCTCACTCTCTAATGTCCTTGATTCGCAGGGGCAGCAATCGCCGGGCCCTCTGGAGTTACATAAGCCTTGGTCAATCCACCGTCCACGACGAAGTCGGTGGCATTGACAAAACTACTTTCATCCGAGGCCAAAAAGACGGCAGCATAGGCCTGCTCAATAGCCTGACCGAAACGGCCTGTAGGGAAGTGAACCTCACGGCGGAATCGTTTGGCCTTGTCATCGCCAAGGAAATCCTGAAGCATGGGTGTGCTGGTGTGTACTTCGTCAGCCACTTACATCCGAGAGATTAGGAAGATGATATCAAACTTACTTGAGGGGAGCAGGGCACAATGAATTGAACCGATAGCCCTCGCGGGCATGGACAATTGCGAGCTCGCGGGTCAATGCAAGCACAGCACCCTTGCTGGCGGTGTAAGCGACCTGAGGAGTCGCGGAGCCGACAATGGCGACCATGCTGGCGGTGTTTATGACGCTGCCCTTAGTCTTGCCGTGCCTGCGGAGAGATCTCACAGCATGCTTGGAGCCGAACCACACGCCCTTGACGTTGATCTTCATGGTAAGATCCCATATGCCATCAGGACACTCCTCGGCATCACCGTCCTCGGGGTGCATGATTCCGGCGTTATTGAACATGATGTCAACACCACCCCACTCGTCCACGGCGTTGACGGCAGCCCCAACTTCAGCCTCCTTTGATACATCAACCAACTTAGTGGCCACCTTGCCCTTGTGATTTGGAACAATTTCTTTGACCTTTTCGAGAGCTTCCTGGAGGTTGACATTGTGGACGTCGGTCATTAGCACGGATGCCCCTTCTTGCAGCATCAGAATGCTAGTCTCCAAACCAACGCCACTTTTGTGCGACTTTGGTCAGCCCTGGCAACGGATGGACTTTGTTGACATAACATGTTCCAACTTACCCAGCAGCGCCGGTAATAATGGCGTTCTTGCCGGCGAGCCTGTTCCCCATTTTGATTGGTATATGATTTTACGCTGAAAGTCACATGGATGGTAGAGAAGGCTAGGTTGTCAGCGACTTTAAATGTTGGGAGTCGTGGAAAGTTAAGTACCCGAGACGGCTGTACTAGTAAGAATATACATAGGATTATAGCCCCTGAAGTAGATTGTTTTATAAGAGGAAACGGCCGTGTACATGATTACTGGCAGGTCCCCGAAGAGGCCGTTTGCGGTCTATGAGGAGTAGCAAAATAGAGGGCGGGAAGACCATTTGTAATCTACTTGATCTGCATGACGTAGAAGTCTCCCTTTCACTCATCTGACCACTGCAGGTGTCATCAAGTATCACATCAAAGATACGTTGTCACGAGGAATCATACGAAAGCCGTGCCGAATCGCCTCAATGCTTTATCATGCGCGGTCAGCTCAGCCGCGGTGTGGAGTCAGAGCGCGGAGTCGGAGGCGCGACAATCTAACCGCGAAAACTGGAGACTTCCCTGCGCCATTTGGGGGACAATTGAGTGCGCTAAGCGACAAGCATGATAACAGGTCTGCCTACACAATGGCAGACGGCCACCACATCCATTTCACCCACTTGATGTTTACGGAATGTGAGAGGTAGTCTACCCGTAGAGTCTTTGTGATACAATTTGGACGTAGGGTCTTGCCAAGTCCTTCCAACTTACTCTGCTCCTTATTCAGTTGTATCGCTCCTTCACTGGGCAGTTCTTGTTCAGCTCCCCTTCACCTTTGATAGTCGCAATGTCTGCCAACATCAAGACCATATCCCCGTCGACAAACCAGGTGGTTTGTGAGCTGGCTGCCACTTCTCTGCAGCAGGCGAAGGAGATAGCCAAGCAGTCAAATGCTGCCTTCAAGTCTTTCTCGAGGGTACCGCTCGAAAAACGCCGCGAGATCGTCGTCAAGGCCCTTGGACTTATTCAAGAGCGTAAGATGGGGCTTGGTCGCGAACTCTCAGAGCAGATGGGCAGGCCCGTCGCTTTCAGCCACAAGGAGATTGAAACAATGCAAAAGCGGGCAGACTACTTGCTTGAAATTGCCGAAGAGGCTCTTTCACCTATTCCTGGCCGTCCAGAGCCTGGATTTAAGCGATGTATCAAGAAAGTCCCGGTTGGGCCGACCTTGATCGTTTTCGCGTGGAATGTACGTCACTCGACGCACTCATTCTGCACCTGCCCTGCATTCCACCCGCTGACCTACTGTTGCCTTTTTGCTGCACTTTCCGTATCTTATTATCGTGAATGCATTAATTCCCGCCCTTCTCACCGGGAACAGTGTCATCCTGAAGCCCTCTCCACAGACCCCTTTGTTCGGGGAGCGTCTATTAGAGATTTTCAGGGAAGCTGGCCTCGACAAAGACGTTCTTACCATCGTTCATTCCGGGGATCCGACTATTGTGAAGGAGCTTGCTGCATTACCTGAGATCAGACTGGTCAGTTTCACCGGGTCCACCGCCGGTGGTCTCGCCATCCGTGAGGCAACCGCCAAACGTTGCGTTCCTGTCAATCTAGAGCTGGGTGGCAACGACCCTGCATATGTGCGTGCAGACGCTGACCTGAAACACGTTGCCGCTCAACTTGTAGATGGTGCGGTGTTCAACGCAGGTCAGAGCTGCTGCGCCGTCGAGCGCATTTACGTCCACGCCGACGTTCATGATGCCTTCATCAAGGAGCTGCAAGACGAGATGAAGACGTAAGCGATTTTCGTACAAAGACGAGGTTAATCAACCACGAGACTGACTACAAGTTCACACAGCTATGTCCTCGGTGACACGATGGATCAAAAGACCATGGTTGGCCCAGTCATCTCGCGCGCCGCCCAACGAGCCATAAACGCTCAGATCGACGATGCGCTGGCCAAGGGAGCCGTGGACGCCACCCCAGAAAGCGCCAGCTTCAATAACGTATCGCCAGATGGAAATTACGTGGCACCTCGCCTGCTGACCAACTGCACACACGAAATGGTCGTCATGAAGGAGGAGACATTCGGACCGGTCATTCCAGTCGCCAAGGTCGCCGATGACGACGAGGCCGTCAAGTTGATGAACGACACGGACTACGGCTTGACCGCTAGTGTATGGACCAAGGACATTTCTCGGGGTGAAGAGCTTCTGGAACAGCTGGAGGCCGGCACTGTGTTTCTGAACCGCTGCGATTACCCAAACCCAGATCTCGCCTGGATCGGCTGGAAGAAGTCTGGGCTGGGGTGCACCCTTGGACCACGTGGTTTCGACGCCTTCGTCAAGTTGAAGAGTCACCACATAAAAGAAAACCAGGCATGATCGGCGCATGCTTTTAGTCAAGAGCGTCATTCAAGCTAGATTGCTTATGGACTCAGATCGCCAGTCATTGAACATATTAGATATCCTTCATAACTCCCTCAGCCTCCACCTGCTGTCAATTGTCAGTCAGATAAATAAGATCTGCGTAGTTTAGGCAGATGGTTTCGATCCGTGAAACTGGTCCAACAGCCAGGTGGAAACGTTCAAAATCTTTTCACGAAGACGGCCGAACATGTGCTTCCACCGTGGTGGCGATCGTGGCCGTGGAACGAGGCCTTGCAATCACTGCGCGGTCGTATTTCGATCCACAGCATCTCTTCAGGGCTGTATGAGGTAACTCTTGAGTCATACTGCAGAATCCAAGAGGTGACTGTAGACCAAGACCGACCGCGGCAAGTAGTACCGAATATTTGGGAACACATCTTTGGCGTACCTGCAAGGTTCCTTGATGGACTTGAGTACAGCCATCACGCTTATCTATAGCGCGCTTGGAGACCAAAGCGGGTCTATTATAGAAAACGGAAAGGAGTAAGGGCAGGGGACGATGGGCGACCGCGCTCCGCGGTTCCAGGCATTCCTTCAGGCCCAGATAGACTGAAATTTGTGCTTGATTCCGTTTTCCGATATGTAATCACATTCAATCGACCTTCCTAGACGGACGGTTTCACTTCTTGGAGACGTAGAGATCCCGATTCTAAATCTAGAAAGGACGGCCTTACCAGTTTAACTTTTAAGCACTTCATGACCTTGACAAAATGCCACAAACCTTCGAGTGGCAGGAAATTCTTCCATACATGGTCACCACACACCGAACTGTCCCTAAATCTTTCAAGATGAAGCCGTCGACTTATGACGGGGTCGATGGCGTTGCCATCACGCCCGAGATTATAGCTCAACAGCTTGTCAATGATCACAAGGTAAAGGTCGCCGGAATAGATTGTGATGGAGTACTTCGGGGCAGGATAATGTCCAAGGAGAAGTTCCTCTCCAGTCTGCAAGATGGTTTTGGAATGAGCTCGGCAATCTTCGCTTGGGATATGCACGATGTGTTGTATGCCGAGAAGGGTGCCACCTCAAGCGAGAAGGGCGGCTACGGAGACTTCATAGCCGAGGTGGACCTCAGCTCATTCAGAAGGTTGCCTTTCGAGAACAACATTGCGTTCTTCTTGTTGAGATTCAAGCTCAATGGCGTGCCTGTGTTTGCCGACGGGCGGAATCTCATTCAATCAACCACCGAAAACATGGCGAAGAGCGGCATGCAAGGGCTCGCAGGTGGTATGCTCGGTCTTTCTTCGATCTCATTCTTCCAGGCTAATCCAGTTCTGCAGTTGAGTTGGAGTTCAAAAATTTCCAAACGCCATCCCAGGATGGATATGGATCCTCAGGAGGGCGCCACAATCTCGGTGGCTTCCTCGACATGAACCCACCCCGCGCATTGCGGCCGCTCACTGGAGGCATGTTCGGCTACAGCGTATCACGCCCCATTATGAACAAAGAATACTTCCACAGCATCTATGACACGGCTAAGGAACTCGGGTGTCCTATCGAGAGCTGGCATACCGAGAGTGGACCAGGTGTCTACGAAGCCGTACATATCCGATCCGTTGATGCCCATGTAGAGACCAGTGGTTAACTTCCTCAATAGGCTCTTGCAGTGTCGCCAGTCAATCAAATGGCCGACAAAGTTTCCATATTCAAGTATGTGGCCTCTCCTGATTCGGGCTGCTCCTCAGCACCGGCTGACTGGTCCAAGGTTGCTCACCAAGGCGTTAGGCGTGGAGTACGGCGTGACGCCCTGCTTCATGGCTAAACCCATCCATGGACTTCCTGGAAACTCAGGACATATTCACGTGTCCTTGAATGACCTCGAAGGCAACAACCTGTTCGCTCGTGAGAGTAAGGATGAGCAGGCACCTTGGGCGGACGTGGCAAACGTCTCCGATATGGGCCGACACTTCCTTGCAGGCCTCATAGACGCCCTCCCAGATATCATGCCCCTGTTTGCGCCCAACATCAACTCGTACAAGCGACTGGTCGAGAATTTCTGGGCACCCGTCACGGTTAGCTGGGGCCTAGAGGACCGCGCGTCCAGTATCAGGCTCATTGCGCCTCCCACTTGCAAACTTGGTGCAACGCGGTTCGAGGTCCGCATTCCGGGTGCTGATCTTCACCCCCACTACGCCTTGACTGCTATTTTCCGAGCTGGGCTCCGGGGTATCGAGCACAAGATGAAGATTGAAACACCGCCGCTTTCACAATTGCCCGAGGGCCAGAAAGCCGCCAAGCTGCCGAACACTCTGGAGAACGCCATAGAGCGCTTCCAGGCACAGAACAGTGTGGCACGACAGATAATGGGCAACGAATTTGTCGACTTTTACACCATCTCTAGGCGACATGAATTGGCTCTTTGGCGAGAAGCTGTGACTGACTGGTAAGTCTGCTGCTGTTCCCCCAAATTTCCGTAGCCCATTGATCGTATAATGAAGGCTGATAATATAATTATAGGGAGTTCACAAGATATATCGAGCAAGTTTAGGCATCACGACTTCCGGTAGTTCATAAGCAAGTACAAGCCGTTTATCAAGATCTCGTGCCAAGCAGTTCTCCAGCATTATAGTTCAAAGATTCGACTGCTGGGCTATGTTCATGCGTGATCGTCTGTACATGGATCAAATCATGTTAACGTATTTGAAGAAAAGTGATTTATAGTGTTTGATTCCTGGCAAACGCTCACATGGAGCTTTCAATTGATAATTCATTCCACATTGTTCTGAGGTGCCACTCTAGATTCAGTTAAAGATTCAGGAAGTGATCCGTGGAGTCCGTGGACTCCCTTTGTGGCGTCTGCAATAACACCTCATACTGTTGGTTCAGGAGCATTAAGTGCATTTTATGGTCCTCCAACGCATTCTCCCTGGCCTGCTTGTCCGAAGAAGAACGGGCATCAATAATTGGTTGCATGAGACTTGCCAAGTAATCTCCACCCCGTTGCTTGACCATGGAGAGAACCTCCGGCTGAAGGCTTTCTGAAAACCCCTTTTCCAATAGGTAGTTGACGACAGCGACGTTATCAGGATTGTCTACTGACGTTTCGCAAGCTCCCCGCATCCACAGCCTTGCGAACCACTCCCATTCTTCTATGCCACGGGACCTGAAATGCGACGATTCGAGAAGTATTCGCACAGCGTCCGGCCGCGCGTGCGTGCATGCTTGATGAATCCAGTCTGACAAATTTGCCATCGGTATTTCCACTTTCGTGCCACTGAGCAGACAATGAATTACGTCTGCATGATTATGTTCGATGGCAAAACGCATGGGCGAGTTATCGTAGAAATCGCCTAGGGATGCTCCCCACTTCAACAACAATTTGCAAGCCTCGACATGGCCGTTCTTGGCAGCGCGACAAATGGGGATCCGGGTCTCTGGTTTCTGCTTGCCACTTGATACGTCTCCAATTCCGACGCCAGACTCCAAGAACACAAGCATTGCAGTCAAGTCATTTCGGCCAGCAGCCTCCACGAGTGTGTCGTTGTCTCTTGGTGTCATAGCTTTGGGAAAGCTTAGTTCCTCCTCCACCGAGATGTGATACTTCGTCTTATGCTCTTCCAGTCGTCTTTTGCTGGAGTAACCGACTTGAAAGGCGAAACAGGTTTCGTCCGGGCAGCGAAAAGGTCGCTCATGGCTAGCCACATGCTTCTGTCGAGTCTCGCTGTTGTCAAATCCCGTCGCGAAATAGTCACACCAGATCTTGGGACACTTATAGGTGACCTGTTTTCCGTACACATTGCTGATCAGTGCCTTGTCTTCGGGTGGCAAGTCTTGGGCGCGCATTCGCTCGATGACTGTCCGTATATCCATTGTCCGGTACCCAATACTGAGTGTGCTGGCCCTTTCTCTCTTGTCCTTGGGAAGCTGGTTGAAGAAATTGGCAATGTCCTGATGGGACATTTCAGCCAGATTCGGGGGAACTGGCAAGCTGTATGTTGCAAGGAATTCTCTCGCGGACTCCATGGCTTGTTGATGTATATCTTCGTGGGATTCAAGTCCGGTGCGACGCTCGAAATGATTAAGACAGTGCTGAACGGCATAGTCTTGGAAACCGTAGTAGCCCTGCCTGACATACAAAGGTATACTCTCTGTACATACGCAGAACGGCTTGGATGTAAGGTACCGGAAACAGAACGTGGCAGCTTTTGCATGCTCGAGAGCATTGTTGATCCAGTGTTTCTGCACAAGATATCTTGGTGAAACTGTTAGCTGAACAGGAAGGAATTGTGACCTGACCTCTTGCACAGTACTTACTCTCGCGCACTCCCATGGACGATGGTCACGATATCATCCGGCCCCGGCTGGCCGTGCAGAGCTTGATGGACATCGACCAACGATCCGCAAAGCTGCTTGCATGAGATTCTGAGCCTTCTGTCTTCATAATTCAGGGTGCTTGACTCTACATCGATACAGAAGATTGATTGAATCTCCCGCCAACGTAGAGGCCTCGCAGCGCACGTAACCCAGCTGAGGATCTTCAACGCGGCTTGACGCGCAGCGTGTGGCGCTTTCTCGAGCATCCGGATGGCGACTCTCTCATACCTGGTAATCCCAGATTAAAACAGTCCTGCGGTTGGGGGCTACGGAAATTACTCACGCCTCGCCGACTCCCTTTGGAAACGTGTCTGGCTTCAGTTCTTGCCTCAGGCCACTTAGTGTTATCTGGCCCAGAAGGTTGTCCAGAACAACTCTAGCATATAGAAACATCCCTAAGAGGAGTTCAGCGACCTCATCAGACGAGTTGTTTGATATTGGTTGGCTTGGTGCTTACCGTTTGCTTGACTTGCCACCTTGGAGACTATCTCCTCCTCTACTGTTGAGGAAATGTCGAGATTTCGTCGAATTTTGGCACTCATATGCTCACAATATTTCACTATATCCGTGCTGTGCTCAGGGCTCGACTCCAGGGCGATTGAAGGTTGGTCCAAGAGAAGATTGTCCAATAACCCGTCACGCCGCCCACTGCAGAGAACTCGGACGGAAGCTGTAGGCTCTTTAATCCGTCCATTCACTAGTGAGAGTAGCCAGTTGAGTGATTTTTCAGACTCTCCGGGGGCGGCCTCATCTAGACCATCAACAATGATGAAGGATCGCTGGTATGTTTCTAAGGCCGTGCAGATTAGCGCCTCCAAACATTTCGTTGACCGCAATTGAATCCCTTCAACTGATGTAAGCTTGTCGAAGAGATGATCAGATAGAACAGGATCTCGTGAAACTATCTGTTCCATGATGGCCCGGAGAAGACCGTTATATGTGTCTTTCCTAAGTTGCTCGTGTTTCACGTAGAAATACGTTATTAGAGTAGGGTGGCTGTCATTGTTGTTGTGCTCATCGAGCAAGTTGGCAATTACGGATGATGTTAGAGTGGTCTTACCTTTTAAACTGTCAGCATAGAAGACTGTGCACTGTTCTGTGGATAGAGAAGAACGGCGTATTCCTTACCTGCACCCGGTATGCCGTGGATATAGAGAAGACTATGTCGAGTGGCCGCCTTGTCGGCCCAGTGCTTAAAAGCCGGAGAGTCTGACATCCAGTCGCCGGCATTGGTCATATGTCGAGCCTCAGCGGCCATGCGTTGATCTTGTTGGTAGTCTGCAGCCTCCAGCTGTGCCTTGATCTGGAGAAGGCGCCATTTGTGCTTTTCCCTCTCGTTTTGACGAAGTTCTTGCTTCTTCGCCTCATGCATGGTTGCCATCTCTTCTCGAGCCTTGGAGATCTCGTATAGAGAAGCAGATCCCTTCTCACTCTCGAGTAATTCACGGCGGTTGGCAAGGCTTTGAATGAGAGGCTGAAACTCAGTATCAAACGTTTTCCAGGCTGCTTTAAACAATTTGTTCCATGCTTTGTGATTGCAAATATCGGATCAGTGGGAATCCATATTGGGCTGTAAAGCATCTCATAGTGAAATCTCGGGTCCACATGTCTACTCACTGGGCCTGGTGAACACCCTTAAGGCTGCCTCGTGGAAGCGTAGGATATCCGAGTAGTAGTCTTCGAGTACGGTGGCTAGTGGAGGGTGCTTTTCCAACATAGACCGATACGCCAGCAAACCTGGAATCATACTGCCGATCTTTTCGTATACATCGAGAAGTTTGTCGAAAGATTCAAGATGCGTCTTGGCAACCTAAATGATCGCAGGATATTAGCTGGGCCTTATACACGTGTGGGTAGGAAAGGATAAAATGTCTCAAGTTGAGGCTCACACCGAGAAGAAATTTGATTGGACCCTGGCATTTGTCTAAGTTAATGCTATGACACGGAGATTTTGGGGGGGGGGGGGGGACGAGTTCACTCACCCAGATGAAACAGACCAGGTCACTGGCATTCATAAAGACCTCGATTGATTTGCCCAGTTGCTCCATTGCCTCGATGAACCCCTGCATGCGGCGCATTCTGCGAAGACGACCATTCTGGCCCATTTCACTTTGCATGTCATAGCAGGCTTTTTGGAGGTCTTCAAGACTGCTGACGGAGAACTGATCGAGGAGATCTGGCGGCCCTGTGGACAGCGAGCGCTTGAAATTTGTCAAAGCTCTGTGGAATCTTTCCGGGCTTGGCCCTCCCATTTTGATTCTGTGATGGACGTAATTGGAACGTGGGGAAGAAAATTGTCGGATTGAGAGCATTCGAAATCTGATGGTCGGGAACCAAGCCCAATTATGAGCCGGGCTCTCGTGTCACAGGTATTGCTCGTAGTTCGTGAGATCCCGGCACGCAAATGTGGCAGTGTGCAGGAGCGGCAAGCTCCCGCCCAATCGAGACAGCGCAGCGCCCCTTTGCCGTCTGCATGCTGCACTGCAACCCGAGGCAACTGGAATTTTTACACTTGAGCTAACCTGCAAATGGGGGAAACTTCATGAACATGGAGCTTAAGTTGTCATAATTAGGGACGGACCACTCGTGCTCAATAACTTGATAAGCATCAAGTATACTCCGCTGCACATCATGCCGATAGACCGTTGTCAATAGGCCCAAACAGAAAGACTTGGGCTTTAAACCAGCCCTTGCAAGCGCCAACGAGGCTTAGCACGAGGCACTGTGCAGGAAGGTGCAGATACGGTCATGCACCCAAACTAATTGGCTGCGATACAGCAACTGTGGGTCTGAGTATGAACTATTCCAAAGTTTATAAGCATTAACTACAGAGCTGAGGATCCCTGAATTCCGAAGGTCTCGATCCCTTTTAACACATGCCGCATAGTTGCGCAGAAAGTTGAATGGCCCGCAAAATACAGACCGATTCATCATGATGGACGAATGCGAGACTGAAATCTGTTATGGCGCGGTAAGAATGAACAAGCTAGCCTCGAAAGCTAAGGGTTGCGAGACTGATGAAAGTACATAACAGTTATTTGACGCCTTCGCCAAGCCATGTGGGAACCGCAATCTCATGAGGAATACAACAACTCAATCAACAGACGTATTCTCAACGTTCAGCCTCATAGAGCAAACCAAAGGAATGTTCTACATGACCGTCGAGCAGACACACATTGCCATACTGGATGTGCGAACGACCTCTAAGTTGGTCGCCTTGCGCCAAATCTCCGGCGTGAGATGTGAGGCTGTGGTCCCAAATCGCACTATACTCAAGCGAAAAGCCAAGTCCTCGTCACCTTTCCAAATTTCAATCAACATATTCGGTCTAAGAAAAGCTGCTGATGAGGTTTCCGAGGCGTTGTCGAAGGTCAATGCGTTCCTTCAGCACCCTCAAACTTTGAATGTCGACGTCGAGTACTACAACCCAGATATGTTGATCTTTCCCGGTCAGAACACTGCGATGAACCACCTCATCGGCACATCTCAGTTGGTATTACAAGAAAGCCAGTTGTCGCGAGATGTTCGAGGAATACTTGACTCTTTGAGTCAGGTGGCGGAGGGTGATGAGTTGGGCCATCTCGGAGGCCTGGTCTCTACACTCACGCAGCATCAACAACAGGGTGTTCGCTTTGTTCTTCAGCGGGAAGATGAGTTGTTTTGCAGGCGACTCGGAGCACATGTCTCGCAAATAACTGGTGCTGAGTCTCCTATGCAAGCAGACGACACGCCTTTTGCGCTTGGTGGTCTGATGGCAGATGTCATGGGGATTGGGAAAACCCTGACGATGCTCACTTCAATCTTGCACTCAACAAACAAAGCCGAAGACTTCAGTTACTTTGGGCGCCCAATACCAGGTTATGAAGCGGAAGCTTTGCTCACCAAAGCGACCTTGGTAGTCGTTCCATCTGTCCGTAAGTTCCTAGCCTCTGAGAACAAATAACGTCAGCGGGCCGATGAGCGCTGACAATGAGCTTCAGAGCTGCTGGAAAACTGGGAGTCCGAGATCTCAACGTAAGTGGATTTATGCTTCACTAGCTTGATGGAGATTAAGACTGATCTTGTATGAGGCACTTCTCGATGGATGCCCTTCCACATATAAGATTCCATGGTCCGAATCGGGCGCGGACTGTGGAAGCTCTTACAGAACCAGACATAGTTCTTACAACATATGCCACCATGGCTGCAGACGAAGACAGTTGGGGTCTTCTGTATCGTATGCAATGGTACAGAGTTGTGCTGGATGAAGGTAAGTTTCACGGTTTTCACCCTCTTGTACATTCTCGCTTACCCCCTCACCAGCTCATCACATCCGGAATCCCACCTCGAAGCAATGGAAAGCGGCCGCGAATCTCCGGACAACGCGGAGATGGTGTCTATCAGGAACGCCAATCCAGAACAAGATGGAAGATCTTGCCTCCCTTGCGGGGTTTCTCCAACTTCCTCCACTGAGCTCCAAGGACTCCTTCGAGAAACACGTCTTGAGGCCTCTTTCAGAACCGACCACAAATTCGAAGCCACTAAGGGCATACATGGAGGCTTACTGTCTCCGACGTTCTGAATCCTGCCTTTCACTTCCGGCTAGCCGCGAGGCAGTTGTCCCACTCTACTTATCGCCACCAGAGCGACAAGCTTATGATGGTGTCCTGGACGATGCTCGCAGGCAGATTGACGACATGGTCAGTAGTGGCAAGCATGCAGGTGCGCGCTGCTCCAAGTTATTCACAGCGCTCTTGCGGATGCGGATGATGTGCAACACGGGAACCTACGGAGCAATCCAAGAGCCCCAGGATATGTTGACGAGTCAATCTATTCTGAAGTCGGAAAGCTTGCGAGCCCAATGCGAGCGATGTTCAGCAGCCGACGGGGACACTATCATGCTGCTTTCCACCTGCGAGGTCTGCCCAGACTGCATGAGACCATTGCGTCAGCGGTCTCCCAGCCCACTCTCTTCTCTTGCCTCTCGCCTGGAAGACGTGGCTGTCAGCGCAAAAGGAAGGGAATGTTCCACCAAGCTGGAAGCCGTGGTGGGAATGCTGGTCGGTGGAAGCAACTCAGGGGACAAAGCGTACGTGCACTCATTTATCTCCTATGAAGTCAGCCTGAATTCCATATTGACTCCAGGCTCAGCATTGTGTTCTCCTATTGGAAGACTACGCTGCACCTTTTGGTCCGTCTACTACGAGGTACCGGTATCCCATACCTTCAAGTGGACGGAGACACTAGCTTCGTCGACAGATCTAGTCGTTTGCGAGCCTTCAAGGAAGAGTCTAACGTCCACGTCTTGCTCATGACCGTCGAGACTGGTGCTGTAGGGTAAGGCCTCTCGTGACCCACTGGCGACTCTCGCACTGGGGCGATCCAATGCCTTCACGTTTGGCACGAGCAATACTGACCCATTTAACTTGACCAGATTGAACCTGACAGTAGCAAACAAAGTACATATCGTCGAGCCACAATGGAACCCATCGGTGGAAGAGCAGGCTGTGGCACGAGCGGTGCGGATGGGCCAAACACGCGAGGTCACGATATATCGATATGTGCTGCAAAATACTGTAGAACAGGTTCGTTACGCCCGAGATGAAATAAGAAGCATCTGCTGAATATATATCAGAATATTGTCAAGCTCCAAGAGAAAAAGAGAAATTTGGCCAAGTACACGCTAGGGACCAAGTCAGATCAAAGCATCTCGGATGCAGTGCAGGTAAGACTTTATAATGAGCATGTTGGGACTTCAGGCCTGAAAAGACCGTTCTGACAGATATTATTTATAGGAGTTAGAAAGCGTTCTGGAGTTGAATCCACGGAAAAGAAGATTGGATGAATGATGATAGAATAGGAAAGTGTGCAAATGAGAGTACATCGCAGAACGAAATAGACATTGCCGCGTCCATAAAGTTTCATAACTGTGTTAAGGGGGCACCAGTGGAAACTCAGGCAAGGTGTAAAAGGAGTGTGCAAGAGGCGTATTGATCTGTCTACATCTGCGAAGTAAGTATTTTCCTAGCCATGCTTTCATGTAGCGATGCGCTCAATCACTCCCCGATATCTCATCTTTCCGCTCCTCAACTTCTCCATGGCCGCATTTATGCCCTCCTCGTCAAACTGAAATGTCTCTATGATGGGAGCGATACCGTGCTGAGTCGCGAAGTCCAGCATCTCGCGCTGCAGTCGCGGCGGCGCAGGCAAGCTACCTTGGATCTGGACCCCGTTCATGACCAGGTCCATATACGGGAGGCGCAGCTCTGCCGGGTCGACCGTCATGGCGCTGATAGTGCCGCCGCGCCTGATGAGCGGCATCATACGCGACCAGTCCGGCTGCTGAGCACCAGTGAGGAGCAGGCAGTCGATTGCTTGGGGCGGCTGGTCTGCCCCCACCGCACCCGAGAGGTCGTAGAATTTCGCGGCCCCAAGACGATACGCCTCCGACTCTTTCGTCGCCGAGTGCGAGTAGACGACGACCTTGCACCCCATCTTCGCCGCGAACTGGACGGCCATGTGGCCGAGGCCGCCCAGGCCATAAACCCCTACGCGGTCGCTCCAGTGGACCCCTGCGCGGTGTATGGCCGAGTAGACCGCGGCCCCAGCGCACATCATGGGGGCCGCCACCGCCGACGTCATTTTCTCCGGGATGGAGAACAAGAAATCTTCGTCCCAGATGGCGTGGGACGCGAAAGAACCCTGGTCGAGGTTTGTGAGGCCGTATAGCTGTCGCTTGTCGCAGTAGAGCTCCTCGCCTTTGGTGCAGGCCCAGCAACTCCTGCAGCTTCCGTGACAGTATCCCCAGCCAACGCGGTCGCCACTGATGGGGAAGCAACTTTCGTCAGATCTCTGATACCTGAATCTGTCATTGAAGACAAGACCAGAAAGGAAATAGGCTCAGTTGTACACGCTTACATTTTGAGACCGACGACGGAATCACCGACGGCCTCGACGATACCAACACCCTCATGGCCCAAGACCATGCTCTGCTTGATGTAGTGCTCATCTGTTCCACAGAGACCTGAATGTGTAATGCCGACCAGGACCTGGCGCCCCTGCGGCGGTCTCAAATGAGTTGTCGCCGCCTCGACCGTCCCGCTGGGTGATCCACGATAGACTTTGACGGCTAGCATTTTGAAAGAAGAGCCCGAGGAAGAAGTATTTGGAGAGGAGATTGATGCTGTCCAATTCATCAGAACTGGGCTGCCTGTGGCGTTTTTATCTGTTTTTCAGTCCATAGATTAAACGACAAACGACATGATCCATAGTCCATCTAGTTGGACGGAACCTGTCTGCTGCTAGGTGAACAGCCGGAGGCAATGCAACATCGTATGGCCGAGGCCGTGTAATGAGTCGGCCTTCAGTATCATTGGTCAATTTGAAGTCATCGCATGTGTGGGGCATGCTCTAGAAGTACCCAATCATAGCTCATGACGGTCTATGTCACAGCATCCAGAGAATTAAGTAGTCTTGTTTTTAATCTGTATATATATGCCTCTTTAAATAATATATATTAGTCCCTTTATATAATAATAAATGCTTAAGTATTTAATATTAAAAAAAAATATAATGCTAATAATAATAAGTTTTAAATATAATTATTTATAGCTTATAGCTAAGTAAATAATAATAGCTATATAAATAAGGCTAATAAGAATTACTTTTAATAATATTATAAATTAAAAAGTTAAATAAATAATTATATAATAAAGATTAAAATAATCTCTATAAAATAAATCCTATAAATATAATCTTAATTAAAATATGGAAATAATTATAAGGTTAAATACTTTTATATTTAAATTAAGTGATGATTAATTTAGAAGCTTAAGAAAGGGCATTACTATAAGTTATTTAAAGGTTATAAGGCCCCTAAGGGGTCCCTGGGTATATAAGGGTCAGCTAACTGCTAGCTGGTACTAACTGGCTAGTGTGGTTGCCCCTTTATTGCCTCTCTATTGCACCTCTTAATTGCTGCACCCTTAATGCGTTGCTATAAATGCCGCATAGCAGAAAAGAATGTAACATCCTCGTCGCTTGCCACTTTCAATTGATTCCAAGCGCCCTTTAAAGATTGCCGTATAGTGTTTATATATAAAGAAGCTTGCTGTTTATTTGCTTTTATTTAAGACTGGATTAATGAAGGTATCCCTCTTTTCAAAGCTCGCCCTATAGTATTTGTGCATAAAGAAGCTTGTCTTATTGGTTGGGCAGTATATGTGTATATAGGGCGTACTATCTTGCAGAAGTCCTCGGCAGGCATATCGGCGAAATGAGTGTGCTTCGTAGGAAGTCCCCAGTGGGCATGACCTTAGAAATGTGTTTAAATATTTCTTATGGCGGCAATTAAATGGTATACCATTTCTTACTTAATCAACCTTATGTAAGAACGCTAGATTAAGTGTTATGCTAAGAGGTATTTACTTTATAAATGCGCTGTATTGTAACGTCATTATAGTTACTAATTATGGAAGTGATTGCGAGGTTAAATGCTTTTATATTTAAATTAAGTGATAATTAATTTAGAAGCTTAAGGGAAGATATTACTATAAGCTATTTAAAGGTTATAGGGCCCCTGGGGGGTCCTTAGGCATATAAGGGCTAGCTGGCTGCTAGTTAGCACTAGCTGGCTAATGCGGTTGCCCCTTTATTGCCCCTCTATTGCACCTCTTAATTGCTGCACCCTTAATGCGCTGCTATATAAAAACTTAACTTCTTTTTACTTATATTAATATATATTATATTTTTAAAAAAACCTTTATTAAATAAGCTATTATTATAATTAATATTTAATTTTAAAGTTATTAACTTTAATAAAAGTTAAAATAATAAATAATTTTCTTAATAATTATTTATAATTATTTTATAAAGCTATTATAAAATTCTTTAAGAAGAATAAATATAATATTTATAATAAAATAAATAATATAAAGGAATATAATAATATTATACTCCTTTAAGTTTATTTTTTTATTATTAATAATTAAAGAATAATTTAAAGAATTAAAAAATAATTAAAAAATAAAGGTAGAAAGAGGAATTTTATAATTTATTTATAAAAAGGTAATAAGAAAATATATTAAATTATATGCGACTTTATATATAAGCTTAGGGCTAAGGGAGAATTAGAAAGCTAAGTAGATAGCAGTTAGATTAATAAATAGTTAATTTAAAAAACAGTATGGCCGAAGCCCCAGAGAATTGACCTCGCAGAAATCAAGCCGGCTCGCAACCATGACGTGTCTCGATGCTCCAGAAGTAACCAATTGTGGCCAGTCGTCTACAGGTTTGGCCAAAACATGCTCCATGGCGGCTGGAGACATCAGTTTCTTCTCAACCAAAGTCATCCAAGGATAAGACATGCTTAGAAGTGGCCAACAGTGAAGCGGGAGTCCTGATTTCCATGGTTGCAACCCTTCAAATGTTCGAGCTATAAGTATGATGTGTCTGGCTTTTGCATCGAACAAGCTCATTCCATCCGCCCAGTTGTCCCATCAGCATTCTCTTCTCTGCTCTTCCCAACTCAACAGTCTTGAATCGTCGTCCACTTCATTCACAATGCCCACCCCGGAAGAAACTTCCAATCTCGAGGTCATCTCCGAGTACTTTGCTGAGTTCTGGGGAAAGGCCAATCCCGATATTGTCGACAAACTGTGCGCGGATGACTTTGTCATCAACTACCCGATGCATGGGCCCCGGCACGGAAAGGAGGCGGCAAAAAAGATGCTAGCCGAATTCAAGGAGGCATGTACCGAGCCGCCAACATTCCCAACCCCAAAATGCCTCTTGCTGACTGCAGGTTTCCATAGGCATTCCCTGATATCTCCTTCAAGCCGTACCAACATCCCCTCATCGCCAGCGGACCGTATGTGGTGGGCCGTTGGATTGGTGGCGGTACTCACACAGGGGTCTCGTTTCACGATCTAGCTGTTGGAACGCTGGAAACTCCCAACACTGGGAAGAAGATACATTTCTCAGGGACAACCATCTTCACTTTACGCGATGGGAAGATCGTTGACGAGACCGGTGAGGAGGGCGCTCTGACGGCGTTGCAACAGCTGGGACTTGTAAAGGGTCCCAACCCGGGAAAGGAAGTGAGGTATCCACACGAGGGGTGAGCAAAGCAGTTTTAGCCTTAGGACGACAGACTCCAGTCTGTCACGTCGTCTTGCCTTGTCATTCCGTAAAGTAGTGAGGTATAGATCGCAATCAAGACGTTTATCTCCAGTCATCTTCATAATATGCGTGATGTAATTTAGAATCGGATGCTCATAAAACAAATTCTTGAGGCATCTCGAAGACCTCGCTCCAAGACACTCTCGTCCGTTGCAAAATATTAGCTCCAATACTGTGTGCGCTAGTCTTGTACGAGGCAATTTTGACATTGGCAGGGAGCAAGCTCATCCTTGCATGTTCTGCCTCATCGCTGCCTGCTCCGCCGTTGATGAATGCGAGAGGCGCCGAATTCTGAGTGTCTGACCGCAGAAAGCGTGTGATTGGCGACTTTGACAGCATCCTTTTTGCCCCACCTGTCGTCATGCGTTGATCAAAGCAATGCGCTGACTCTCGGTGCAAAAGGAACTTGAACTTTCTGCTAAAGTGCCAGTGAACTTAGCTGGTAATGGGCTAACGCACACGAAAACCTCAACGACAACTGCTTTGTGATTCGACTCAGCAAAATGCACTTTTCCACACCCAATTCTCGCTGGCAGGCTGTACGCGTTCGCGATCCTTCTGCTCACTTGTCGTTCGTCTACGCCGTGACCACCACCCGGATCTATTGTCGCCCCACCTGCCCAGCACGACTTGCTCGCCGCGCGAATGTCGTTTTCTTCGACACGCCTGGTGCAGCAGTCGCGTCTGGATATCGAGCATGCAAGCGATGTAAGCCGGAGTCTGGTACAACCACCTCACAAGATCGGCAGCAGGAGGCCGTCAAACGGGCATGCGAAATCTTGCAGCAGAATCAGGGCGTGAGCAGGCTTAAGGATGTCGCGAAGCAGGTTGGGCTCTCGCCGCGGTATTTCCACGCCGTCTTCAAGCAAGGGATGGGGATGACGCCAGCACAATACGCCAAGGACTGCAATCGAATAGAGAAGGACGGCGTGAACTCGAGTGCAACAACGCTGTCGGCGTCGGCACCAGACATAACCACTGTCACGGGTGACTTGATCCCGCTGTGTGGTGTTGGCATGAACACCCTTGCCTTGGAAAACATGGAACACGAGCTGTCGCAACTGGTGCCTACAACTCCAGGCACCGCACTCACTGCGATTTTGGGGATGTTGCAGACGGATGATATTGGGATGATGATGAGCAACGGCCCATTTGATGACGCAGGGGAACTCTCTCAGTTTCCAGATCTCAATGCTCACTCCGTTGACATTGAGGGATGCTTGGATACGTCTATGGATTACTCATGTCTGCGAATATAACATAAAGGTTTTTACGGTATTTTTGGTATGCAATTATATCATAAATAGATAAATATATTATGCTTCTATACTGGAGAAGCGCTTACTGTTGTGGTATGACGGCGTCTAGTTAACGGTTGGTGAGTGCCTGGGTCAGGAAAAAGTCTGCAAAAATTGTTGGCTGTTGGATAAGGCAAGTCAAATTTGCACTGCAGGCTGCCCAGTACCAAACGCTTAAGCAAAAGATAAAAAGAAAGGAATGCCTTCACAGATTGATGAGTGGGTCACAGTGATGTCAACGACACCGTTTGTAGTTTTGGACTTTTGAAGTGACGGCCCCAGTTGCTGCCCAATTATTCCCCCTGCTGAGTACAAGTCAAACCTCGGCCTGCCTGAGTGACCGTCTTGTGCCAAACTAAATACCCACTACTTCCCAGACAACCCAAGTGCCCGATTTCATACGTTCTGCAAGCCATTCGACGTCCTTCCTTCCTGGTATCGACCAACCAACCAGTTTCTGTCTCACATCCAAAACACCGAGACAATATGGCCTTCCTACAGATTCTCGGCGTGGTCTCCGGCATCATGGGCTTCTGGTCCTTTGGCGATAACATGTTCCCGGAGCAAACGGACATGTACTCCAACTACAAGGTCTTCGTCGGCGTTGACGGCACTGCAAACCCTAGTGACCCCGGCGAGTGCTGCCTCTTTGACGCCGGCGGCGACATTTACTACTCCAAGGTGTTCAACAGCTACGGAGACGAAATCGGCCGCGGCGGTCAATTTCCCAAACTCAAGTCAGGCTCGGACGAGGTACGTCGATTTGAAGCTGGCGCCTCAGAGAGAGAAATTGAGTTGTTGTCATATCCTTCGAAAGGCTTTAGGCTTCTAACCGTGAAAGCCGTAGACCATCACCATGTGGCAGAATATTCCGCAACAGGCGGTCACTGTCGAGCTCTTCGCGGGCAAAGACGCCGTTTGCATCGCAGCGATTGGCGCAACGCTCCACGACGGTACTCATTGGGGTTGGGTCGGCGATTGGGGAAAAATTTGCGGAATCGACTGGTACTACAGCGGGATAACGGTGAGTGACCTCGATGAGATTATGTCTCTCATAAACGACCCTGGCTGACATGTCCAACAGCAACCCCAATGGAACGAGTAAGACAATGATGCTGGAGTACTTCTGGATATTGAAGCTGACCAGATGTGTTCTGCATTAGCAACAGCCCCATGTGCACCTGGATTGACTCAGACCACTCGAAGGGCATAAAGGCTGGCGGTATAGCCATCCACTGGGCCGGCTTCACAAACACCGTGCTCCCTGTCGACGGCGGCATAGCAAGGTGCGGTACCGACTTCGGCGCGTGGGACAAGGAAGGCGGCAAGTCCGTCATCAACACGAGCACGGACAAACAGCATCAGGTCGCAAATGGTGACGAGCCCACCCGTAGCCGCCGATTCAACAACGACAGTCGCCTCGTCGTCAGCTCCCTGCCTGCCCACAGCGCGGACGAGCTCTGTCGGCACCCAACCTCCCGTGGACCTAGCTTCGTGTCTCTGACGGAGGGCACTCACTGCAACATGGAGACCCGGGAGGTCCTGCCGCTCTGCGCGGATGGCCTGACGACGGGCTGTTTCGATCTAGAGGCGGAGACCGGCGTGGACCGCACCTCGTCTTTTGGGCGCCGTGGAGGCTCACTCAATTCGACCCGCATTATCTATTGGTAAAAGAGTTGAAAGAGAGAGCTTAGACCCTAGGTAGTGGTGACTGGTGCTGCCCCTGAGTACTTGAGTAACACGAGGGGAGTCTTGCGAGCTTTGTGACCTCCCAAGAACACAGCCGTATTAATGCGAAGACATTTTGGGATTGTGAGACAAACGGCTCAATTTACATTCGCTGAAGTTCTTCGCAGTGAACTTAAGATATCGTATTGGCAACTCTCATACACGCAGACTGCCACCATATCATGGTTCATGCTCGTGGCCCCACTCAGGCTTTTCCACCGGGTCCTCGTCGCACGCTCTGCACTTGCTCTGGAAATGATTATACCACCAGTAACTCCTGAAGCGAATCTTACCAGCGGTCCCTGTAGATGTTGTACTTCGGGATGGATATCTGCCAATCTCTCCGTACGCTATCCCTGTCCCCCAATATAGGGAAAGGAGATATTGCCTTGCCGGGTTCCGACTCGAGAAACACAAGTAGAGATGCGATCTGTTCGTCTCTGAGAGCGTATACGTGGTCGGTGATCCCACGACGGGATGAGTGAAACCAGACACCGTTTTGCTTATAAGTCACTATTAATTGAATCATTTCTGCGGGGGATGGCGTTTGAGGTGGCATTGGCCCTGCAAGGGAGGTGTCCCTACCTCAGTTCCGCTCTCTCCCCTATCAAACAAGACAATTCCCCCAAAGATCTGGTCCTCTACCCAGTAAGCCGCGATGTCGGCGTTTCCGTCAGTGTATTGCTCAGGGTCATCGTAACGCCAGAGGGAGAATGGTGTTGTCTTTTTGCGGCACCAATTGTGTTGCGCATAGTGCTCATCGTCTGGGTACTTATCGCTCTTGTGGAGTCCGCCATCAATTTGCTTGAAAAGGTGGACTGCGATGGCGTGCACTGCTACGGCGACGAGCTCTACAAGAGCCAATTTTGATGCCCTACAGCCTATCGGAACGGCTTGGTATCGGCGCAAAACCTGGAGAAATGTTTTAGAACATTGGAGGGCAAGTTATAGGCTCTATTATTCATTCACCTCGGTCCGTATGTCGAGTTGCGTGCCTCAGTTGTTTCCGTTCCATCAGGTAGTTCGCGCTCCTCCCTCTCCATTTCCTCCAGGACCCGCATAGCCGTGGCTGGGCTTACACCACGGGCGGGCGGCCTGTCCTCTGTATAATTGAGTTCCGCAACGGTCAGCGGCCAGGTCATGCTCACCTGCAGAATAAGATGGCTCTTGTCATGTGACTTACTCCAGGTAGGATGACGCTCCAGGATCTCCTCTCTAGTGCTGTTCCATGCTCGATCAATTGCCTCTTTGTATAGGGCCTTTGTGTCCTTCTCTTGAGGCGGGTCCTGCGTGTCTGATTGTTCTGGCGCGGCAGGAGCCTCGTGGGGCCCATCGCAGGCCATCTTGGCCTTGACAGAATGCGTGTCGGCAGACATTGAGGTGGGAACGGGTTGCTTCTGGAATCGCAAGACCTTTAGCAATGTTGGACTGTAAGTCTGGTTGTTAACTAAAACGGTGTGTAGGCAAGTCGCAGTTCTAAGCACCCACGCGCCCGAGAATCGCGAGGAAAACAAAGTTACAGTATTGCACTGTGTCTCTTCAGATAGCAAAGAGCGCATGAGTTCTTATTCTCTGAAGAAGGGCGCTGTCTGGGCCTGTTTATGCCCAGACCTCTAGGCCCGAGGCGAAGTGTGTGGGGTGCTGGCCGCCACAGCCACAGCTTCATTGTGTGAAACGGCGAGATGGGAAGGATGTGGCTGAGGCACGGGCTGTCATGAGTGAGTCATAGAGTGGGTGTTCTGACATCGTCTTCGGTGACCCTTTACAGGTGTTGAAGGTGGAGGCGATGGTGGAAATGTGAAGTTGGGATACATAGTGCAGGTCACAGTCAATCGATATCAGACACTTGGTACCCACCCGTGTCCAAAGCTTGTCCCGGCAAAAGCATTCCGATGCCAGCAAGGTCGTTTTCGGGCCACGCCTGGCCCACAGAGGAGACCCCTGGGCTGGTGACTAAAGTGCGATCTCTTGTGGTTCAGAGAGCATCCGATGTGTATAAAGAATTACTGTATGTGAGTGGCATAAAAGCCACTAAGCTACAATTCTTTTCATCAATACCCCCAGCTGCAGCCGCCCACGACTCCACCCAACACGAGCCGTGCCTCTCCATCCCTACTGATCCCCCTATTGCTGACAAAGTGCCCACCCAACACACATGCTTATGCTGTTTTTGAAAGATTTTCAATGATATGACCGTTTCTAGGCATCCTTTTCTTGAAAAAGTCTACCAAAAAAAAGTTTACAGCAAAGCAAGCCTTCACTGCTTGCATGTGGCTTATCGCAGCAACTCCGAACCCTGATAGTGACATGGCGGGATGAAGCGGCTAGACTCGGCCATTCCGACCAAGAGCTAGAGCTAGGGGGAGCTCGTGATACTGACGGAATGAATGCACATCACCTCAGCACAAGTCGCATTTCCGTCGGTCATCTCTTCACGTCAACGACCAGATATACTGATATGCTAGCTGGTATCCACCCAATTGAGTCAATTAAACATCCCAATACGCCAACGACATAACCAGCAACCCTCCCTCGCCGCTTTGCCGTCCAACCCTTCGGCCGTCCCTTCGCGAACTGGTCAAGTAGACCCCGCACATCCTCCCCGGCGCGCTCACGGCGGCTACTGTACCCCCCCAAGTCACACAGCCCGGCGATCGTCAAAGACTCGGCCCTGACCACCTCCCTCTGCTGGTCAAGATCGCCAGACCTAAAACCTTCAACTACCGGTCCGGGGTTACAATCCAACACACACTTACACCATTGTTCGGCCCCCATTTTCCGGACGGCCAACATGGCGACTCTCCCTTCGCAGCACCCCTCGCTGGCCATACACATGACAGATAGGGCCACCACCCCTCTGATATCATCCGCCTCCTCGACAACCTCCTCGACATCCCCCTCCTCCTCCTCAAAGCCACGAACACAACAACCACACCACTCAAAACACCAGAGAAAACGCCATCCAACAACCTTCTCAACCTCCCCGCCCTCGTCCCCCTCGCCCACCTCCTCCCCACCGTCCTCCGACGAAGACGAAGACGACGATGAGCCACCCTCCCCGGCCTCAAGACAAGCTGAAGCACTAACCACCCTCTCCGCCACCGCCCTCCTCTCCTACGACGCCGCCAAGCGACTCGGCCGCGGCGCCCCGCTGCGCACGATGGTCGAGTACCCGGAAGGCGGGCCGGTGGTGCTACACAGCTACATGTGCCCCATGGGCCTCGCCCTCGGCGTGCCGGGCCGGAACACGAGCAACACGAGCCTGCACACCGCCGCCGGGGCGGTCGGGTCGGCGACGGGTTCCGTCAACGGCGGGGATGACCACGATGGCGACGGCGACGAGGCGGGAGGGGGCGGGGGAACTCGGGGAGGTGGTGCTTCAGATGCGGTTCCCAGGGGCGACGTGGGCAGGCGGACACCTACAAGGCCGCTCTCGTTCGCCTTGGACCCGGCGGGGGACGAAGGCGGGGGCGGTGGCGGCGATATGGAGGGCATCGACCCGAGCGACCCGCCCATGCTGACCAGTACCGTCGTCGCACCACGGGCGGAGGACCTGCGCGAGGCGAGGAGGGCCACGGCAAGGCTCGAGAAGGTGGCCAGGGGGTTCCAAGCCGAGTGGGTCTCCACGGGCCGGCGATGATAACTACGGGGAGGCAGCAGCTTCGCGGCGGGATGGGGGGAGGGGAAGTCTAATGCCGTGCATGACGCACGTTGGTATCGCGACAAGCGACCGTGCCTTCAGCGAAAAGGAGCCTCGGATTGACAAAAAGAAAAGGCGCCAAGTTTAGAGGGGCCAGAAGGGGTCCCTTCTGTTTAATCAAGGCCTGGGCGGCCGAGCAAAACAAAATTAGGGGAGATATGCAGATGCGATAGAGGTCAGGCCAGGCCAGCAGGCGGCAAACCAGCCGGACCTGAATCAGAGGGATGGACAAGACTGGTGTCGGACAAATCCATCGACCCAAAAATCCGGGGTAGTAATCGATATCGAGCGTCCGACTCCCACAAATATCAACATACAACACTGGACCTTCATAGAGCAAAAGCACAATCAATGGCCTCGGGCTGTGGATGATGGATCAGCCACGTGAGAGACGGGAAGATACAGGAAGATTGTCAAATTTGCCTGAAGGGTTGAAGGCGTGCAGTTGACTTTGGACTCCTTGGACTTTGATTCAGGTCCGCTGCTACAAGGGAGGAAGAGCATGCGCCAGCGGGTGGGAGAGGAGTGACTCGCTCCTCCGTCAAAGATTAGGAATCACAGTACTAACTTTTGTGAACTCCCATCCCGTGATTCTTTGCCGGTGACATGTCTCGACTTCCAGTAGAGCCTGGGCACATGACTAGGCAATCACAAGGCTGAGAAGGAAGGCAAAACTGTAACTCATGTGTCAAATGCATCGAAATTCATTGATTGTGGTGTATGGTGTAAGTCTTCATAAACATGCACCGGAGTAGTCTATTTAAATACTCCTTGCTGCGAGCACTGTATCATCCCTCGTAATCCTTTTCTACCCAGTCGCGATTCCCCTTTTAGATGAGCTGCTGGAACGCCCGGTTGATGGGGGAGCGGATGTTAGGCACATCCTTCCAGAAGTCAATGGTTGCCTGGGCGCGCTTGGAGATACCCTCGGGCGTGAACTCAAACTTCTTGTAGACATCCAGGTATGCGCCGGAGGCACCGAAGCGGTTCAGGCCGAACTGCTCGTGGGTATACCTCTCCCAGCCCATGGTGCTCATGACCTCGACGGACAGGGATGGGATGCCGTCGGGCAGGACGGACAGGCGGTAGTCCTTGGACTGGGCGTCGAACACCTCGAAGCAGGGGATGGAGACGACACGGGCCTTGATGCCCTTCTTCTCCAGCTCCTTGACAGCGTCGATGCAGATGCACACCTCGGATCCGGTGGACACCAGGGTAATCTGTGCGCCCTCGACCTCGTGCAGGACGTAACCACCCTTGGCGGCACGCTCGATCGTGGAGCTCTCGAGCTGTGGCAGGTTCTGTCGGGATAGGGCCAGGATGCTAGGGGTGTGCTGGGAAGTGAGGGCAACGTAGTAGGCGGCGCTGGTCTCGTTACCGTCGGCAGGGCGCCACACCATGCAGTTGGGCAGGGCGCGGAAGTGGGCCAGGGTCTCGATAGGCTGGTGGGTAGGGCCGTCCTCACCAAGACCGATCGAGTCGTGGGTGGCGACCCAGATGACGCGCTGCTGGGACAGGGCCGACAGACGGACGGCACCGGCGGCGTAAGAGACGAAGTTGAGGAAGGTACCACCGTAGGGGATGATGGTTCCGTAGGCGGCCAGACCGTTGAGAATGGCACCCATACCGTGCTCACGGACACCGTACCGGATGTAACGTCCAGTGTAGTCGCCCAGGCCGGTGGATGGGGGCTGGAAGTCGACAGCATCCTTCCACCGGGTCAGGTTGGAGCCAGTCAGATCGGCTGAGCCACCGACCAGCTCGGGAATGACGGAGTGGATCTTCTGCAGGACGATCTCGGACAGCTTTCGGGAGGCGACAGCAGAGTCGGCGGGGGTGTAGACGGGCAGCGACTTCTCCCAGCCCTCGGGCAGCTTGCCGGACAGGCGGCGGGTCAGGTCGTCGTGCTCGGCCTTGTACTTCTCAGCGTAGCTGGCGAAGAGCTTGTTCCACTCCTGCTCAGCAGCAGCACCGGCAGAGGCAACCTTGCCGGTCAGGTCGTACACCTCCTGGGGGACAGCGAAGCTCTCTTCGGGGTTGAAGCCCCACTTCTCCTTGAGCTGCTTGATGTCGTCAGCCTTGAGGGGGGAGCCGTGGACACCGTGGGTGCCCTGGTTCTTGGAGCCGAAGCCGATGATGGTCTTGAGCTTGATGATGGTGGGCTTGTCCTTGACGGCCTGAGCCTCCTTGATGGCCTTCTCGATGCTGTCGAGGTCGCTGTCACCATCGGAGACCTCGAGGACGTGCCAGCCGTACGACTCGTATCGCTTCTTGACGTCCTCGGTGAAGGCCTGGTTTGTGTCACCGTCGATGGAGATGTGGTTGTCATCGTAGATGGCAATCAGGTTGCCGAGCTGCAGGTGACCGGCCAGGGAGGAGGCCTCTGATGAGACACCCTCCATCAAGCAACCATCACCGAGGAAAGTGTATGTGTAGTTGTTGACCAGGTCGAAGCCGGGCTTGTTGTAGATGGCAGCGGTGTGGGCCTGGGCAATGGCGAGACCGACAGCGTTGCTGATACCCTGGCCCAGAGGACCAGTGGTAACCTCGATACCGGGGGTATCGTGGGCCTCGGGGTGGCCGGGAGTGATGCTGTCAACGTGCTAGAAGCTCGGTTGTCAGCCAGATTATTCGCCTTGGTATCGGGCCCCTGAGCACACAGCGCAAAACTTACACGGAAGGCCTTGAGATCGTCGATGGACAGGGCATATCCGTAGAGGTGGAGCAGAGCATACTGAAGCATGCATCCGTGGCCGTTGCTGGAGAGTTGTTGAGGTCAGAAGCACGTCATGTTGACGCTGGCACGGAGGCCAGAGGAGCCGAGGGAGGAGGACTCACGAGAGAACGAAGCGGTCACGGTTCAGCCAGCTTGGGTTCTTTGGGTTAAACTTCATGAACTTGCTGTAGAGGACGTGGGCCACGGGTGCCATGCCCCTGTATTGAGAGACTTGTCAGCGTGGCTCAAAGGCTTTTTATAATGCGCGCATAACCCCGCGATCCTCAACATTTGGATAGAGGGCGGATCGCGGCGAGGCAAAGGGGAAAGAACAACGTACATAGGCGCACCAGGGTGGCCAGAGTTGGCATGGGCGGTCGCATCGGCCTAGAGAGAGAAATGATGAGCACAATTGATCATATTGAGGACGTGGTTGCTGCAGCTTTTCATGGTGAAACAGCTCTCAACGGCGGCGGCGGCAACGGCGATGGAGGGGCAAGCTGGCCGTTGCCGCACGCTGTGGGAGGAATGCTTGGCTTGATTCTTGACTTACGGCCAGGACCCGAATGGTGTTGATGGCGAGCTCGTCGGTCTTTGTGTAACCCATCTTGGCAGACTGTTTTTCGAGTACAAAAAATGGTCTGGTTGATGGATGATTTGAGAGGTGGGAAAGTTGGGAGGTTGAAGATGTGAAGAGAGGAACAAGTTCCAGAAGGAGGGGTGAGGGGGTAAAGAAGAGGGCAGGCAGGCGGGCCCAGTAAAATGGTTGAGCTTGCTTGAGCTTGGGCTCGGCCGCAGGCGTGGAAGGGCGGGAAGGGCTTCCTCCTTCTTGCTTGCTTGCTTCGTGCTTCGTGCTCCTGCCTCAAGTGGTGGCCCCATCCCAGCTCCATCCATCCCTCTGGCCCATTCCTGCCCTGGCAACCGCCCATCTGGATACACCCTGCCGGTGATGACTGAGCTTGTCGAAACACCTCACAACCTTCGTGACACGCCTTGGCTCGGGATCCACCCTCAGAACCAGCACCACCATAGAACACGTACGCATGGGCATCATAACAGCATCAGTACCAGCGTCGCCGTCATCGTGGTCGCAACAGGCTGTTCACGCTAGACAGCAGACAGTTACCGGCTGCTACGCTTCCTACTCAGGCACGAAGCTTGACGACTCGAGCGCTTCGCCTCGCCTGGCTCCTCTGCTGCTATTCCATGCCACGCCATGCATTTTCCCGGCGGGCCAGCTAGCTCGGGCTATCATTGACAGAAATTCCCCATAGCATGTCGCCTTTTACCCGCTGCCACCACGATGGCGTCTTTTCAAACTGCCCTGCCAGACTGTCAACCTGTCTGGCCTGTCCAGTCTACTACCTAGGTCTATTGGGTCTGCTCTCAGTCTCAAATTCCAAATTTTGCCGCTGTTGCTGCCCCGCGGATGAGCCGGACCGACGTCACCGCCAACTCGGCCATGGCTTTTCGAGGCGCGAGCGTCAGTCTCTTCAGCCAGACGTCACCATCCCCATATTAATCACCGACTGAGTAATTGGCCCCTCGCTTATCTACCGAGCTTTGGAGCGATGCTATTCACGATTTCCTATGCTCCCATCGCTGCTCTGCCCTCCCTGATTAAATGAGATAAGCAACATGCATGGCCAGCCATCCATCAAAGCAGCACAAAGTGCTACTTCATCCCTCAAGCCGTCGTTCATGGGCTCACTCAGCGCCCTTTGACGACCCCGCGGCTGCTGGTCCGCCCATGGTGGGGTCTTTTCGCCGATTTTCCCCTGCGACGACAACCAGCACCGCTCGACACTGCGGATCCCGTCGTATCTTGCCCTGTGCTCATCTATGTACGGTAGCTATGACAAGATACTTAGCCAGCTGCCCAGTCTCGCTGTGGGTAGTCCATCTCGCGAGCCGCGAACCCGCCCGGCACTGCCGTCCATCGGACGTAAAGACGTCTCGGCGTGACCAGAGCGGTCGGTCCGTGGAGAAATTTCTTCCCACGTCCGGCCTCTTGTCACCCCAAACCCCCACGCTCCCTCTGTCCAGACAACTGGGATTCCAGGGCATGCATCTAATAAGCGTGCATGCATGCTTAGTCTGGACTCGTCTCCATGTGGCTCACCATCTACTCCCACCATGTTACCACTTTAGCATGTGTCTGCCGGCAGCCGTGATTCTGACAGCATTCTCAGCCTTCGATCTAGAACAGAATCTCGAACACCATCTTGCAGCATCTGACAGATAACATGGTTGCGTATCGTCAGGTTACACGAACAATGCTCGCGCACCGTTGGTGTTGATCCTATGTTTCACCTCGATCGAGCTCGAGTCTCAACAAACCTCCGCTTCACGCGTCGGGTCCACCCCCCTCCCTCCATCCCCTCCAACCAGGGCTTGCCATGTCCCGGGTGGTGCACCCCAGCATCCCGCCCGCCCCCAAATTCCTCAGATGGCCAAGGGTCGAATCATCACAGGGATGAAGCTTCTTTGGCAGCCGTTGCTGTGAGTTCACAACGGGAACCGCACTCCAATTTTGGTAGCGAGGGCAATGATCATGAAGTGACTCGACTACCTCCCGGCTGCCATGACACTCAGAACTGGAGTTGATGAGGAAATACACAAGCATCGCTGCAGCTCGGAAGCTTTTGCACAACGCCATATGATATGTTTTGGTGTTTGGCAACGCTTACAGTCGGGTCCCATTAGCATAAATTACCTCTTGCCCACCCTGCCCGGTTTGTGCGCATCAAACGAAATGGCGAGACACCACACGCTCAGCGCTCAAGACCATGTCAGGCTGCGTCTGAAAGGCCATGATGCCCTCCAATGTCCAGTCATCCATGATCACTGCCAAGAATCTCTTCCATCATCACGACTCCCGAGCCTGATGTGCCCACGGGCAGCTGTCCTGAGGCTGAATCAGGCAAGCTTTGTTAGCCAAAACAATCTTGGGCGCGTAACGGCCAGCATACTTTTGGCGACGAACACTGTTCCCCGCGTGTTTGTGAGAACATCCTTTTGCCATGACTCCGCTGCCCAACTCTGTATTCGATAGGCTTCACAATGGTGGCGTTTGTACCTGGAGTGATTCATGCCGCATATGCTTTTCCGCAACAAAGGTATAGACGCGCCCATTGGCCAAGCTGTCTGGGACGTTCGTCGCAACCCCATGGTGCGTATTGGTCCCAAGATAGTTATCGGGGCTGCAAAGTCGTCGGGTTCTATCTAGGAGGTAGGCAGATGTAGGGTTTCGCTCCTCTTTGAACTACAAATCAGGTATGTCAGGTGTACAAGATCCTTGCTGCTGATCACAAAAACTCATATCCTCGTATTATAGCATGCGTCTGTGTAAAACTTCGAGGCTGCATTGCCATTGAGTTGAATGTCTTAGAAATGAGAGATTCGCACCTGCAAAGAGCAAGGGTGCACCAGTACATGGCCACCTCACCCAGCACCCACTGCACCCAACACCAATACACCCAACTCACACGCATTATTTGCACGCCTAATTCGACTTCGGTATATGGGTGCTGGGTGTGGGTGTTGAGTGAGGTGGCGATGGATTGGTGTACCCCCCATTTTTGCACGTGCAAATCTCCGTATTCTTGTATTATCGGATCATTTCTAAGAATGTCCATCTTCATGGAAATGTTCATTGAAGATGGCGGTGATAAAATTTGCTAGGTCCATATTCACGGTCTTTTCAGGAGTAATGTTGGCTCCCCGCTTCTATTTGACCTAGATTGAATTTCTTGTCCAGCCGCACGATACAAGGCACATTTCCGTCCAGTTGCAAAGTTATCTATAATTGAAAATTTCCTGGGTTCACATTGGCATCCAGGTGACAAAAGTGAAGACATCTCATCAGCTACATGATGTTTGGAAGGAGTCAGCGAAATGCCTAGGTAGACTTCAATTTGACCGTAGCCCCGTCTCACTGACAGTTATGCATAGCCAATGGCTGAATTTAAGAGCCATGGCAGGATAGCTGACTTTCGAAGGATTCAAACAGCAAGGGTTTTGGCGAACCACGTCGGCAATAGAGACTTAGCATCAATGTAACCCTATGAGACCCCTCCCTCATGGGTTGACGATTGATGCTGACCGGAAGTGTTCCCCGCCCGAGATGCAGACCATACAACATCTTAATCAGTCCCTCCGACATCAAGATGCAAAGACGATGCAAGAACTGCCACTCTTTCTCCGTATGCGATATAGATGACGACGGCCTGCTCCTCTTCGAAGACGCCCAAGACTTGAAGCTGGCTGCCGGCGGTGGCCAGAACCATCCGACCTGCGACCTCTGCGCGATCATATGGTGGTCTCTGAGACACGAGTGGCGGAAACGCCCCCTCAACCGTGGCCATGGCGAGTTTGTCGCGGGGGAGTTCAACATGAGGGTCTATCGGAATCCGCCGCGTGGAGCCGGTGCGATCCAGCGCGTGGACATTCTTGTTCTGGCGCCGGGGGGCAGCCACAACTTTCATTGGGTGCCAGCACAAGATGGGTCATGGCGCATAGGGCCTCCGGGTGAGAACCCATCGATAGTGCGGTCTCAGCTCACGGTGTATTCAGACGCGACTAGGTGAGCATGATGCTGCTCGTGGGACTTGGGGAGATATTGACGATCAATAAAGCGCTGGAACTCGTCGAGTCCAATCAGATACAATTTTCAGCATCCCGGCAGCCAATTCTGGATCTCCTCAATGTTTGGAACTGGTTACTCAGTGGTTGACGGACTGTGTAGAGAGCCATGGGACAAATTGCTCAGATTCCGATGAAGCAGTCCTCCCGAAACGAGTCATCGAAATAGAGGATATCCTGGAAGATGGCTCGTTTAGCTCAAGGCTGGTCACTACCAACGGGAGCCGCGGCAAATATCTTGCATTGAGCTACTGTTGGGGTCGTGGTCCATTTTTCACGTTAACTTCCGACAACGTCAACGAACTACACGAGTCGTTGCCCATGGGATTGCTGCCTCGGACAACAACTGATGCTATGGTACTTGCGAAGCGTCTCGGTTTCCGCTACCTGTGGGTGGACAGTCTTTGCATCATCCAAGGTAGTGGCGGCCTATCGACCGCTGATTGGGAAGAACAGTCTCAAGACATGGGTAGAATATACAGGTCAGCTTCGCTCACCATCGCGGCAGCGGCAGCAAAAGGCTGTCGCGATGGGTTATTCAACACCCGGCCCAATCCGGAGACCCCCTACTGCCCGGTATTACAGAGACAGAAGAGTGATGAAATTGTGTATTTGGGAGCAGACCTGCCGAACGTCGAAGAACGAATGGAGCCTCTGAGCCGGCGCGGCTGGGCACTGCAAGAGGCTGTCCTCTCTCGGCGGTTGGTAACCTTTGGAACTACAGAAATCTCCTGGGAGTGCAGCTGTTGCAGCCATCGAGAGACGGTGCTGCGCGCGTTGCCCAAACAGACAGCATTCACCAGCGTGCTGGGCACGGCATCCGAGATCTTTTCCTCCTGGGCGAAGCTCGTCGAGGAATTCAGCCGCAGGGACCTCACTTTTCAGACGGATAAGCTGCCTGCGATTAGTGGGCTGGCAGCGGTTGTCTCAGAGGCTCTCGGGCACGAGTTCCACCACGGCATTTGGAACCACCAAGCACATCATATGCTTATGTGGAAACATGTGGGGCGAAGACATGAAGACGGCCTGGTATTTTCCAGACAGCAGTCCTCTCGTGCCCCAACTTGGTCGTGGGCCTCAGTCGATGGTGGAGTTGAGTTTCTTAAAGGTGCTGTGAAGCCTACAACGTTGGAAATCCATGGAAGATCATTGATCATTTCCGGTCTCCTTATTAAGATCGACACGGCTAGGTATCAAGTAGAAGGCAGCTACTACGGCGTGTATGAGCACCATCGGCCATGGATGCGATTTCATCGAACGACGAAGACTTTTGTGGACGATCTGGATGACATACCACTAGCAAACAGAAGGACAGCCGGTGGGGCAACAAAAGAGTTGGTAGACACATGGTTCTTCTTCTTGGGAAACAGTTTAGGGTTGATTTTGATCCCCATCGAACCTGATGCAAGTCAAGTCAAAGGTCTCGCAAAAGACAACATAAGAAGGATACAAAACCTGTTCTCTGTGACAGCACGATCAGTGAGAGTTTTCCGGCGAGTTGGTGCTTTCATCGGCTTCAATGCACCGCGAACGAGGCACGAGCGGCTCGAAACGGTAGAACTCATATAGCGAAATTGAGCTTTTGTGTAGATGATCAACAACAGATCAACTAAATTGGCAAGTGACTATACGCTATGTACTCGAGCCTATCCAAAGTGTGCCAGATCATGGACAGGCCAAATGCGGTTCGCGAGAGCCAATCCCGCATGATAACGACCTTGGCAGTCCTGAGGCTATTTAAGCCCTCTGGAGCATAACCAACACACCAGCCCAAGTCTCCACGGCCGTTGGCGTAATCTGGTTGGCGGGCAGCACAAAACCATACGTGCCTGTGTCCCTCAGTTCGTAGGTGTAGCTGTATGTTGCGTTGCCGGTGGCATCGATGTAGTCCACGCTGGACCCAGTGGTGGCGTACAGCGTGCTGCAGGACTTTCCGATGGTGTACGAGGTTCCGGAGACGCCCGCGATGGCACTCCTGGCAGCGGTAGCCAGTGATTGGAGAGCGGCGTTGTTCTCGGCAGTGGCAGAACAATCGTAACCATAAGCTTGAAGTGAGGGTTAGCCAATGAACTTCCATACCGGCAGGGATGAAAAGGCCCGAGCGGGAGAATTGGCCGTAGAGTTGCAAGCTTACCCCAGAGAATGTACTGGCCATAAGAGTGGAAGTCGATGTAGAGACTGATACCGTTGGATGCCTTCAGCTGCTGGATCTGAGCCACGAGGCCCTTGTTCTCGGGAGCATCGCCTGCTGCTTGGCCTGGGTGAGAAACAACTCGGTCAGCCATGTTCAATACACCACTCATCAATTGGGAATGCAACTCTTACCCTTGTACGTCTCAGAGCAAGGGTTCGTAGAAGCGCCCCCCGTGGCGGACCACTGGTAGGGCCAGTTGCGGTTGATGTCCCGGCCTACGCACGAGTTGCCGCTGACGGTCTGGCGGTTCTTGCGCCACAGGCGGTCCGTGGTCTGGGAGTAGACAAAGCCGTCCGGGTTCACGACGGGCGTGATGTAGAAGTCGAACTTGTCGACGACGGCCTTGACGGCGGCGTTGGACGCGTACTGCGTCAGCAGCGTGTACGCGATGTACTCGGTCGTCTTGGACGTGATCCACTCGCGGGCGTGGACGTTGCCGTGGAAGACGACGGCGGGCTTGGAGCCCTTGCCGCCGCTGCCCCAGATGTGGATGCCGGTCAGGGCCCGCCCGCCGACCGACGCGCCGGCGGTGTAGATCTCCGAGTTGGCTGGGAAGCTGGCTTGGAGGTCGTTCAGGAAGGTCAGGTGGGCTGCATAGGCGTGGTATGCAGTAAACCATGAAGCGTCAGGAACTTGAAGGGATTTATCAGTACAGCAGCTTCAATGACGAGCGCATGGAACGGGATTTCTCACCAGCCAGAGCCTGGGAGATCTCGCCTTCGGCAGCGATACTGGCGCCGAGATCCTCATCGAGAACAGTGCTGCTTACGCCAAGTCCCTCGAGGGCAGACACCGAGTCAGGGGCGACTACGACATCGACAGCCCCGGTACTGCCAGGGTTCAGCACATGGGCTGCGAGTTGGGATACCTCTTCTTCGACCGCGGCGTCGGAACCCACGTCGACGCGCAGGACCTTGTAGCCGGTATAGTCAACCTTTGCCTCCCTCTCCGGGAGCGCAACAGCGGTTGCCAGGGGCAGCAGGAGCGAGGAGATCAGCAGTGACTTCATGATGGGCAGATGAGCGGTTGCAAGTTGGCTGCCCTCCAAAACTGCGTGCACTGTCTAGGAGACGAACTGTCATCCTGTTTATATAGTCAACCTCCTCTTTTGAATGAGTAATGGACAAAAGTAACAGCAGCAGGCGCCATCGTGGATGAGGAAGGTTAAGCCTTGCCCAGCACTGTGCCAAGTGGGAATGATAAGAAGTCCAAAGTGTCCTGCCCCCGGATTTCTCTTTGCCATGAGAAGTTGACCGGGACTAGCAACTTATATCGCCTCGCTTGGCCCTGAAGGGAAGGTGGCCCATGTCTTGGGTAGCACAGTGCCAAGCGTCTTCCCGCACAATTGGAGCTGAGCAATTAGCTCGGACGGGCCAAGACAACATGTAGGAGACAGTGGGAGATGCCGCAACATACCCTGACAATCACGAGTTATAGTAAGCGCAGGCCAAGCTTTGCCCACAGAGCAACCTTAATTATTGCTTGTCTTGCTGCATGCAGCTACAAGACCACGACGGGCAGGTGTGATGCTGCTACATTCTTGAGATTTGCTTGATTCGGCAACGTCTGCAACAGTCAGTCGAGGAATGGCATCCATCAAAAGGTTGCTATCTGCTGGCCACTATACTGCACGTTAAAAGAGGTGATAGGTAAATAAACTTTATTAGCTAGTTTAAAGAGTCTAAGGGCTATAAGCTAGCTATGCAATTAGCTAATATATAAGTTAATATATAATATATCCTTATAAGTAAATATAGGCTAAAGATAGCCCCTTATTTAAATATAAAAATAAAATCCTTTTTATTAAATTACTTTTATAAAATATTATATTAATATTAATATAATATTTCTTTATTTTTTTATTAAAAAATATTAAATTTTTAATTTATATAAAAATAAAAAGTTTAAGATAAGGATTTAAAAGTTAAATAAATAAATAATTTTAAAAGTAATATTATAATTAGTTATTTATTAATATAATATAATATAAATAAAGAAAAATAAATAAATTAAATAAATATAAATAAAAGATATATTATTTTTTATTTATTTATTTTTATATTATATAAATATTATTATTTATTAATTATTATATTATATATTAAAAAAGATAATAAATAAATAAACTTTATTAATTAATTTAAAAGGTTTAAAGGTTATAAGTTAATTATATAATTAATTAATATATAATTTAATATATAATATACCTTTATAAATAAATATAAGCTAAAAATAGCTTAAATTTATTAAATTTATTATATTAATTTATAATAAAAAAGGATAATATTAAGGTTATAAAGTATATAGCGTTATAATATTAAGATTATTTTAAAATAAATTTTAAAATAATATTTAATTATAAAATTCTTTTAATAATTAAATATTATATATTTTTCTTTAAAAATATTAATAATAATAATAATAATAAAGGCAATTTCTTTATAAAAATTATAATTAAAATATTTAAAAATAAAAGAATTAAAGGTAATAATATAATAATATATAATATTAATAACCTTTTAATAATTAAATAACCTTAATAATATAATAAAAAATAAGGCTTTAAGGTTATAAAAGCAGGAATTAAAGAAGTATCTTATATAATTATAAGTATAAATTAAATTATTTATATAAATAATAGGAATAATAATACTTTTATTTATTTTATTAAATTTTAATATTAGAAATATTATAATTATATAATTTTATAAAAAGATAATATATTTTTATATAATATATTATTAATTAAAATTAAAAATAATAATATAAAAATTAAATTATATAAATTTATTTATATAAAGAAATATTATAAATATTAATATAAAAGCTATATTAAGATTTAATTAAATAATTATATTTTTTAAAATAATAATATAAAAAAAATAATATAATCTTTAATAACTTTATATTAATAAATTAATATTTATTTATAAAAATATTAAAAAAGAAATTATTAATACTTATAATTAAAAGCTTAAAATACTTATTTAAAAAGATATTAAATAATATATTTATATTAATATATTAAGATTTAAAATTTAAAATATATTTTTAAATTATAATTTATTTAATTTATTTTATATAAAATTTATTATATATTAATATAATAATATAAATAAATAAAGTTTTAATTATTATAAAAAAGGGATTATTAATTTAATAAAGCTTATAAACTTTAAAATAAAATTAAATATATATAAGCTTTATTAATAATAAGATTATTTATATATATTAAAAATTTAAAATTAAAGATATTAATAAAAGGCTTTATTAATTAAAATATATATTAATAATTAATATTTAATTATAATAAAAGATTATATTAATATAAATATTATTATATATAAAAATATAAATAATATAAACCTTAATATTTATTATTATTATTATATAAAGAAATATTTTTAAAATAAAAGAAATAATAAATAATTATAAAACTTTATTAATAAAAATAGCTTATATAATTTTATTATTAATATAAATAATAATTATATTATAAAGCTATAAATAATATTATTATATTAAAATAAGAAAAATATAAAAAGTTTTAATAATATTAATATTATTATTAATAAAAAGGTTATTAATATAAAATATTATAAAAATATTAAATTAAAAAAAATAATTTTATTAATTAATATTAATTAATAATAATAATAAATATTAAATAATATTAAAATTAATATTAAAAATATTAATAAATATATAATAAATTTATTATATTATATTTTTAAATAATATAATATTATTAAATTTTAATAAAAACTTATATTATTATTTTAAATCTTTTTATATTTAAAGTAAGATTTATTTATAATAATAAAAAATAAATAAAAAAGTTATAATAAGCTTTTAAAATAAATAAAAAAATATATATTTAAATTATATAATTATAATATAAAAATTAAAAAGATTATTAAATAATTAAATATTATAAAATAAAATTATTAATTATATAAAAGTCTTTATAATTTTTATATATATCTTTTTAATTTACTTTTAAAAGAATTATATTTTTATATATAAAATATTAATTTTAATATTAAAACTTTAATTATTATTTTTTATTAATTTTTTAAATTATTAAAAATCATATTTAAAAATTAAAAACTTAATATTTATTAAATTAATATTAATCTTTTAAAGTATATAAAGGTTAATAAAGATAATATAATAATAAAACTATTTAAATAATATTAAATAAAAATAATTAATTTTTCTAATTATATTATTATAAAGATTTATTAAAATCCTTTAATAAATAAATAAAAAAATAAAAAAATAATATATAAATTAAATAAAAAATAATCTTTATAATAAAATTATTTATTTTATATAAAGTTAAATAATCTTTATTAAAAGTTTATAATAAAGATTAATTAAAAAGTATCTTTAAAATTATATTTAAAAATTTATATATTTTATTTTATTTTATATATTAAATTAAATATATATTATAAAATAATATATTTAAATAAACCTTATTTTTTAAAAATGCTATTATTTATAAAAAAGCTATTTAAATAAAATAAATAATAAATTTAATAAAATTTATTATCTTTTTTTAAAATAAATTTTTAAAAAAACTAAATAAAATATAAATATACTTTATATAAAAATATTAACCTTAATATTAAACTTTTATTAAAGCTATTTTATAAAATAAATAAATTATCTTAAATAAAAATAAAGTTTTTAAAAAAATAAATAAATTAAAATTATTATTATAATTAATTTAAATATTAAAATAAATAATATTATAAATTATAATATTAAAGTCTTAAAATAATATTATAAGCCTTCTTTTTAGATTTAAATATTAAAGAAATTAAAAAAAGTTAATAAAAATAATTTATTAAAATAAAGAATAAAGAAAGATAACTTATTATTTAATTATTTAAATAATATAAAGTTAATTTAAAAAAAAAGTATTTAAATTAAGTAATAAAATAATAATATTAAAATATTTAATAAAATTAATTTAAGGTTTTTATTAATTAATAATTTAATAATTTATTTTAAGCTTAATATTATAAATTAAAAAGATTTATTCTTTTTAAAATACTTTATAATAATATAATTATTAAAATAATATTTATAAATATATTTAAAATAATAATTAAAATTCATATAAAGATTAAAATAATTTTATAAATTATAAATAAGCTTATTAAATTATTTAATATTTTTATTATTTATAATAAAAATAGCTTTTTTAATAATTATATTATTAAAATATTTAATTTTTATTTTAAAGTTAATTTAAAGGGATTTTTTATAAGATTTAATAAAGATAATTTAAAGCTTATTAAATATAAAATTAATAATAATAAAATATTAATATTTTATTTTTTATTAAATAAAGTAATTTAATTAAAATTTTATAATAATTAAAATATTATTATATTTCTTTTTAAAAAATATATTTTAAATAATTTTATAATTATTAAAATATTTAATAAAAATATTAAATAATTTAAAGTTTTTAATTAAGATTATTTATATAATAAAAATAATATTATTACTCTTAAAGAAGATTTTATAAATTTTAAAAGTATCATTATAATAATAAAAGTAAATAAAGGCTTTAATATATAAATAGTTTTTATAAATATAATAAATATATTTAAAAAAAATAATATTATAAAAAAATCTTTTATATTTTTAAATTATTTAAAGATATTTATAAAAATTATTTTTATTATTAATAATTAATTAAAAAAAAGATAATAATATTTAGTATTTTATAATATTAATTAAATTTATATTAATAAAAGTTTAATCTTTCTTTTTTAAATTAAAGTTTTTTATATTTAATATTTCTTTTTTAAAATTATTAAAAAAAGCTAAAATTAATTTAATAATAATTAAATCTTAATTTAAGTTAAATTAAAAATAAATATTAATAATTATTAATATTTTCTTTTATTATATAATAATAAAGTTATTATTAATATTTTTAAAGAGTAAATAAAAATAATATTTTTAAGAGGTTAAAAAGTAAGTTTTTAAATAAGAATTTTAAAAGTTAAAGTAAGAATTTTTAATTTAAATATAAGTATTTTAAGGAATTATTTTTTATAAATAGCTATTAAAATCTTTTTATTATTTTCTTTAATATTATTATTAAAGTTATTTTTAAAATTTAAATTATTTAAAAAATTAATAAAAATATAAAAAGCTTTTTTATTATTTTAAATATTTATTTATAAATAATAAAAAGATAAAATAAAAAAAGAAAGAAAGTTTTCTTTTTTTAAATAAAAAGATAAAATAAAAAAAATAAGTTTTTTTTATTTATCTTTTTTTAATTTATTTTTAAAGTTAATAAATAAGTAGATTTTTATAATAAAAAAAAGGAATTAATAGGTTTATTTAATTTATATAATAAATAAGCTTTAAGTTTTATTAATATAATAAAAATCTTAACCTTATATAAATTAATTAAATTATAAGAATATATTATATATATAAATATAATATAATTTTAAAAGTAATACTATAGTTAATTATTTATTAATATGATATAATATAGATAAAAAAGAGTAAATAAATTAGATAAGTATAGGTAGGGGATATATTGCTTTTTATTTACCCGCTTCTATGTTATATAAATATTGCTAGTATTTAAGTTGCCTTATTCGCTCCGGCCTTCATGCCGCGGCATGTGGTGTAGAACCTCAGATTCTATGGGAAAGACCCCAGGTCTCTAAATTTATTCTCCAGATATTGACATGTTACATCTTAACGAGCGGGATTACATAGCAGTGAAAACCGTTAACTTATGAGGACGGATATTCGTACCCGCAAAAATGGAGGGTACACCCGCACATCACTCAACGCCTACGCACCCAATACCCAATACCCATACACCCAGCACCCATATACTCAATTTACACACATAATTACTATGTCTGATTAGGTTTAAGTATTTTAGTTAAATCAATAAATAAAACGTGTAGGTACATGAATTGGGTGTGCAAAGTGGGCGTGCTAATTACCTAGGTAGGTATGTGAATTGGTTTAGTGCTGCCGATGTATGATGTACCCTGTGCTTTTGCGGGTTTGACTATCGGTTCTCTAACTTATGAGGGGTTTCCTATCCTACGAGGACCCTCTCCGGCTTACGGAAGCTGTAGGTACATGGATTCGCCATCCGTATCAAGCCGTGATGATTTACTTGTTGCGGTCTGCTCGCACCGGCACAAGAATGTGTTGAAAGCTTTTTGACCCCCTCTGGAGCCAGCCACCGATGTGGCTGTTATACCACGCAAATGTTTCAGCTGACAAGCAGCAACCACCTATGAGCGAAGCGCAGCACTTGCACTCAGGCTGCTGATAGGTGTCAGAGAATTCAACCCCCAAATGCACTTTCAGCGAACATGCATTCGTATTCTAGTTTGCAGGTCGTACATGATGTGGTCGCCGTCCATCGCCCCCAAGTAAAAGTTGAGAGGCCCAGCTCATATAACCTGGCGGTCCTGGTAGTAGACCCCATCTGTCGTTTCCCACATCTATCCTTCTTTCTTACCACGACTGGAACAAATTACACCCCGCAGGTCATTGATTCGGAACGGCTTTTTAAACAACAGCGGATATCGTTGTTGACGACTGCAGTCTCATCCCACGCACGAAAACTTCCCTCCCATTTCTTTGAGCCCTAATCTGGGTCGCAAACCCGACCCGACCAGAATTGTTGCAACAATGGCGTCATCCTTCGTACCAAGTATGTCGAGCAATTCGGATGGGGACCAGCCAGCCTTGCCAACCGGAGAGTCACACGAGCTTGAAACCTTGCTTTCCCAGGTGACAAGTACGACCAGCGCCGCGAGCCAGCACACGACAGCTGTATCGCATACTCCAGAAGCCCCGGCTGGACAGGCAAATACCGATTCGGCGCCTATTCATAATGGGACCACGTCGGGGTCGATGCCTGCCAAAAGTCCATTCTGGCGGCTGTGGATAATTGAGATGGTGTCGATGACCACGTCTCTGCTGCTGTTAGCCGCCACCGTTGCGATCCTATCTGCCTTTGACGGTGTCCCACAGCCTGGTTGGGGACGTAGAATCACCATAACTCTCAACTCCCTCATTGCCATCTTTTCTACCCTCTGTCGCGCCATGTTGATGCTGGTTGTCGCGGAAGGTACGGTCCACCCCGTCCGGAACAAGGTCTGACAGACAGACTAATTTGGCATGATGCGTCGCATAGTTATCAGCTATTTGAAATGGCGGTGGTTCGATGGTACTCGACCACTGAGTGACCTCGAAGCAATTCATCGGGCAAGCACAGGGCTATGGGGGTCCTGCTGTCTCAAAGAGAAATTCCGCTAATTATGCCATCCTTAGCGCCCTCATCATCGTCGCAGCGCTCCTCGTTATCCTCCTAGCGGCTTTCGGTCCCTTTACCCAGCAGGCCATCCGGTCCGTTGTTTGCAGGGTACAAGTAGCAACCAGCAACGATGTCTCAGTTCCCGTAGCCCACTATCTGAATTCAGTGGACGACGCCCATTTCACAGCAGATCACGGATCGGTGAACTTCAGGTTGGGAAATTCAATGAAGAGTGCCATCCTCGAGGCGCTGATGGCAAAAGATGACGGTACGAACAAATTGGACTTCTCATGCCCAACCGGAGACTGTACATTCAAACTCGACCCAAAGGGCAGCGCCTATTCCTCCATTGGACTCTGCAAGGATTGCGTCGATATCACCTCACTCGTCCGGGAGTGGCCAGGCCAGAACGAGACCACCGTGAAAGGAAATGGACTTAATCTCACCATTGAGGGCATGGCGAGTGCGCAAAACTCTATAGCCACGAGATTCACTGGCTACTGGTCTAGTATCACGTCGCAGGAGTCAAATATCAAGATCAATTTTGGTCAGGATTCCGGAAGCCAGAACATAACGTACTTAACTTACACTTGGGCCCCATGCACGATAAATGAAACAGACCCTGTCGCTGGAGGCGATGAAACTAGTGGCTTGTTCTATAAATGGAACTGTCCAACGTCGATTTATCCTGAGATTCCTCACATGAGCAGAGGACTAGCTGTACTGGCCGTTAACTGTACTTTTTACCCATGTATTCGCAGCTACAACGCGCGAATAAGGACCGGAGTTCTGAGAGAAACGCCTGTCTCGCAAATCCGAATGAAGGTGAACGAAAGCTTGCTTCAGGATCCCGGAGCGCTACTGGAGCCATGTTTTGTCGACGGACAACCCTACGATCGTTACAACATCTCCCGAGTTCCAAATATACCAGGCCGCAATTTCACTACACTATGGACACCGCAAGGTACCCTGCAAGCCCCTGCAGAATGCGTCTATCGAATGTCATTTAAAGTCTCCCAGGCTTTGAGCCAGTACTTCCGTTCAGACTTCTTCGGAAACAACCAGTGCTGGTGGGACTCTCAGTATTATAGCAACAATCTCAGCTGGGTCGCTTGTCCCAGCGAGGTGTGGTGGCTCGATTCACTATTCAACCGGGGCTTCGCCACGTTTGAGAGTGTGGACTCTCTCCTGCAGAACATGTCTCTCGCGGCAAGCAATCAGATGCGAGCTCACGGCACCAACGCCGACTGGACAGCACCCGAGTTCGCGTCAGGGACGATGTGGAACTCAACTGTCTGTACGCAAGTGGAATGGGGTTGGATGGCATTCCCCGCTGCTCTGGAACTAATTACGCTCGTTTTGCTTGTGACGGTCATCGTTATGAGCTTTCGGGACCATGGAAGGCGGCCTATCTGGAAGTCTTCCACCCTGCCGCTTGTGTTCCACGGGATTAGGGACGATAAGGAAACACTGGGCACTCCTAGAACCGTTGTGTCTAATGCAGATTCCGCAATAGCAAGACCGATCGATCTTGCCGGCATGGAGAAAGTTTCAAAGGGGTTACCTGTACGCTTGTCTACCAAATTTGGCAGCAGTGGATTTATAGTGGACAACACAGGTGCACCATCCAGGAGATCGAGCAAAACACAGGGAAGGAAGCCATAGGATCAACACAGTTTGAAGAAGATGACGAGAAACACACGCATGATCGAGGGCTCTGAATACATTCCCGTACTATCCGGGCTGCCATGGAAATTGCTGGTCTCGATAACACTGCAGATTAGCAGTACAGAGAGTGTAAAGAATTCGATCTATGAAACTCGGCCTTCGTTATAACACCGAAGAGTTTCTCATGACAACTTTGAACGCACCGACTCAGTGTAATATTATTCGTCGCGTGTGTGCAAGACTTTTTGCGGACCACTGTAAATAGTGTAGCTACGAACGAGATTGCAGGATTGTCTACAGTGCGTCGTTAGGTACGGCGAACTGTCTTGATTCAGATCGCCGCTTGGCGGATCCCGGGACGAGGCGAGGCGGGACGAGATGGAGACGCGTCTTGATGCTGCTTTATCAGCTGGGGGCATAAAAATGACCGAGGTCATGAAGAACTCAGCTCGCTTGCAGCTGGACAACGCTGGATCTGTGTCGACCGCTGTACATAAAGACTGGAGTCACGACTCACGAGTAACCCCCATCCTATTTTTAATCCGGCTTTCTTGCGAGCAAAATTCTGTCCGGTATGGCCTTTTTCATTTTCTCAGCGCTATATTCGCCTTTGGCCTAGACGCCGTCCTAAGTGGAGCCGCGGCAAGGTCTCTCCACAGGAAGACCGGACCCTGGGTCACTCATTCTTCGCCTTATAAAAACCACTCACGGACGGCTGCGGCTTTCCCAACGGCCACTGAAAGTCACAACACATGGGGCCTGCGGTTTAAACCCCCAAGATATCTCCTCGGACCCATGCCAGGACAATAAGACAGACCTTGCCTTGCCTCGCACGCTGCCCCGCCCCGGAATTGGTATACTCGACTTGCCGAGGTGCAACACATCGCGTAGCTTAGCGGCATCCTACGCCCCATAATCGAATCAGAAGATGGTCCGAATCGCCCCAGTGACGAGGACTGGGATAATATGCCTCAGATGAAGTCGTTTTGGGATTGGGTGTAAAAGGGGTGTCCCCGATTTTTACTGCAGGTTTCGAGAGCGGGTGGAATTTGACGATTTGCCCCCGGGTGGAGCAAGAATCTTCCAACCTCGGACTGTACCGCTTCCCGTCAATCTCCGGCCAGGGACTTATAAAACAAGGAGGAGCCCACGATGCTTCTAGAAGCAGCGCATGCATAGACATTTGCAAGATATCGCCTTCTGGAATTCAGAACGCCCGCAGGCCCGTCGCCCATCATGCTTGTCAACTCCTCCGCCGCCATGGCCATGCTCTCCAGCTGGACCTCAGTAGTCGCCGCTAAAGCCTTCCCACGCTCCACGGACAACATCCAGACGATTTACCAGTTCCCGGAAAACACGTACGTCGAGAACCTGGCTGTCCGAGCCAACGGCCAGATCCTCCTCGACGTCTTCACCTCGCCACAGCTCTGGCTGGTCGACCCGCACGTGCCCGGCGAGGCCGTCCTCATCCACGAGTTCCCAGACGCCCTGGGCATCACCGGCATAGCCGAATATGAAGACGACGTGTTCGCCGTCCTGGCCGGCAACTTCTCCTTCTCGACGGGCGAGTGCACCAAGGGCTCGTGGTCCATCTGGAGCGTCGACCTCGGCGGCGCCACCATCAACTCGACCGCCTCCCTCGCCGCCAGCCCGCCAAAGATCAGCAAGCTGGCCGACGTGCCCGCCGCGACCTGCCTGAACGGCATCGACCTGCTGTCCGGCGGGGCCAACAAGTTCCTCATGGCCGGGGACATCCGCACGGGCGAGGTCTACGCCGTGAATATCGACACGGGGGCAGCCGCCGTGACCATCAACAACACCCAAACGGTCCCCGCCGTCACGTACGGCTTCGGCAGCGTCGCGACCGACGGGCTGCGGGTGCGGGATGCGGAGCTGTACTTGTCCAACGTCGGCCAGGGGACGCTCGTCAAGGTCCCCCTGAACCCCGACGACGGCACGCCCGCCGGCGAGGCACAGACAGTCGCGCAGAGCCTCTCGTCGCTGGACCAGTGGGACGACTTCGCCATCGACTGCGACGGGAACGTCTTCATGGCCACGGGAGGTTCAAACACCATCCAGAGGGTCACCCCCGGGGGTAACGTCGCGATCGTGGCTGGAGACTTGAACTCGACAGCCATCGCGGAGCCCTCTTCTGCGAGGTTCGGGAGGAGGGCGGACGACTCGAATGTTTTGTATGTGACCACCGCTGGTGGCATGGTGGCGCCCGTCAATGGCGATACCGTAGTAGGCGGACAGGTTTTGGCGATCAGGACAAACGCCACCAGCATCTGCTAGATGAGTATGAAGGGCTGCACATTGTATATGATCCCATATTCTTGTATATATCATACACATGGTCGTGTGTTCATGTATATAATACACACACAACGCTATATATATCCTGATGCTTTTCCAAACTGTAATAACTTGCACAACCTTCGACTTAGCAAACGTTGCCCATGTTGTCAGGTCAAGTAGATTCCCAAGTTTAGGATCCTGGGTACAACTGGTAGCTAGACAATGTGGACTGTCTTCATCAAAGACTCATTATATGATGGATTTAACAATATCCCCATGCCAACACGTTGATAGCACTCCACTAGGTCCATACTTGGTACTAACAGCAAGACAAGAGAAACTTCCTGTTTGGATATAACGGATTAACAATGAGTGGAACAGTAGAGTATGGTCGTCTTACCTGATCTGTGTTCAACGATTCTCGTGTCTTGGCAAAAGCATCATCGCTCTCAAACGCTCTGTGGAACAAATACGTCAGTACCCGTTGATTAAATCCTCCACGATGAAATTGATTGATGATGGCCGTACTCCATATTTTGAGACGCAAATCGTTTCAAGCTGGTTGACATTAGGCAGAGACAGTGTACCGTCTCGAACCTTTGACGGTCAAACATCCCGAAACCCCAGCATTGTGAATTAGCAGCCTCTATACAGACTGCGTATTCAGGAAAGTCCAAGCATGTTGTGAATGCCGTGAATAGCAGCTGATTTGTTGTGTCTTCCAGGTCTTCGGTGGTTCCAAAGGTAGTATTATATACTTTGCCTTCTATAACGTCGCCCTGAAGTATGAGACACCCTTTATCGTCAATGTGAGCCTTGGTATGGTCGATCCTGGCCTCCAGGTCTGTAAACATAGCCCAAAAGGTTTTTCTAGCACCCTTTGAGGCCCATGACCATGATGGGACATTATCCAAGTCTTCTGACTCTGACGCTATGCGGTCGCACATCCAAAGGAGGTGAGAAGCTATTTGGGACAAGAAAACGCCACGATTGTAGGTATCTTTCGCTTGTTTGAGCAACTCAGTGGCGATTCCTTCCACAGCCATCAATCGGTCCGAATTGTGTGTGAGCTCAGTGCGAGAAAATCTGTGCATCAGATTCTCCCAACCATGCCATGAGGTTTCTGCATCCATGAAAACATTTCTCTCTGTGAGTCCGCCAATTGTGTTGCAAACCCAACTTGGACCTCCCGGCATAAAATTTAGTCTTCTTCTTGAAAGGTAGGATTCTTGAACGGCCCATCCTCTGGAGTTGAGATGTCCGAAGTCTGGGGACTGTTCATCCCACGAGAATGCACAGACATTGAAGGAACCATTTTCCTGGCCTGTGCTCGTATAAAAGGGAAGCTCTATCGGCATAAGGTCTCGAGAGGTGCTCACGAAGCACCCGTCCTCTGGGCTTGTGGCCCCTGAAGCAGCGATGACTAGGCAAGCCTCCTGGTAAATGGATCCCATTCGTTTTGATTCCTGCGTCCAGTCGCCTGCATCTCCTTGTATAATACAGAGTCCGTCAATCCAGAGGTAACGTACTGAGATTTGACGTGTGACCCGTACTGCGTCTTGAAAGGTCTTGGGCATGGAGTCGAAGGATATGCCGGAAAGGCGCTCACGAAGGTTTTGTCGAGTCGTAGTCAAGGTCTGCGTGCCTGGAGGGCCCCAGCAGTAGGACAATGCGCAGTAGTTCCCCCGTCGTCCTTTCGTCTCTACAAGGACAACATCGGTAGCGCCCGGCTCGCCCAGATCGAGCACGCGTGTGGGAAGCTGTGGCCCTAGGTGCTCGTCAATTGGTGTGCCATCGAGGGCACATAGGCAGTCCTCATGGTTTTGGCGGCAGTTTTCGAACCAGTCTCGGAACTGGGTTAAGGCCTCTGGGCAGCCATCGTTGGGCAATGGTGGGTCACAGCTGATGAGGCCCGATGCGGCGGCAGGGGTACCTATTGATAGTCAGAAGAGGAAGAGACGGTCAATTTGTTGTAACATTACCGGGACTAGCCCAGACTGCCATGAGAAATTCGTGATAAGTTTCAGTTGAGCGAATCCCGATTTGTGTCAGGGGGTTTTCGTTGCCTCCACTTTGAGATCTCTGGGGAAAGATTTTGAATTCAGCTCTGCTGTAGAAAGAGCGCGCGGGATCTTTGTGAATTTTGGTTAAATGATAGTCTACTAGGTGACATAGACGGCAGGATCGAGTTCTCTCAAGCATTCCGTCAAAAGGGGCGAAATAATCTGAGACACTGTCAATGAAGCCGGTGCGCTGGTGAAGACTGCCACACAGTGACATAGCGAAGTTCTGGCAAAATTGGCAGAGGTCCATGGTGAGGATATGTTGTGTAAGATTTTCCCTTTGCTACTGTTCAAAATCTTGTAAAAGAGTATTCCTCAGGATGCCCAGGCTTTGCTTGAGGTGGTTGAAAAGAATCAATTGCGATGAGTGAGGGGGCTTGACCTTAAGGCCCCTTGGAGGCCTCTCCTCCTATCCTCAAATCAGGGCCTTCGAGTCCATGTTGTGCAACCATGACCACATGCTGCTAGGTTGAGGGGTTCCATTCCTACTAACTTGAAGTGGTGATGGATCCCCGATACACCTGAAGTGCATACCGCTTAAAAGCTTTTAACCTGCCGCTTATGCTATACATGTGATGAACAAAAGAAGAGGGTAGCTAGGTAGACATATAGTGTCTTGTGACCGAAAGGAAATTTGAGAGGCGAGGCCAGATGTCTTCAATGTGTTGTTTTAATGGCATGTAACATGTTAATATGAGAGCGGATATTTGCATTGGTCAAAACGGATGGTGCACCGGTATGTCACTAATACCCACATACCAAACACCTACACACCCAACACCTACACACCCAACACCTACACGCCCAACACCTACACGCCCAACACCTACACACCCAACACCTACACACCCAATACCTATATACTAAATTCATATAGCCAATATCTATATATTTAATATACATTAGCTATATAAATTAAGCGTGGACTTGGGTGTGGGTGGTTATGGGTGGCTGTGCGAATTGGGTTATAGGTGTATGGAGGGTGGGCTGTAAGTACCGGTGTACTATCCGTTTTGACCAGTGCGAATATCCGCTCTCATTAATATATGTATGTATTAGGCTTTATGCGGCGGTTTTGGTCTACACAGTATCAACCACGCATTGAGTCCCAGAGGTCTCTCAAGACCATATTTTAGTTTCGACGAGCTTGGAAGTGGGACTGGCCTGCACTGGAATCCTGACAGCAGTCAGCATCGTAAGAATCGGCCAATCTAGAGGTTCTAGGGCGAAATCAAAAGCTCATCGTAACGGGGCTGGCTAGGTTGTGGAATATAGAAATGACTAGATACATGAGGTTTCATTTGAAGATGCCTACCAGATGCATTTCGTTGGTCATCTTGCTGGCGGTGGACCTTGCGCTGTTTAGTGACCTCCATACTTAGCGACTTGTGAGGAGCCAGGTGGTAGCGAATCGCCGACTCACCTTTTGGGCTTCATATTTCTTATCTCAAGATTCTAAAGTTGTTAGTATTGGTTGAGACCATTTATGAATCATCGAGTTTCGATGTCCTCTCTTTGAATTCCGGTACCTGCGAGGCTGAAGCGCTTTCCAATACAATCGAACGAAACTTGTACTGTGGCCCTGCGCGGAACCCTCTCCCAGGCTCCGGGGCCAAGCAATTTGTATGTTGCCTCCTGACCTAGACGCTCTTGCAGAAAATGATCCAGCGGCTTGAAAGTAGATTGTGTTGGTGCTCGTCATCACGCCATCCTTTTGTAATCTTGTAGTATCGGGATCTGTCTTGGGCACAGGGAGGGAGCGGTTGCCGTCTTCGCCCGTCCATCAATACTTTCTGATGTGATGACTGATTTTGCCCCTGTTCTCGAGCTCCTCAGTGCCGATTTTCTCTCATGAAGGCGATGTGGCATCGTCGACACCTCCGTCATAGCTCAAAGCTCAAAGGGTAGGGGTGCTTGCGCGTGGCCGTTGATTTCATGCACCCTTATATTGTCAAACAAGTCCGTTTGTATTCATTAATGACCTCGGTGGGGGCGCATTACTTCGCACGTTCTCATTGACGTACTCCAGTAGTCAGTCTCTCGAAGTGTGAGTTACGCATGTAGGCTGTCGACGAGAAGCTGAGCGATCACACGTTAATTGCACGAGTAATAACACTTTGTCCTCAGATAGTAATTGGTGCAGGACTCGTCCCGGCACTGGGGCCTGAACTGCCCCGCCTGTTGATGATGATAAGTACGGGGATCCATAGCGTGGAGCCAGTGATGGGAGGGAATGAGCTTAACGGCAGGGTCCGTCAGGGCCTTCGTCTGGCAGACCATGATAGCTTTCTGATAGCTGACAGTGAGACATTGAGAGGTAATGCTGTTGTTTTTGGCGTCGCTTAGGTAATGAGGCCTGATTTCTAGCCTCTCGCTGTTTTGCCCTATAATATAACGGCTCCTTATGCTTCGGCAATGAAGTGATAATTCCCGCTGGTTTGTAGAGGGTGGTGCGGATGACGGTGGTGGTGGATGCGGCGGTCTGTTTTCAGCATCCTCATTTCTTTCCTCCTGCTCCTCCATCTCGTAGTAGATAGGGAATGAAGGTTTGAAACAAGCCATCTCGGGCAGAGCCTCCGGGCGACCTGGAGGGTATAGTACATCAGCCGGCCCCATTCGCCGAAATCGCCGGAACAGGGCTCTCAGCTCTGATGCCGGTATCCGATCGTCTGCAGTGGGCATCAGCGCATCAATACGGCCGTGGGGGGTCCACTCCAGATAGAGAACCACAATATCGGGATCCTGGAACCAGAGGCCACTGCTGGTCCCCAGACGTGCCCGGGGCCAGGTCGGCGCATTCGAGGCCGTACAGCGGGTATCGTGGGTAGGGTCGTGGCACTCAATGTTAAAGCTATCTAGGCAGTCTTGCAAGTTATCTTGTGCTTTGGGTCCTTCTGGTTCTCCTCTTCCTTCTCCGAGTTTCTGCCGCCGCCGCCGCCAATCGTCGATGTGCGCGTTGATGCTGGACCAGGCAATATGTACATGCTCACACAGCTGCACCGATCCCTGCTGGCCCAGACACAGTCGGGGACCTGGATTTGGAGCCCGTGGTGGCTGCTGATAGGCCAGTGGAAACTGACAAACGTCGTGGTCAGTTCCACAGGCGCTACAGTGAGGCCTGCCGTAATCGGTGTACCAGTACTCGCGGCCGAAGAACCTTGGCGTCCTGCGTAGGAAATCCCCCTTGAATTTGCAGGGGTCAAGGGATGAACGCACATGGGCGTTGTTCCAGCGCCTGCAGTTCTCACATCGCTCGTCTCTCTGTAGGATCCGTCGGAACCGCAATGGCAGACCTTGTCCCGGAGCGAAAGGAAAGCCGCAAATGGGTTTCAAGGTCCAAAAGGTCGATTCATCGTGGAGAAGACGAAGGAATACCCTCGAGGTAATGCGGAGACAGCATAGCGTTACATCATCGCCGCGAAGGAAGCCGAGCACATTGAGGAGGAGCTCTTCCGGCAGCCGCGTCAAGGGACAGAAACGGTTGTTGTATGCCTGTGAGGCAATAAGCGGGTCCATAGTATGCTGCAGCGTGTGTAGGATGAGTTGTAAGTCTTGTCCATATTCGTAGTCCTGCTTCTCCCGCTGGATCTGCCTCTCGGCCTCGAACTTCTTCCTCTCCTCCCGAAGTTGGCGTTGTTGGAGGCGCTTTCGGATCCACTGCGTGATAATACACATTTTTAGTATTCGAGTAGAGTCCCATAGGTCATAGAGATCAGGCGGCTGCAAAGCGGGAAATCAAGTCAACTCATAGAGGAGTTGTTGTTGGGAGTGGGGATAGGTTCGGTGCGTAGCGGAGATCAAGGTTCCCATATTTGCTCGGGGGTGGAACTCGCTGGCCATTGGAGTTCTTTATCGGAGAGAAATCACTCGGGTCGTGAAAGACCTTGGAGTACCGATCGCGTCAAGCACCGTCAAGCTTAGTCTCTGAACGGTGTCAACCAAAATGTCAAGTTTGGCGGCTTAGACGACAAGCGTATTGGCCAGCCGAGCCCGGCGCCGGAAGGCTGACGTACACTGGGCTGTACCTAGATACTCTCCCCAAGCCGGCTCATATCGTACATGTTCCTTGCCGAGCACCAGTGCAGAGCCTGAGAAGGCTCTGAGCTGCCGAGGTGCTGTGAGTGAGTGTCAATATGTGTGATGTTTGCGCTCTGGAGGTTAGCGCTCTGTTCCTCCCCTACAAAATGCTGTGTTTTCCCTACCTAGGATGCAGTTCGGTGCGTTCGGCACAAGCTACCGTCTGAGGAATGTGAGAGGATCTGTTTCAGGTGAATCTCGCAGTCGCTGTTTGGCCTGTTGAAGACGCTTCAGCGGCACATGTGACGCATCGTCCGGGGGGATGGATTCTTTTATGTTACGAGATTCACGAACCCGCTATGAATAGTGTTTTGGGTTGTAGTGGGTTACGTTGGCCATCCCAGGGGCGGGTACATACAAGTCCCCAGATGATTATTGCTTTAGAAATTCTCCGCTGCGAATTCAATCCACTCTTTTTCTTTTGTTCCACAACTTACTTGCAGGTCTTCTTTCTTCAATAACCTCGTGATTGTACACCGCACGCCCTCTACTATCGTTTTCATTTCCTCCCTGGCGCCGGAGCGCCCTCTTCCAAGGTTGCTCTTTTTAAGGGGGACCAGCAGGACGTGCCCTCTATTTGATTTGGGTTGTTCGTTTGCAATGGGAACGGATATTCGCACCCTTAGAACGTGTGGTACACCCGTACAACTCACGCCATAACTGCAGCCCATTAGAGCACATCGCCTAAGCCTATTCACACACCTACTCACCACCCATACACTCAATACCTAATTTATGTAAGTACCAGGTATGTATGTATTGGGTGTAAAGGTGTTGGGTTTATGGGTGTTCAGTATATAGGTGTTAGACATGTAGGTGTGTGGGCATTGGGTAAGGGCGCATGGGTGTTGGGTATGTAGGTGTCGGATGTTAAGGTATTGGGTGTGTGGGTGTTGGGTGTGTTACTGTGTGTGGGTTTGTAAATAAGCCTCGTGATATGGTTTAACTGGCTGTGGCTGTAATGCGAGTGATATATGCGTGTACCGTTCGGATTTATTGGTGTGAATATCCTTGCTCTTTTCAACAGTCTCTTATCGAAGCTGACAGTGATTCTCAGATGCGTCAAAGACTCCACTCTAGTTTGGAATGAGTCCTGACCTTGGCTCATACTAGTAGCTCCTTGCATGCAGATGGCTGCCTGGTCGATGTTGGAAGTTCAATTTGTCAGAAGCTGCCAACCCATCCGCAGTAACAGGTCCCTCCGCGATATTGTTTACGTGCTGTAGAGTGCGAACGACCACTCCATGAGTACGATAGCATCAATGTTTGACGGCCATTCTGCATGTGGTCACTATATAAACCCGCTCGTCTGATGTATCCTAGTGGACAAGAGTCGACTGTGCTAGTCATCATTGCGCCGACCGATCTCGATCGCCTTGTAGACCAGCCCACTCGCGTCTCGGTTGCAGTAGACCGGGACCTGCTCAGATTTCTCGATCCTTATTTGGATTCATTGGCACAAGGAGACAACCGATTGGGGGAGCTGCCACGGGCAAAGTGGCCCGTGAGCATGGCGTTGTTTGGCACTTTTGTTGCCAAACTCCATATCTAGTTTGGATGGCCGACGCATGTACTTTGTCCCGGAGGTCACGAATCCAAAGATTGCCAATACGCCGGCATCTGCTTTGACTATCATATCATAGTGGAGGATTTGGGTCCTAGAGTGATGGAGGTTATATCTTTATGGAGTAGGACTTGGCTTAGTGAGATCTAGACTTCCTCCTGACGGATGCAAATGACACCCAAGACGTGGGTCGCCGGTCCAGGGTGGCACTTAAGATTGATCATCGCTCACACATTCTGAGTCTGGGGTTCTTGTCATGGCTACCTGCTACCCAGGTTTTAGTTTGCAAGCTGGCATACTTGCTAACCAACGCCAATGTACCACTACCCCGACACTACATTCAGAGAAGAATCTCAGATAGCATTCCCATGGTAACATTGTTCAATGCCAAGCTCCAACGGTGGTCTGTAAGGTGAACTTGGATTTGAGTGGTCACCTGCGGTTGACGTGCTCTTGTTCATCTTACACGAGAATGATCTCCTCACTTTGCAAGTTCCAGTCCTTCCAATCGTCACAGAAATCTTCCTTGGCCAGACGATATGGAATCCCATCTTCATCAAGTTCCTTGCTCAAGACGAACGCCGGCCCGACAACTTTGTACTGGTCATGCTTGCCGGGATCCCTACGAAGTATGAACGGTGTGCGTGTTCCGTGAATGATGGTGCATAGGTCGCCCTCGCGGGCAATATTGGGGGCTGTTCCGTACTGCCCGCGATTAATTAGAATAAATCGTCTATCTCTCGACCGTGTAGCGGCTAACTGTGATATTCGCTGGGTGTCCAGATCTTGTGAGTGGGCGTCTGCGGGGTGGAATGGCTGATCTGACTGCAGTCTTCGTGCAAGGTCAAGCAGACTCTGGCAGAAGTTTTGACAATCACCGGTGTAAACCCCTTGTTCGAGTGCCGCGAGGAAGGCCAAACTGGAGATACCGCAGTGAGGCCCAGGGTACTTTCTCGGTTGCCGCTCGAGGTCCGTCCACAAGGAAAACACTTGCGCAACTGCTCTCTCGGGTGCAAAGTAGTGGCCCTGGATTAGCTCGGATACGTATGTGACTGAACCAAAAGTAATCGCTCTAACTCGGAGTACTGGACGACCGTCAACAATTGAGACTGGCGACTCTCTTGGATTGTTGGGCTCGCCCTCTATGAAGTTGATTTTCCTCGCTGCTCTGTCGACAACGAGGGAGACATTGGACCCGCAGTCCCATCGCGGAACCCAGGACGGGACGGAGGGAACGCGAGCATCGGGAGCAGCAATGAAAGACGGGCTGTTCTCTTCTTCTTCGTGCTCTACGAAGCACAGAATATCCAAGTCCGAGGTCTGTTCAAGGTACTTGATGGCAAAGTCCCGATAGACGTCCAGGTGCGATACGTCCTTCCCATAGTTCGGCCGCACAGTAGGCATCGCCTTGTCCAAAGTCCTCAGAGCCATAAACGCGTAGATCCTATCTTTCGGGTCGCTCAATAGCAATTCTCGAGCGTAGTGCAATATCTGGAGAGCGGGTTTCGCCTCGATGCGATGCTGGTCGTCCTGCGGCCAAAATGTCCGGGCCTCCTCTGGGTGCCGGATGAAATATAGATCAAGATGAATCCGTGATATCGTCCACAAGTTTAACGTTGGAATCACTGGTTGAGCCCGCTCGTATATCCAATAATAGGCCCGAAGCACACTGACCAACCTTACTTCTTCCCCGGCCCAGAGCATAAGAGCATCTGGCCCAAGCGCTGCCTCCTGCACTACCCACCCACGATCGAACCATGGCTGTTGAGCCAGTCGGTTCCACGAATCCCACCTGACCGCGCGAAGAAGGGCATGATCTGCTGGAGGGTATGGAAAACTGTCCCAGTCCCACGAGAACTCCGGATCTTCAAATACCTCCCACATCAATGTTTCCACTTTGGCTATTAGTCCAGCCACGTCGCTAGCATGTTGCCGGTCATATGTACTAACACCGAGACCGAGACAGATCAGTGTGCACTGAGATGTCTCGTAGATCCGCCCCATAAGCGCGACTTGTCGACTCTTCTCTTCGTCGTCATCCTGGTTGATGCAGATCCCGTCGGCCCATAGTGCTACCGCTGTATGTGCATCCCTTGCTTGCAGCAGGGAATCTCGCAGACTCGTCGTGATCTCGAGGCGTCTTCCGTTCACGGTGATGATCTGATCTTTATTGCCTGAACCCCAAGCATACGATACAGCCCTGAACGGATACAGGTCTGCGGCGCCTCGGAGCTCGATCGTCTCAAGACGCCCAACAAGTGGTGCGTCGTCCTCGCCCGGTTCCAGAATAAGGCGTCGGATATGATCTCCTCGACTCGGCAGTGTTTGGTAACGGAACCTTCTGGAAGGTCGCAGGAGAGTGAGTACGTGACGGGTAGACATCGGGAAGTCTGGCGTGCGCCGGCTATGGGTATTGCAAACAACTGTAAAGAGATGCGTGACGACGCCGATGATGATTTCTGATCGAAATTCGTTCAACAATGGTGATATGAGATTGGAGATGATCAAGTGTAAGTACACGCCCGTCGAAGTTCAACACAACCAGGGACCACCCCTGAAAGTCAAGAACAGAAACGCGGGTGGAGCACATTTGTGCCTTGTCAAGGAAGCCCGCGCGCGAATTCCACCGTTTCCCCGCTCGACGAGAGGAGTGGATTGGCTGACAGCCAGACTCGTCCCATCCAGTTGGGTAGTACAAGTGTGGCAGGCTGGTTTGCCGTCGTTGCACCTTGTGTAGCCTGAATTTATGGCATGTTGCTGAATCAGCTTCGTACTACACCAAGAATGACCTCACCTGGCCTCCCATCCAGAAATTCCTTGACAGGCGGCTTATATCGCCATTATCCATGCGCTGGGTCCTGCTACTTGTGCACCAAGGCACCTATGACAACCCTCATTCAGGTGACGTTTCCTGTCAGTGCGAGAGCCGGTCAACGAAGAGACTGTCAGGTTGAGACTGTCAGATTGACATGTGACTGTGCATGTGTTTTCCCTGGTTTTTAGTCAGGAGCATGGCGATAAGTGTGGCAACCAGATCTCGCCGTTGAAGAGCATTAGTATACGAAAGGCGGCATGGCGCATGAGATTTGGGAACCTCTGATTTCAGGGATTGACTGCGTACGTAGGCTCTTGCGTTCCAGACACCGCACAGCTGTAATAACATGTCTAGGTCGGATGTTAATTTCCCAGGGCTGTGGTAGAATACCTGTGGTTATAGAGTAGTAGTATTCTTGAGCCCCTCTACTAAGCTGGAATGATAATGATTGTCCTACTGGGACAAGAGACAATGTATATTGTAGGTAATTATAGTTAATTTCATTACGCATGGTTTTGGACAGCGTACTCAATCTTCTGCAAACCAAGTGTTGGGTTAGAAGCCACGGATTTGCACCAAACATGTTAGTGTTGATCATAGTGTCAGGCCATCCCGGACGAAGCCATCTGATACCTGTGGTTATATTGAAAACGAGCACCACGAATATGGTGGAGCATTGTTCTGCTAGAAGCCTCGGCTACACGCCCAAGGGCACTCTAACGCGAGGAGGAATAAAAGAGGGCTATAGTGCTTAGGGGTAAAGCAAATAGTCACAAAATTTGCAAAATATAGTTTCAAAATAATAGAGGGAAGTTGATTGTGTTCTGATCAGAATGAATCTAAAGCAACGAAAGGAAGCCGAAGCTATTATAATAGCCTTCAGGGAAAAGAATAGCCGAAATGCCGCAGCGCATTCCCTGCACCCGACAACAATATCAGTAGAGAAAAGCACATAGTTTGTTCCACGTGGCCGGGTTGCAAGCGCTGATGTGGCCGGAGAGTGATGCATGGTCGGTGAATGCTTGGTGGGAGGTAGAAAAGAGTTTCGAATGAATCTGACGGCAGTTGATCGAATCCAACGTGCAGTGACATGATATTTTGCATCGAGGAATCTATGTCGGCCACCCGACCTTTTTACGCCTCACATGACGAGTGTGGTTCCACCACCGATTTGATCTGATCTGTCACCATTGATTGATGGCATTTAGCACTGTCAGAAGCGCCGTATTATAGTGAAATCGGATTTTCGCACCTATGAAAACTGAGGATACATCGATATATTAACTCACATCTTAGCTATAGCTAATGGGAACGTATCACCCAGGCCTGATTCGCCCACCCACGCTTAATACCTATATATCTAACTTAGATTAAGCATATAAATTAAGTTTGTGACTTGGGTGTATGGGTAATGGATGTATAGGTGATGGGCATAGGGGTGTAGTTGTTGAGTGTAGGTGTGGGTGTGTGGGTGGGTGGATGTGTTGGGTGTAGGTTTTCGGGTGTGGGTGATATACCGGTGCACCCTTCGTTTTTGCAGGTGCGAATCTCCGTATTCATTACATTAAATGCAGCTCTACTTCCTTGTTTCTTCAATAATCATACTACCCTGATATACGCGAAAGAGCCGCCTCGTCTTCTGCCACGGAAGCTAGCCTATACTCAAAGACTATGCCGCAAATGCGAGCTAAAATGTCTGGCAGTGTGAGCGATGAACGCGGATCCGATTCCGCCGTAGTATCGGCCGACAAAAGCGGATTCTGGCAGAGTTGACGTCGTATTTCGCCGGGTTAGAGCCGAAAGCCCGGAGCATTGCAGCTGCAGGACGGACCTGATCGAGGTCTAGTGACACATTGGACCGGATCAAAGGGACATTACCAACAGCCATGAATTCATCGGTGGGGTGGCAGTCAGAACCATGGGGTCGATCTCCTACCCACTAGTATGTCATTAAAGATGGGTCGGACCGTGGGCGGCGACGAGAGGCTCGGCAGGCAACACAATACTCTTACTCAAGTCAATTGCCACAGTTCCACAAAACATTATCTCCGAGTGTGTGGTGCTGACGATGTTACCTACCTCCCACACCTCCGGACTTGATATCGAGCCTCCCACATGCACGATCCACCGAAAAAGCTCAGTGCGTAGTTTTTACAGGACCCATTTATGCAGACATCCGGGGAGTGGAAACAGCCCGCACTTGAGCAGCCGCATTGCGTCACTCAATGGCGACCGACTTCGATTGACACCGACGAGGGCGATGCCTTGTTAAAGATTTCACCATTTTATCCCTCAGTTGCACTCAAGTAGTTGCAAATCCGTGCCTCCACCGATGGATCGACTCGTGCATCTCGTCATGGGGCGGATACGTCATGCTGTTGACAAAGGTCGTCTAATAAAGCAAATGCAGTGGAATGCAATGCCATTGATTCGTAGTTCCTGGACAAACTCCTGTCCGTCTTCGTAGTCGCTTAATCGGTGTCAACATGGTCGCAGGACAAAACCCGGCCAAGGGCGAGCAACAGCCCGAAATGGACCCCGAAGCCTACAAGCAGCCGCCCTTCAACATCCCCCAGGCCCCAAACCGCCGAGCACAGGCGGAACACAACAAGGAAGAGGGCCACCTGGAGGTGCCCCGCGACCGTGACGACGACGCCGCAGTAGAGGAGGGCCCCGAGCCCAACCCCTACGAGTCGTACACCAAGACGTACCACCGGCACAGCTCCCTCGCCGGGCTCACCAAGAAGGGCCGCCCCGCCTACCCGGACGGGAAGAAGGAGCTGACCGAGGACGACTGCTACGACAAGCTGGCGTACAGCTGGCCCAGGTGGAAGAAGTGGAGCTTCCTGTGTGTCATCGCCTGCATCCAGGTGTCGATGAACTTCAACACGTCCGTCTTCCCCAACGCCGTGACGCCGCTGTCCGAGCACTTCGGCATCAGCGAGCAGGCGGCCCGTGTCGGCCAGTGTGTATACCTGGTCCTGTACAGCTTCGGTTGTGAACTTTGGGCGCCCTGGAGCGAGGAGTTCGGGCGGTGGCCGATCCTGCAGCTGAGCATGTTCTTGATCAACATCTGGCAGCTGCCCTGCGCCTTCGCCCCCAACTTTGGCACGATCGTGGTTTGTCGGTCTCTGGTGAGTCTTCAACGTCGTTCTCCAGTGTTGTACCTCGGATCTGACCAGTGATTGTCATTCTAGGGTGGACTTTCCACTGCAGGTGGCAGTGTGACTCTGGGACTCATCGCCGACTTGTATGAACCCGACGACCAGCAGTGGCCACTAGCATTCATCGTGTTGTCGTCTTGCATCGGCACAAGTATAGGAGGAGTGATTGGCGGCCCCATCCAAGCCTGTAGGTCAACCATCCATCCACCCCCCTGCACGAAGCCGTCCTTGGCTCAGCCTCAACTGACCCTGGCCGCAGATCTCTCTTGGCACTGGTTCTTCTACATCCAGCTCATATTCGGCGCCGCGGTCCAACTCATCCACTTCTTCACGCCCGAGTGCCGCAGCACAATCCTCATCGACAAGGAGGCCAAGCGCCGGCGGAAAGAAAACCCGGGGCTCGAGGTCTACGGGCCCAACGAGCTCAAGGTGCCGCGCATCTCCATGAAGGAGGCCGTCAAGATCTGGGCGCGCCCCTTCGAGATGTTCGTCCGCGAGCCAATAGTCCTCTTCCTGTCCCTGCTCTCCGGCTTCTCAGACGCCCTCATCTTCATCTTCCTCGAGGGCTTCACGGTCGTCTACGAGGCCTGGGACTTCACGGTGCTCGAGTCCGCGTGGGCCGTCATCCCCATCAACGTCGCCTACTTCCTCACCTACCTCATCTACCTTCCCTGGATCTACCGCTACACGCGCACGCGGCAGAAGAAGGGCGACGACTTCGAGGCCGAGCGGCGCATGAAGATCCTCCTGTTCCTCGCGCCCCTCGAGCCCATCGGCCTCATCGGCTTCGCCTGGACCTCGCTCGGCCCGCCGCGCGTCCACTGGATCGCGCCCATGCTCTTCAGCCTGCTCATCGGCATCGCAAACTACGCAATCTACTTCTCCAGCGTCGACTACATGATCGCGGCGTACGGGCCGTACTCGGCCTCGGCGTGCGGTGGTAATGCCTTCGCGAGGGACTTTTTGGCGGGCATCAGCGCCATGTTTGCCATCCCCATGTACGAGGGCATCGGCAGCGAGTACCCGACCGAGTGGGCGAGCACCATCCTGGCGATTTTGTCCTGCATGGTCGTCGTCCCGGTCTACGTGTTCTACTGGAAGGGTCCCGTGATTAGAAAGAAGAGCAAGTTTGCGCAGGCTTTGGCGGAAGATCGGAAGGCCCATGAGGGGAGGCGAGTCAGCCAGGCGAGCAATTTGCCATATGGCGAGGATCCTTTGGCATAATGTCATGCCGGTTCGGATAGCAATATACCTGTATTATGTTGAAAAGTTCACCGAAAACATCATCCATTAACGTATATCAAGCAATCTCTTGTTCAAGAGTGACACGTCGATGGCATACCAATTGTGCTTCGTCCTGAATGCGAAAAACGAAGAGATACTGCGTTTACCACGTAGGTTGACTTGATGCCTCGCCGATAGTTATTCACGGCTTTGTCATGAAAGGCACAACCGAAAATAAATCATCTTTTTGTACATCGTTCTCAGCTTTCGCTGTGGTAGCACACGCAGCTCGGCAGAGCACTCGGAAGGAAACGGGCGACTGTCAAGCTGTCAGTATGTGTCAGTCTCACCACCAGAAATATTACTATAAATTACATGTTACAATATTGTGTCCCATGTCGAAGCCATCAACGACCTGCGGACCCTTGTCACCAATTCTCCAGCCGTGTCCCAATATTGCCAAGTTAGCAAGTAAAAGAATGTAGTGACGAAAGAATCACGGCCTGATGCCGGAAAGAAACATGTGCCGCTCAACAAAATCGTCGTCTCGAAGCGATCTGGGTTTAGTGAAAGAGCGAGCAGATCTAGTTCTCGTGTATGCATCGTCTACGTAGGGGTATCTCAGTTTGCAGGATCGTGACAAATGAAATCATGGACTCCCTCTCTCCTCAGCCTGAACGCCTCCCGTGAGTACAAAATAGAAAGCGGGGGATATCTTTGCGTTGTCCAAAAAAGCACACTGAGCCCAATCCTTGCCATAGAAAATCAGTAACCCCCCAAAACGCTCTAGAGAATCCCACCCATAATCAAACAGTAAAAGGGAAAAAATCACTCAAACTCCATGTTACACAGTTCGCCCTTGATAATGGCATGAAAAGAACACCAGATGCCCATCACTCCGCGGACCGTTGAGATTCCACCCAGACACCGTGTAAATCAATCAAAGAACCCAACCCCTTCCGTGTGAGCACCCTTGATGCAACTCCGAATTTGCAGGATAGTAGAAAAAGAAATAAACCGGAGCCTCGCGCCAGACAGATGCAAGCCACCTCAGACCGAGGGCTGCCAGCCATTCTGCTCGTCAAAGTAGTACAGCTCCGTGCCGACCATGCTAAAATTGAGCGGCTCCTGCGGATAAGTGCTGCCATCACGGCGCGCGGCTGGCTGACAAGCGTCGGCTCGGTCTTGTCGCCCGGCACCCTGTGCGGCCCCGACATCCTGGAAACCCCCCTAGAGCTCCGGTGCTTGTTGGAACGCCAGGGTCTGGCTGATGGGGTTGCCTAGGGCCTGGTTGATGGTGGCCAACTGCGCCTGCATCTCGCTGTTGAGGCGGGTCGTGGTCTCCAGCTGCTGGCGTAGCTCGGCGTTGTCCTTGCGGAGCCGCTTGTTCTCCGCGCGGACGTCCTCCTCGGTTCGCTCGTCGTCGTCGCCACCCTCAGCAATGCCGCGGCCGCCGTCGTCGTCGATGCTACGTTTACGCTTGCTGCCCGTGCCGGCGGAGTGGTTGTCCAGGTTGGCTGGGCTAAGGGCGGCGCTGTTCAGAGCCGCAAAGGCTGCAGTAGCGACATCGCTCGTGCTGTTGTCGGTGTTCTCACTGCCGGGACTTTCCATCTGTATGGGGCCGGCGGACGTGTGGACGCGGCGCAGGTGCTCGGACAGGTTCTCCTGGCGGGAGAAGCCCTTGCCACTGGAGCGCTTGCAGTTGACGTGTGGGCAGAGGAGCTTCTTCTTTGGTCCTCCGTGTTTTCCATGGACCTCGCGCTCGTGTCGCAACAGGCCACCGCTGTATGTGAAGCCTTGGATCTTCTCGCATCCTTTTGCGGTGCACACGTAGGGTCGCTCATGCTTGTCCATGTGTTTACTAAAGACACCATTAGCAAACAAAATATAACGTTATAGCGCACGGGGTGGGGACTCGTGAAGTCAACTTACCTCCATTCGCACTTCCTCTGGAACTTCTTGATCAGCTCGTTGCACTCAGCCCATGTGCAGATGTACTTTCCGTCCTCGCTCTTGGTCACCTCTCGGTTGGGTTTCGTTATGGGCTTGATGCGCTGAGACTGTGTTTGGGTCGAGTTGAACGCATTCGGAGCTGCCGGCGACAGGTCTCGGACGGGGACGTTGGTAGGGTCGACGTTTGGGGGGCCGACGGGGTGCAGGTCGAGAGCAGGCGAAGGCGATGCGTGGAACACGGCTGGGGATGACTGGTTGGCAGGCTCGTAGGTGGCGGCAGCCAGGTTTGCCATGTCGTCGACATTTGCCTCGTTGATGAATTTGTTCATGTCATGGTCGTTTTCGCCGACGGGGGCGTACGGACTGTCCTCGTGGAACGACCGAGGCTCGTACGCGACACTCATCGTGACGCCTGGGGGATGGGAAGCGTCGCGATGTGTTGTATGTGGGGTTGGAAAGCCAGTCGGTTACTTTTCGTCGCGCAGGGAGCGGATATCCGCGGCAGACTTATGGCTGGTGTTTGTCGGACTCGGTGGTGGATCGATGTCGAATTAGATGGTGGGTGGAACGTTGGAGCCGGGAGAATATGGTATAATAGAGTAATAAGTAATGCGCCGGAGTTGCGGCTCGTAGAAAGTGGCACAAAGGCGTATGAGGTGATCGTGGTGTTGCTGCGCCTGGTCAGGCGGAAACAAAGTTCAGTCCGAGTTGTTGTGCTCCCAGCAGAAGCTCTAGAACAAATCTTGTCCAATGAGCGCGGCCGGTGCGGGTGCTAGCGTTGGGCCGGAGCTCTGCTGAGTCAAGCGGGGTGAGGTTGTACCTGAGTACCGGGGTACCGGGGTACCTGCAGCCTAGTGGCCTGCGATAACGATAAGAGAAGGGGTGTGGCGGAAACAATGCACGCGAAAGCAAGGCAACTCTGCCTCTACCAAATCAAACAGGCTGCTTTGGTCGTCGTCATCGTCGCAAATGGTTTCGATGCAACACACAACGCCTCGAGGCTTGATCCAGCCGGGAACCCCTTTGTTCTTTAATAAGAAACCATGAGACAGGAGGGACAAGGAAGAAAAAGATGGCGCTAGGCATCTGAGATGACTCGAAGGACGCCGGCGTGTACGGAGTAGGCAGTGAAGTGCAGGAGTGAGTCACCGCACCATGGAATGGGCTAAATTATGCCGTTCGCAGGCAACCAATCCACACGATCACTCCCAACTCCAGCCCGTCTGATCCCTCCCTCCCGCTGAGGTGAACAACTCTGATCCTTTCAGCCCTATGCCCCTTTTTCGCCCTGCGTCAGGCACAGTAATGCTGCAGGGCCACAGTCTGATGCCTTGGGCGCACAGAGATGCTGGGAGGAGGAAGATGGGTCAGCTGCACCGCCACGTCTACCCTGGGAGTAAAATGCCATGTGGCGGCCTTGGGTCGCCGGCCTGACTGCTGGCACTAGCCAGCGCCCGAAGCACTCTGCAGGGACCAACGCGACGTGGCCCAGTCCGTGGCCCAATCCGTGGCCCTCGGAAGGATTTCCTCAGGGCGCGTCCCAGGCACGCCCTTGCTCGGGCCGTGGCACGGGAAGGCTTCGGCAGCAAGCCACGACCCACCGAGGCCTCACGACATGTGGAGGCAGCAGGGCACTGGGGAGTTGGTACTACCAACAGAGGTCTTGCTTCGACAACGAAGGAGGGAGTTGCTGCATAGCCTACTTGTGTGTTTGACAAGCGGGGCAGGCGACGATGAGGCGTCCTCAAGGGGCAAAAGTGTCGACGGGACAGAAAGAACGTGGCAGCCTGGCTCAGCTGTGCCTTTGGAGCAGCTGTACTGTACCGTACTGTACCGGACTTGTGCCTGCGAGTGTGCGTGTTTGTGTGCATGTGTGCTTGTGTCCTGCTGGCGTCTCCGAGTCCCAATCAGGGACGCCTAGAATCTCCAAGGCTCAAGGCGGCAAGGCGGGACCGATGAGCACCAAACCTTGGAAGGCAGACGAGTGCTGAAAGAGGCAACTTCCATGTCAGTCGACCCAGCCTGTCCTGGGTCCAGAATGGGGAGCTCCAGTGTAGGTCGCATCCGTCTGCGGGACGGGGCGCGATCCCGAAGGAGGTGGGCTCCTGGACTCTCTCAACGTGCTGCTGTGGCCTTGAGCTTGGCAGTAAAGAACCCATTTTGGTGCACCCCAGATGGACTCCACCAAGGCAACAGCCACTCGAGGGTGTCATGAGGGCACGCGCGTACCTTAGGTGACTCAGCTCCGCTGCTCCCGAGAACTCAAGCTCAGGAACCTCGTGAGAAGGGGGCGAACTGGGGCATATGTCTCGCCGAGTGGACCCGTGAACTGCTGGGCTTGGCCCATTGGAGCTGGCAAACCTCGTAACGACACAGCTTTGCGTCGTAAGACGCGTGGTACGCATCTCAACATTGATGGCGATCGACGGGTGGCTGTCCTGCTGCGAGGTCATGCACTTCCAGCATTGTTGACGCCCCGTGACCTGTGGAAGAAAGGAGAGACGGGAAGAGATAAGAACGTGGTGTCAACCTGATCCTGCCTCGGTGTGGTCACGAGAGCTTGTGATTATGGAACGAGTCACTGGTGAGACTGACCTGAGATGAGGATTTGAGGCGGGGGATTGCAGGCAAACAGATCTCACAAAACGGGCCAGGCATCATTGCACTTTTCAGCCTTAGAGCCTGAGGCCTGAATCCGGGGAGTTCGGTGAGTGCCATGAAGCAAGGTTCTGACAACGAATAGTTCATGTGCGCGTATGTGATAGTGAGACACACATGCAAGACTCCAATTCTCTCAATCTATGACTCGAAGCTCTACCAAACTTGTCACCCGGCGCTGGTGATGGAGGCACCCACACAACATCACGTCCTTTACTGTTTGATTGAAATGGAATCTACCCCTGCCCAGGTGGTGGCCCACCATGCCCCCCATCAGTGCCCACGACCCGAACCCTTCGGTCTCCCCAAAAACAACAGATAGCCGATCTGATAAGCTCGGATCAGATAAAGCTTTGACCTAGTCTGCCTAGGTATCCTAGTACCCACCTAAATAACTCCAGTTACTTCGTCTCCTCCTAAGTCAAAAGAGAAAGGAGGAGGCCTGTAAATTTTCGAATCAAAGACAGACGTATGCATACTGAGATCCATGAAAGAGGCTCTTGGTTATACTCTGTCGATCTCTGCGCGTTCAAAATTGCACATGCGGCTAGAACACTGAAGCGCCGCTCCCAACCGAACCGAGAAAACTAGCGAGGACGGAGTCGGCCATCAAAATGGTGGGATTGGCAGTCTCCACTTTTCCACTCCGATAGCCCTCCTGACCGGACCCCGAATCAGTCTAAACATGAGGTGAGAGAAATAAATCTCATCGTCGTCTCGGCTTCGATTAAATTTTCACTCCGGAGTCATATACGCCAAGATCAGTGTTCTCACCCGAGAGAGCTTCAGCAACCATCATACACGCCGTCGTTACTGCCGAAGCCTGATATATCCTCGCTGTGTGACCACCTGGGGGCCTGGCCGGAAAAAAACTGATAGCACGCTCCTCCATTGCTTTGCAGTTTGAGTATGGCCACCACCAAGGCGCCAGAACCCTCAGCCACGGGCGGCAGCGTAAGTGTGGGCGACGACGACTACACCAAGGATGCCGTGGAACAGCCACATGCGCAGGTCCTGGCTGCGCCCCATCAGGAGGAGGACTATCCCGTCGAGAGGGTCGAGGCAGTTTACCGGAAGCTGGACATGCGCATCATCCCAGGTATGTCACACACCATGTCACCTCTGTAGGTACCCGGACTCACCCACATTCTCGCCGCCCAGCCTTCTGGATCCTCTACTTCCTGTGCTCCGCCATCCGCTCCAACATCGGGCTCGCCCAGACCATGAACTCCGCCCAGGGCCACGACCTCATGTCGGTCCTGCACCTGACGGCGCGCGACACCTCCACCGCCCTGGCCCTCTTCTACGTCTCGTACGTCATCTTCGACTGCCCGTCCAACCTCGTCATGAGCAGGCTGAGCCCCCGCGTCTGGATGGCCCGCATCGTCTTCGCAGTCGGCGTCATAGGGATGTGCTTCGCCGCCGTGCGCGCAGCCTGGTCCGTCAAGCTGCTGCGCTTCCTGCTGGGCGTCGTCATCGCGGGCATGTGGCCCGGTATGAGCTACTACCTGACGCTGTTCTACCCACCGAGCCGCACGGGCAAGCGCATCGGGTACTACTTCAGTGCCGCCCAGATCTCTGCCGCGGTTGTTGGTCTCGTCAGCGCTGGCTTCCAGAAGATGGACGGACTGGGAGGGCTCGTCGGCTTCCAGTGGATGTTCCTCATCTACGGCGCGCTGGCAGTGATCCTGGGCTTCACCTTACTCTGGTGGCTTCCCGACAGGCCTCTGCCTCCGGGTCAGAAGCGGGAGAGATCAAAATTTATGAGGTTCTTCCCTGCGCCACCCGAGGCACTCAAAGGCGAGGACGCCCTGGTGCACTACCACGATCTCAGGAGAGTCTACCACCCTCGGCCATGGACGTGGGCAGACCTGGGCTACGTGCTGATCGACTGGCGACTCTGGCCGCTGGTACTGATGTACTTTGGCGTCGTGGGCGTCGGCATCGGCACCCAGCTCTACGGGAACGTCATCATCGCCTCCATCAACCCATCATACACCAGCATCCAGGTCAGCCTTCTGTTCGCGCCCATCTGGATCATGGACTTCTTCGCCATCCTGATCATCACGCCTATTTCGGATCGCTTCCATCGCCTGCGACCCGTCTTCTTCTCGTGCGCCGTCCTAATTCAGATCGCTGGCCTGCTAACCGTCACCTTCGCACTGAACAACTCCTGGGCCCGCTACGGCGGCCTGCTCATGGTCGGCTTCGGGCTTGGCCCCACGGTGCCAATCTGCATGACCTGGACCAACGAGATCTTCCAGCGCCGCCACGGCGAGGTCGGCGTCGCCGCCGCAGCCGCCCTCGTCTCCGGGCTCGGGAACCTGGGCAGCATCACGACGACCTACGCCCTCTACACGGGCTGGCCCGAGGACGCGGCGCCCGGGCCATACCGATACCGCCGGAGCAACTTGGCCATGATCGGCATCCTCTGCCTCAGCATCGTCAGCAGCTTCGCCATGACGATCCTCATCCAGGTGTTTGGCAACAAGCCCAGCCACAAGATCGTCAGCGGCGACGGCTCCTCCGCCGACGACTTCCAGGACGGTGCAGCCAGGCGCGAGCAGGTGCAGCGAGGCTTTGGGAGGATTCGGCTCGGCCGGCGGGGTTAGAGCTGGGCGTCCAGCGACCCCTGTTGCCTAATCACGTCCTGGAGGCGGCGCAATCCTATTTCGACGTCGGCCCGCCGACGGAGACGGAATCCGCCTCGGGCGTGGGCAAAAATCGACAAGGTGGTTCCTGTTTGCCTCGGGGCAGCGCAAAGTGCCCCCGAACCACGGCCCACAAAACGAGATGCATGTGAACAGCAACGTCAAAGCGTGCATCTCACACCTTCCATTCTCAGTATACAAAGTCCCGTCGACTCCAAAATGCCTGGTTAATTCCTTTGCAGATGGATCGCCAACCCACCAGATCTGCAACGTTAGAGATCTTGAAGGCTAAGAGGCTCTCAGCCTGATGGCGCGGCTGCGCCACTCTTAGGACGGGCGTTCTCAAAACTTCTCCAACGAGGCATACCAGGTATACGTGCGGAGACGACGGGACTTTTTCCGCTGCTCTTCATCTTTTTTTGCATTTCTTTCCTTTTGGCATATTTGCTCATTTCCTCTTTTTTACAATGATACCCCATCCGTGTTCGGATAACGCTGTCTGTGCGAAGGTTCTACGGTTACGGTTTTTGGCTGGGACAAATTAACAAACACACACACACAACATGTAACTCGCCCCCCAAAAGAACTGTTTCTTTTTACCACCAGCCACTTCGACAGCGAAAGTGCTTCTACGCCATCGCTGGGACGGCGTACGTCTGACGCGAGGAACCCGAGCCGGCGACAATGCTGCTGCGCTATCGCCAATGGCCGGTTCTTCGTGGGCTATGCGTTCCGTTTCATTCATTGTGGCTTAATATAGATAGATACGAGAAAAGCAGAGTATATAACTATTGCTCGTATGAGAAAGACCTTGCAACCGGGCGTCGTTGGTTGTTCCTTTTGCCGCTATAGAAAAATGGCCCCTCCGGAGGCTCCTCGGCCTTGAGGCTGAAATTTGTGTCGTTTTACCAACCCCTCCATTTCAATTCCACGCCTGAATTCTGACACGTCCAAGATCCACCCTAGAGCGTGCTAGGAATGTGTAAAATGCTAAATGTCCAGCAAATGGGCCGCACGGCTTACACGCGCGGAGATTCCCGAGCTGCGGCGGTAGGCCGCCTCTGGGATCCGTGTAACAGCACCGCCTTGGCCGAAATGTCCGCAGGGCCGTCTCGTGGCCGCCCCAACGTTTCTGATTTATTGGCCCTCGTATGAGAATCACCCAACACCAAGAAGACGGCCCAGGACCTTCGGACCCTTCCAAAATATCTGTGTGACAAGGCCGACCTCCAGAGGCCAAGCTTACTGCAGTGCCACTAGACCGCGAATCATCCAATCACTTTTGCGACACGCGCGCTTATTCTAGGGCGTGATGGTACGTTCGATCCTCATCAATGCGCATGGGGCCATTTGCAGTTCTTTTAGTCGACGAAACGAGGTAGCTACGATCCCGAGGTCGCCGCCAACAGCTAAAGCTCAGCAGGACCACGCAGTCAGCCATTGCTGCCTCCACACCCCTGCGCCTCGTGACATTTGGAGGCCTATATGTGATACGCGCCGCCTTTCTACCCGGGTAATGAAAAGTGCTGGCACTGCGTTGGATGTGAATGAGAATGCGGATGTGGTGTGACTCTGTGTCACGAATAAATCCTTGAGACACTTAGTTGTAGGTACTCCAACGCCGAAGACTACTTGAAATTCAGCGATGGGCCATGGCCAAGATTCAATTGTCCCGGGTAGATTCCAGTCGCCGGAGCGCACGTGCAGGATTGTTATTAGAGACGTATGCATAGTTAAGACATTAGTCAAATCATTCATCAACAACGCATTATGTACTTGAGTGGGCTTGTTGAACACAAGGGCTGACAGGGTTACAGGGTTATTATATGGTGTTTGCAGCACTACACCCGTCCTCGGTGCATTATTCCACCCTATCGCGATGCTGTCCTTTCTCCAGCTTGCCCTCGTTCCTAGACTGACGGATCGAATAGCTGTACGTAGTGATGTGGTGTGGTAGGAATCGGTCCTAAAATGTCTGCCTTTTGTGCCTAAGTGCGTATATCTGACTTAGGATTCCCTTGAAGCTTGGTAGTTGCGCAGGTAGTAAAGGGCAATAGATAGCTACAATGGAGTACTTGTGGTTCCACTTCCAACTAGAACTCTGTATAATGGGATATCGTGAGTAGCTCATTCGTATGCTTCTATGACACTATCTAACGCCGCAGTCTGGTTCATCTCTAATCAAACGCGGCTCCCTGATGCCCATCCACGTCCAATCTACTTTACATACCAGCTCCGGGTCTAAGCTCAATGTCAATAATCTCCTCACGTCCAGCACCATACCGCAGCGGAAGATATAGCGTTTGTCATGGAAAGGTGATGGGATGGCAGTGATCATTGAAAGGGGGCTTTTCTCGTGTGAAAATATTTGCTAGGGCGTTATGCTTTCGTGGTCGTGGCCGCTGTAATTGTCGGGGAGATAGGTGAGACTTCCATGTCCATGGTCGATAATGTTGCCACCCTTGACGAGTTTTTCAATGTCTCAGTGGATTTTGAGTGAGCAATTGATGTTTTCAGAGGCGACATCGGCACTGAAGTACCCGCTGCCGTCGCTTTTGTCGCAACGTTGGAGGGGGATTTCTCTCTGCAAGCTTTACCATTAGGGTACTCGAACGGCAGGTTGGCCATGATTTCACCGGCTTTTGAAGTTATAGGAATCGAGCTCCCGGAGCCGGACCACGTGCCCGACTTCACGCCCTGGAACGCCATCCGCTGCAGTTGCAAAGTGTCCGTCGAGGCCCACTCCAGATAAGAATATTCGCCGCGGTGGAAACGGCTGGACAACGAATCCAGAACAGGATCAAGACAAAACGCAACAATGATGATAATGAGTCCAAGAATGTAAGTGAAACATACGCCAAAGAGGCTGAAGGAGGTATAGTCGGAGCTGCGAATGATCTGCGGTGTGGCGTGTCAGCAGTTTGCAGGAGCTGTCACTACAGCCAGATCTGGATCACATCATAAAGGAAAAGAACGCGTACCTGGTTGTTACAAATACTATCTTGAATCCATTGATTGTAGGGCCTGATCCGCAGGTGCTCTAGTGAGGGATCAATAGGGCCGGCCGCGATCGAGACAACTGCGCTCTGGATGCCTGCCAAATATGTAGCCCACCACTGCATCACATCAACTTGCCACTGATCGTCCGGAAGCGGACCCATGACGCCAGCGAATAGGCTCCTCATAGAGGCCAACGAGTTTGCGCCCAGTTGGAGAAGGACGGCCGGGAGGCCAGGGACAGCATAGGTGAACAGCGCCACGAACCAGTAGAATCGGGATGCTGGATGGTTGTCTGCCGGCGGACCTTCCCTCTCCAGAGGGAAGTTGAACAGTTGCGAGGCTCCATCTTGAGCGTCCAGCCAGCTGGACAGCGGCCCGCATCGACTTGAGCTGCCATAGCAAAGTTGAAACTGTTCGAGGCATGCCATTGGCGATGCTGCTTCTTCTGGACGATATGCAGGGTGTTCAGCCGATGATCCCAGCTTAGTCGCTGCGGAAATGGGCCTGGTTGGAACCGTTGCGCGGTACCAAGGATCGTTCACGGGCTCCTGGAATCTGATGCCGTTTCCGGATAGAAAGATAATATGAAGATCACCGTTTTTAGGAAAATAATCGGTGTTTGTCTGCAATGACGAAGACGGCGTGTAAGTGCTTTCCTGATAGTTGCTCTCCGCGAACGAGCTATCTCCCATAGAGCCAGATCAGTAAGTATCGTGATAAATAGGCTGAATCGAATGCAGGGACTTACGCCAAAACAAAGTTCGTACCGCGACCTCCCTCATTATCGTCAGCTGGGTACTGCTCCTGGAGACTCCGAACCTTGTACGTATAATTTTGACCAAGGGTCTTGTTCCCATAATCGTACAAGGTATAATTGCCTGTCTCTGTCGTGAGGTTTGTGGAAAACCCTTCAGTTGACAAAGGCGCACAGCTCCACACGGACCTGAACAGGATCCTTTCACCCTCGGGTGAATTCATACCCAAGTCGTCGTTACTGTCGATGTACCCAGTATCTAAGCGAATGTTTGCGTTATCGCTCAGGCACAAGCCACTTGCGAATGGACATGGCGCCTCTGTGTCAATAGTACTGCGCAGGTTTGCCCTGACGAAAGACGTGCAATCGAGCATCCCTGAGGAGGAGTTGGCTGAATAACACTGTTGGGCATAATTCGCATCATTTGTGACCATTCGCGCCCGGTACGGTACTCTCGAGTGTGCATCGTAGTTGGGGTCGTCGGCCTGTGAATTGACAAGCGAGCAATTTTTCCCGTCGAGACGGACCTGAGTCCCGATCGCCGATGAAATTTGTGACGAGAACCCCGACGCAACGGCAAAAGAAACAACAACAAAGGCAGCCGCAAGAGCACCTGGTACCAGCCGAAGAAGGCTACGTTTGCCTTTGACTGTGCGGCGCCATGCCCAAGCGAGCGAACAAAGAATCTGGAAGCTCTCGAACGCGGAAGACGAGTTGCGGAAGACTGCTTGCTGTTGATGATGGAGGGTGTCACGCGGCGCCGGGGTGGAATAACAGCGATGCAACGCCCGCCTCGCAATGCTCCAAAAGCAACTCGCGACGATGGTGATGAACAGCGAGGTGAAGGCAAGGAGGTAGTTACCTTCTGTTCGCTGCATCGTGAGTGTGGCCCCCATGATGGCACCACGGGACCAGTTGGTCCAAACTCCAAGGTGGACTGCGTACTATGGATACAATCAGCAAGTGACCTCTTCACGAAGGCTGCGCAGGTCGCAGGTCGATTTGTGATGATTTTACCTTGACGGTGGATTCGGCTCCTTGCCAGACCTTCTCTGTCGCCATTTTTCAGATGTTTCACAAGCACGGCGTTGCTAGTGGAAAGGGATGGAAGCACATAACACTGGAGCCTTGTATATGCAGGTTTATAGGCGACGAAGCGCATTTGTGAAATTGTGAGATGACTAGTACACCTTAGGTCCGACTCAAACGCCAGATATACTTTATAAGGTCGAGTTCCCGTGGTTATACTACTATCATCCAACACCTCTAATCATGGTGGCTTGAATGCGTGAGGGCTCCCTACCATGTGAGGCTCCATTCCTTCGCGCCGTTCTCAGCGCTTTCTTTCAGGCATGACGTCGACCTAGATTTTGCAGGCCCCTGGGAGTGTGAGGTGGTCCGCGGTCTCTATCCAATAGAATCTTTGAAGAGCGCGAGTGGTTCACAACGGCTGCAGCTCAGCGTTGCGGCAGATACCAACCTTGCATTTCAGCTCTCTGGGCATTTTGGGGGCGATCTTGGGTTGTCCAATACAACAGAAATGAGGACCCAGATACCAGAGCCTCGAAAATGCTCATTTCGCCGAGCTGAAATGCCCCCTCAGAAATCCGGAACAACCTACCCCAATCTCATCGACAGCAATGTAAGCCGCCAAGCCCCTAACCCGTTACACGATCGGGAGAAGCACGTTTCTGGCATACTGTTCGCCTGCTAAAGAAGGCAAAGTCTGGGCTCAAAACAACGGCAGTGGCTTTTATTAGACCCTTGCAGGCCTTGTGTATGCAGCTGCCATGAGCACATAGGTAGGCCCGATTCCGAGGTTGGGTGAAGGGCATATGAAAGTTAATCACTGTAGACTGCACACCACCTAGTTGGCCGAATGTGTGGCTTCGGTTGTGCTCGTATGCGACCATGCAGCACTGAACTGAAAAGCAAAAGAGCCTATTAGTTCATGAAGACCTTGAGTTTCAGCCTATCTTTGCGTGCGATACTTGTGTGTGAAGCCTGATGCTGTGTCCGCGTTGATCATGGCAAATACACCCATTGGGGGCCAGCTGAACGTCCGTGTCACCTAGACCTTGGCAGATATCAGCCTGTGCCATACTCTCATATCAAATGTCATCTTGGCATTCCTTCACATCTCTCGCTGTTCTCTTCAACTCTTCACGACCTATAGACAATCCCGCTTTCAGCAGTGGAGACCGTGCCCCTGCCTTCGATATTTACCACGGCTTCTGGACCAACTGGTCACATGGCCCTATCTTTGGGCGCATCTTCACTATTTCGCGGCAGAATGCTGATCTCGTTATTGCTTTCACCGGTGTTTTCGTCACATTTGTTGGAGTCCGGTTCTGGCGGATCCTATATGTGGCTAGATAGGGGGTATCTTTGACACTGAATTGTTTGATTCTGCTAAATAATTAGTTGACTTGACGAGGTGATGGTGTTGGGCGAGTCGGTTGAAGTCAGAGTGGAATTGAGGTTATCAATACACCCACCCTTGGATTGATTACATAAGCCACCAGGGAGCTCTTTAAACTTACCTCAGTTGATTTTTCCCCTCTTACTTTCCAGGCTGACACGCTCTACTATTCTCCGACATGTGTACGTGTGCAGGTAGCTTGCCTCTCGCTTTGCTCCCACACATTCTTCCCGTGACACACAACAAGTCTTTCTTGTCGTCATCGAACCACACCCTTATTTCTTGACCCTCATGTGTGGTCTGTCTGACCTCCTCAGAGCCGCCGTCATGCCACGTGCTATCCAGAGACAAGGCCCTCACCCGAAGCTTACCGAAATCGTCAGCAGTACCGACGCCCAGGAGGGCCCGATCAAAGGATTAACCAAGGATCCACCAGAGATGGTAGAAGTGATGATGAGATTTTTGGACCAGTTGATCGAGGAAGAAACATCGAATCCTACGCGCCGCAAGAACATCCAGATATGCAAGGATTACGTTACAGAACATGGCTACCCAGAAGATGACTACTACATACGGGTGGTGCAAGGAGTGGTAACAGTCCTCAATCAAGAGGAACGCTTTGCACTCCCTCCCACACCAAATAGGGCAGACAACTTTTTATTGGTAAGCAGCAATAAAGCTGGCTCTGTTTCTTCTGCTGAGATCACTAACCAATGTTGCGTTCTATAGTGCGCACCTGAGTAGGAATGATCAATGAGTTTGAGTCAGATTCTGCTCGAGGCCGCGCCTTCGAGGTCTGGAAAATGCCCCGGCCCAACATTCTTGTTCCTGATCCGGACCGCAAGACCCACTTCAGTTTGTCAATTATAGATTGCGGGGCTCTCAATGCTTGCTGCCGACCAACTGATCGATAATCTCGAATTCTTACTCTGAAAACTGACCAACACATCTTCATGTCTGATATATTTAGACTGGAATGTTCCGCGGGCCCACCAATACACAGCGTTCTCCAGTACACCAGCCAAGTCATATTTATCAACTTGGGTTGAAACTGCAAAATGGTTACTTTCGCGGGCCGGAGGATTTGCAACCTCGAGGACTGGACGAAAATAGATATCACGACCAGTTGTTGAGGCACCAACAACGTTGACTGACGCTTCTCGCCTGGATCAATGCATGCAACTCGGGGCGGTAACGCAAGGAGAGATAGAAAATGCTGGGTCTCGGTTCTCCGGTGTTGAGCATATATAACATAGTTGTAGACACATAAAAGCCCATGATCTTCTCATATTTCACACACTCTACTGCAACAACAATGCGTCCTCAAAAGGGAACTGAGAGAGCCGTTCAAACCCTACCTCGGTGACAAGGACTTGATCCTCAAGCTTAACACCATCGCTGCCTCCTTCTTCGCTAAGATAAGCCTCGATTGACAGAGTCATGCCGGGCTCTATGACACCATCATATCCGAATTCGTGGAAATCCCTTCCACTATAGAGATAAGGATATTCGCAAGTCAAGCCAACGCCATGTCCAATAACAAAGTAGCGATTCTTCCAATACTTCTCCGGAAATACCCAAGCGGCATCAGCAAACTCCTTGAAAGTCATTCCGGGTCGCAAAATACTGATGTTGTGATTCAGCATCTCGTACGCGTCTCGGTACAACTGCTTTTGTGAAGCTGACGGCGGGTCTGGTCCGGCATGGAAGGTCCGCGAAAAGTCGGCATAGTAGCCGTGACAGCCTACCACATCTGTATCGAGACAGACCATTGTGTTCTCTTCAATGATGGCGTTCGATGTCTCCTGAAACCACGGGACTGAGCGCTTTCCCGAGTTGAGCAGGCGAGTTTCGCAGTAATCACCGTCTTGCTCGATTACAGCTTTGTGCAGGATCGACCAAAGTTGGTTCTCCGTAAGACCTGGCCTGACTGCCTCGCGTAAAATTTGAACACCTCGCTCCGTTGCACGCAGAGACTCTTTGATGCACTTGACTTCTTCTTCACACTTGATTGACTTCGCAAGCTCGACGGCCTTCTGTGCATCAACAATATCGAAACCCATCTCATTCATCGCAATAGCCACGCCGGCATTCATACGCTCAAGCCCAATAGTAAGCTTCTTGTCGTGTCCAACCAGCTCTTTGATCAGCTCACCCATCTCCATTGACCAATCACGTTCGCTCTGCTCGATGTTGGTCGCCAAATTGAACTGAGCCCCTTTTGCAATACGGACTTCGTCGATTGTGTCCTCGAAGCCTTTAGCAAGATGGGCACAACCGGAAAATTCGAATAGGATAGATCGGTCTTGGGTAAGCAAAAGATATCGGGCCGGGGCATTTCGGCCACCCCAGATCTGCATGTTTCGAGTACCAGTTGCGTATCGGATGTTGACCGAGTCACACAGGACAACCGCGTCCATACTTTGCGTTGTCATGTGATGCCTCAGTCGACTGAGACGATAAGCCCGCAAAGCTTTCATATCGATGTCTGTGTTGCGAGGGGCGCGATTCAATAACTCGTCGGTGCCAGCCGCATCCCGCTCTGCATTCCAATCGAAATAAAGACTCATGTTGATATTCGATGTTGTGTTATTGTGATATTTGCGTGGACTTGATCGAAGTTGAGCCGCCGTGTTGGTTAAAGGAAATCACAGCACGAAGCGAGGACGGCCTATGACAACAGACTCTGGAACAATTGCGATATTTGTATTCGCAGTGGGCGTGGCTGGCGCGAAGTTAACTACCGAGGGGTCTGAAGACCCCCTTTTTATAGACGTACGGAACCTCCCTCTATTCACTGTGCCACCATTCAATGCCACACGCGGGAGTCTGACCGTGATCACAAGGCGCTCTACGCCGGCGACTCACAAAATAAGACTTGTCCAGATTTCTCTCAGCAACCTCATAAGCGGACGCTTGAATTTGCAAGCGAGATAGAAGCCGCTGGCAAGGCTCGGATCGACCATCCTATCACGCGACGCAAAAGAAAGCTCGGCCAGGATTTCCTTACTAGTAACAAGAATCATCGCTTGTGGATCATAACACCGACTGTAAAGGAAGCTCAGATGACTAGCACAGAAATCATGCCGCGGGCAAGATCGGCTTGGTCCGTGACGTTCATACGGTATCAGTCTCAAGCTAATTGGGTCTGGCGACCGATATACTCCATCGGATCGGTCCGTTGACACCCTGTTGGCCTACCGGGAGACCGATCCCCACCAGCTGATCGACTACGGTCTCCGTATGCCCGTCTGGACGGTGCCTGCCAGCGAGGTGTTCACCTGTCTTTTCGGAAACCCTGTCCGAAAGCAGAACCGCTACTGATCCCGGATGTGTCGAGAGTGGACGCGAACCTGGAGCACGTGCATGCATTTGGAAGAGGTCGCTTCTCCTTGCACCACAGAAGCCGATTCAAGGTCATGGGGACAACTACGCAAGCCGATGCCGCCGGTCTCGCAGGATACAGCTGCCGTTTGGCTGGAGTGACAGGTTGAGACAGGCCGGGTCAAGCTGCGGTCATGGTAACTCCCGAGGTCCCTGTGGTTACAACGGGGTGGGACCACTCTTCGGGAGCACAAGCGGAGGCGGTCGATCGCTCCAGAGCGAGGGGAAGAGGGAGAAGAAGAATAGCCCGTGTAGTACGAGCAGCTGGACACCGAGTCCGAGCCTGATCATCTGCTTTGGCGAGTACGGGTTGAGTAGGCGGGGGGAGACTATGAAGTCATTCTCGCATGTCCTCTGCAAAAGTAGCTAGGACAATACAAGTAAAGTACATTGTAATTTAAGGGATTTGATTGAAAACTATGGTAACTAGACTTCAAGTGTTTTCGTTGTCCCCTGGGATCCGGGGCATTAGTGTCCCGTAAGAAGTCTTAGACACAGGGTCTCGTAAGCCACTACACTATCGCGGAGATCCAAATTCTACGGACCTACAACCTCGATTCTGTACCTACCCCAGCTACCGAAGAGCTTTATCTGAGCGAATTGGTGGCTGATCCGGCGGAAGTAATGGCGAATGAAAGATCACAGTATGTATGTGAGTGGCCGGGCCATATAACTATAAGTAATTGTGGAGAGTACACATAGGCTTGGCAGCTGTAAAGAGTCGCTAGACACGTTCTGTGCGTCCGCTTGGAGGTCCTCAAATCACAACCACAGACAACCTCGGGATAAAAAAAATCTGCGTGTTTTTCTGATCATGTCAATTCTGTCTGCTGTAGTGCGAATGCGTCTTCTACATATGTAAATCTCCACCTCGTGGATAAGCAACGACTGAAAAGTCCACTGGCTATAACGGCACAGTTGTCCCCACCTTTCCGACTTGGCGAAACAACTAATACTTCTTGGAAGTCTTGGTTCAATTTACGCCCCTTTGGCAGGGAGTGCGTTTGTTGTGTAAGCTCCAATATTCTAGCCGCTGGTGAGACAGAGATCCGAATTCCATTTTCGACGTCTTTTTGTCATGGGGCTGCTCACAGAAGCTGGCAATGGGATATCCCAAGTCTGGTTCATGATAGCAAATTGGGAGACAGCTTCAACTCGTCAACTAACACCTTATACGAACGAACATCTGATTTTGAAGGGCTCATTGCTATCGATCTAGATTGGATCTGTAGTTTTCAGATTCGTGGTGTCTGTGCCTGTAGTTTTCAATTGTTTAATTATGTCGGGTGTTCGTGGGCCCATTCTGGTATCGTGTTTCTGTGATGGATCAGATGGCGCCAGCGCGTGTGTGCCGACTTATCCAGTATGGCTGAGCCGCGGAACCAGTGGAGATGGTCTGGAAGGCTGGGCAGGAGAACCTCCCAACAGCCTCTCAAGATGGGTATAAAGGACAGTCAACGGCTTTCTGTGCTGTCTTACTTTTGACCAGCATCCTCCCCATCTAGTTTCACTCTTTAAGCACACTCATTTTCTTCTTAAGAACTGGTTTCTGCGGCGCATCAAACTTGAAATTTCTGTCTTCATTGTATCCCATTATTCCATCGAGATGAAGTTCACCAACGTCCTCAACCTAGCACTCATCGGCTTTGCCTCTGCTGCCCCGACTCCCACGAGTGAGGAAGATGCATTCGGGACCATTGCCAAGCGTGCGTCTATCACCGAGTCCTGCACCATCGGTTACGCCAGCAACAATGGGGGCACAACGGGCGGCAACGGTGGCTCCACGACCACCGTGTCGACGCTGGCCCAGTTCACCAAAGCCGCCGAGTCGGACGGCAAGCTTAACATCGTCGTCAAGGGCTCCATTTCTGGCAGCGAGAAAGTCCGCGTTCAGTCTGACAAGACCATTATCGGCCAGAAGGGCTCCAAGCTCACCGGCGTCGGTCTGTACATCAAGGGTGTCAAGAACGTCATCGTTCGCAACCTGGCCATCGCCAAGGTCAAGGAATCCAATGGCGATGCCATCGGTATCGAGTCCTCCACTAACGTCTGGGTTGACCACGTCGACCTGAGCTCCGACCTGAACTCTGGCAAGGACTACTACGACGGTCTCTTGGACATCACCAGAGGCGCCGACTACATCACTGTCTCCAACAGCTATATCCACGACCACTTCAAGGCCTCCCTGATCGGCCACGTCGACACGCAGACCAGCGACAAGGGCAAGCTGCACGTAACCTACGCCAACAACCACTGGGCCAACGTGAACAGCCGCAACCCCTCGGTCCGCTACGGCACCGTCCACATCTACAACAACTTCTACGACAAGCTCGGCAGCACGGGCGTCAACACGCGCATGGGCGCCGAGGTGCGCGTCGAGTCTACCGTCTTTGAGAACTCGGGCGGCAAGAAGGTCATCCTCACCGCGGACTCCAAGGAGGACGGATACGCCACGGTCTCTGATGTGTCCTACGGCGGCGGCGAGAACACCGCCCCCAAGGGCGACTTTGGCTCCAGCAAGGTTCCGTATGACTTTACCCTGTTCGGCAGGGACAATGTGAAGAGCAAGGTTGTTGGTACGGCTGGCCAGACCCTCAGCTTCTAGAGGATGACTGGAGATAGGCGGTACGCACGAGTTGGTGTTGGGAAGTCCTCAACTTTGACGACATTTTGTGGACATAATTCTTTGGAAAGAGTTTTCACTTCGACTGATCATACATTCTTCTGCATATAGTCAGAATATATAGACACCATACACATTGAATCTAGGCAAAGCACTAGTCACCTGACCCTACCATTAGTCCCTAACTCAGCGTGCGAGACTCTATGCAATATAATCACCTGGGGATTTCAAAGCCTTTCCTCTAGTGTTGCAGTTGACGCACCACAGTCATGGCATTGAAGACCTGCTTGAGAAAGATCTTGACGGGCTGGACGCCCCTTTTCTGCTCCGGTTCAATGGGTCCAATCTCTGCAAGCCGCTGAGAGACCTCTTCCGGGGCAAGGCCTGTGGTCGCATTACTGCGCAGTTCATCGAGAACTTGCTGGCTCGCCAGGCTGTGTGGCGGTTGGGCCAGAAGCTTGTTGGACTTGCCCGAGACATGCTCTCCCAAGATGGGGGAGTAGACGCTGTTGTAACCCATGGTTATGTGATGATATCCAATGGAGACGGGTAAATTAGCTCAATGAACGGCACCCAAAATTCTCCATTTTCCCTCAAGCAATGTCGCCATCTTGTTACACGATTACTGCCGTCATGAGAGGCATAAGAAACTTCTCCTTTATCACTGGATAATACTCAAACTTTGACTCAATGTGTCGACAATTTAGCACAACTCTCGGTACATGGACGACCTAAACCTGATCAAGGTGCTAATAAGACGCACACAAGACATAAGTGGGTAGTTTCGGGCCCGGATGGCCTAAACCTGATCGGGGTGCTAAGACTCCCACAAGACATAAGTGGATAGTTTCTTGCCAACGGTAAAAGATGATTGGCTGGACTATCAATTGTGCCTGCAAGCTTGCTTGGTGACATCAAGAAACGTTGTACCTCCAAGCCTCTGAAGGGAAGAGTCTGCAACAAATTTTTGCATCTGTGATAGGACGTGGGTATTGTTTCCGATGTACGCCTGTGTCAATGTGGCCTGCTGGGTGTGAGATATTGGATGATCAAGAAAGTTGCCGAGATTTATCCGGTCCGTCAACGACACTTCATGCCAGCGCAGCACCCAGCAAATGCATTGCCCACATATCGTATCACGGTATAGCAAGGTTGCTCCCTGCGTAGAGAATATCTGACTGGATGCGGGCCTATGCCACTGCATAGGTAAAAGACCACGAAATTATTACCGGGCATTGTTCGGAAGGCCGGATGCAGCAAAATCTACTCGCATAGAAGAAAGATTGAATATGCAATGTTAATACGTGGGTCCACGACATAAATATACATGCATGGACCAAACTAGATTAAATCAAAGGCGACGTCAACGACGATGACGCTGGATATAGAAGCAGCTATTCGTCATGGTCTGCGTAGAGCTACCAAAACATTTCCAACAGCACTAGACAGTGCGGCAGATCTGTAGTAATTATCCAGCTCCACACACCTGCTTTTCAACTTTATCAGAGAGGTCCATGTTGTCCCTTCCCAACTATTTTCCCAAGTCCTTAACATTGCAAGATTCTGCGTCCTCAAAACGAGACGTCTGAAAGCTGGCAGGCTTTACGCTTTTCAGCTATGCCCTTTCTCACTCTTCGCCTTTCCATGCCCTCTGTACCTTGAATCGGGGGCAACGAATTTGATTCCGGACTTGGAAAAGGCAGAATCATGACGGTCTGTGGTAGGCCGTACAAGGACTTATGGGCGAATCATTCTAGCACGTATCTCTTCTCGCCGCCTCTGGTCATCCCTGGCAATCTGCCGCAGCGAGATGGGGTGGATCATGTGTTCCACCAATTCCAACTGGCGAAGGACACGATAATCCCCTTGGCGGGGCAGCCTCTCCTCCGCGCCCAATCGCCTCTCCTTCACGAGCAGTGGCAATGGTCTCTTCGCAGTCGCGACACGGGTCCAAGCCGCCTTCTCGGCCTCTGAGAAAGTTGAAGACCATGTGGTCACGAGTTCAATGCTGGCCTCAGTCTCGTCTCTCCGGAAGCGGAAGATGGACGCTGGCCCCCAAAGTTTCACCCAGTCCCACAGCTCCATCATATCCAGCTTTGGCATCCTCTCAGCCGCCCTCGCGGCCATTTGGAGTAATGAACTATCGTGTTCATACGAGAACAAGTGCTGTGTCGTGAGGGAGAGATATTTTAGGTCCTGCCACACCATCGACCTCCCCTCCTCCGGAGATGCCTGGGGTTGGAAGGCGTAGAAGAACTCGAACGCCTCGACGTTGTTCGCCGCATGTAACTCCTCCAAGTGGTGGCTCGACCGCGCCAGCTCGCGCGAGAAGGGATCGGCGAGGCGGCGGCGAGCCACACTCTCGTAGGTGGGGCGGTAGAAGATCCCATCGTGGCTCTCGAAAATGGAAACCTTCTTCAAGGATGTCCGCGATTTCAATGCCTCCTTGGCCAGGGATGCATTGAGCCAGGCTTGTTCCCTTTGGCGAGAAATAGTCGGGCCTCGCCATGGTTCGTAGGTGAAGCTACCGAGTCGCGTCAGGCTGTTGATCATGGGGCTGAGGGCCCATTTGGCACTGAAGAAGCGAGGGGATTGCCTGCGGATGATGAAGGATGTGACCACCGAGACCTTGGGAAGGCGCATGCGCGAAACCGAGTTGCCTTCAAATTGCAGCCCAGAACCAAACAGCCGATACTTGGCGTTGACGGGGATTCTCTTGATCTGTATCCCATCTTTCCAGCCGTGAAAGGGGTCATTATGCGGTGAGACTGGACCGTCGTCCTTGTTCCATGCCGTGTCGTGCTGGTGAAATCGGAGGTTCTTGTTGAAGTGCTGGGCGTCGCTTGGGGAGTGTGCGCTCAACTCGAGGGTGATGCCACGATGACGGACCTCTTCGTTTTCCCACTTGAATAAGACGGTGAAGAGGTTCCAGACAAGTTTGGTGAAAGTAGCGTTCTGATCTTCAATTTCCTCGTGGGTCTCACGACGGTGGCACTGCTGGCAATCATACATTGGCAGCTCGATACTCAGCCATATCCACTCCACATGTGCCCGTCTTCTGCCCTGAACAAGGTTATCGAAATCCTCTATGTCGGCCTCGGTCTTGAGAGTCAGACGCTGGAACAGCTTGCCCTCAAAGAAGTCCTGCCAGCTTCGGCAGACAGTGGCGAGGACGGGAAGCGGCTCTGTTCCAGCCACGGAGGCGGCCTTCCCGTGGCTCTGCCACGTACAATGCTCGAGAATCATGTCGCTAAGCTCCGTGGGCAGCTTATTCCAGCCTCCATTGTCAATCTCAATATTGTCTGACGCCATAGCTGTCAGTACTGCGTGAACTTGGTGGAAAGGGTTGATGTGGAAAGTTGTTGCCACGATTCCATTGACAAAATAGTATGGGATGTGCCGTTTTGTGTAATTGAAAATCACGAAAATAACACAATCTTCTGAAAAAGTTCTACAGGCGAAGACCATTGGAAATAGAGCTGCGTGCGCGCTACTATGGGCCGATCGTTGGAGTAATGCAATAGCATATCAGGTGCCTCTCACTAGGACAGTGCTACCAGCCACCACTCAAATTTTATAATCCAAGTGGATGTCTTCTCCTGGGGTCTCAGGCACACATCTGTGAAAATCGGAACTTACAAATCGTTTTTGGCAGCAAAGGTTGAGATCAGAAATTGCCAGACAGCACAAATATCAGAAGCATTGCGAGTCACACGCCACCAGATGTTATGGTGGTCAGTAGCACCCATCAGAATGCAAAGTTCTGCGATTGCCTATACCATGTTCGCAGAAGATAGATTCGCAAGATGTTTTGTATCTTAATATCTGGTCGGCGCTTGTTTGTAAGACTGGAAAGAGAAAATCTGGACCGGTACCAGCACTGAATTATAACTTCCGGGTCTCCGAGAATGCCCAGCGGGAGGTCTTCGCGACTCGACCAAGTCGTGCCCGAGCAATTCTTTTGCTTATGTAAATCCATTTACTGGGTCACATGACATCCACTGGCCGGAGAATGGTCGTTGGAAGACAAGCTGAGTTGACTGAGCGTCAAGCCTAGTGAGCAAACTAGTACTGGCGGACAGCTTAATTTTGAACTGCATGCAGGATGAGCTTCTTGTAATCTTCGACCGCAGTTTCCAACTCTCCAAGCGTAATCGCTTCTTCGGGACCGTGGGAAACCAAAATGCTCCCGGGCCCGTAAAGGTACCGCGTGTGATTTCCCTTCAAAGCAGGGATATCTGTGCCATAGTTCACCACAGTTGTTTCGAAGCCTAGGATAGAATTAGTCTGGAATGGTACTATCTTATGAAGAGGCTTACCATTGACGTCGCAGTTAGTTTCGATAGCTCCATAGCCCCTAATATCGCATTCGAAATCGAAGGCCTCGTCGTCTATGCTTGTTAGGATGTCACGTATCCTGGCTTTGACAACCTCACCGCCCTCCAGTTCCGGCCCAATGCCCACCCGAACAACGATTCTGGCTGTCGCCGTGTCGGGGACCACATTGATCGCGATGCCGCCGGAGAGGAGGCCCACATTGGTCGTGGTGTTACCATACCTCTCGCTAGTTCCCAAGTCCGCGTCTATGGTCTGGACCATGGCACGCATCAGCAGCTCCGTGGCGCTCTTGAAGAGCCAGGGGTACCCGCTGTGGCCGGAGCGGCCGTGCGCCGTGACCGTGCAGGCGAGGCCGCCCTTGTGGCCGCACGCTAGCAGGCCCTCGGTGGGCTCGCCGAAAATGGCAGCCTTGGGCGGATTCGGCTGCTGCGACGTGACGTTCGAGAAGTAGATCATGCCGTCGCCCGTCCGCTCTTCGCCCACGACGTATAACAGCATCACATCGTCGCTGGTGACCTCATTTGTCGAAAGTAACTCCAGCAGAGCAATGATCTGGGTTGTCACACTCCCCTTCGCATCCACGGTGCCACGCCCTGCGATCACGGTCTCGGCCGTCGGCGGCTCAGGCCCTGTCCGCGAGTACGGTATGTAGGGCGGCACAGTGTCGATGTGGCTTGTCACCACTACCTTGGACGAGTTTGACTGGCGGGAAGCCGGCCACGCGACCACGTTGAACCGCACCGCCGAGTCATTGGACGACGGGAGGGTCTGGCGCTCTACAGTAAAGCCCTGCTCCGTCAGATAGTCGATGAGGAACTCACCGACGTCAGCCTCACTGCCAGTCGTTGAGTTGAAGTCCACAAGTGACTTGTGTAGGGAAATGAGGCTGTCTCGATATGGAGGTGCGCTGGGGTCTGCCCTTGGGCTTAGACTGAGAAGATCCTGGGCCACAGCTATGAGAGGTCCAAAGACGCCGGTAAGCATCATCGAAAGTGTGCAGAGCTTCATGGTGGATCGATGAAAGCAGTACACGTGGGCCAGAGATCCGAGTTTGCATTCCGGACGTATGAGCAGAGCTCAACCCAAAGTTCTAGCTTTCTTCTTTATTGTTCGGGTGCAAGAATATTATTAATTACCTTTTCATTCCATCCTCCAATTTAATTTTGACGAAGCCAAATCCCGAGAGGGGTATCAGTCTCTTGGGAGCCTCAGTATTACGCCAAGGATATGTCATCTTTTAGTTTGGAGTCCTTGAGCTCGGATCACTGTTCACACACCCCCGACCATGAAGCCAATAATGGTCTCTTTCGACTGTTGTTATTAAAGGTCCCGATCTAAATTGACTATGATAAACTAAAGGTGAGGGGCGGGAGAATCAGGTGTAGTCGCCTTCTCTTGCTAACAACAGGAAGCCGCATCGTGGCACTCGATCGCGAAGCCAATAGTGGTGTGATTGGAATGACAATTCTTAGTATCAAGTACCGGGGCATATCTTGGCGGCTGACGTTGATCACATCGTGCGTCAATGGGTAACATCCGGTGCAACCGGATGTTCGGGGGCGTATGGGGCGGTTGGAAATGAAAGCGGCTTGTATGCTACCATTCATGTCGTCCTTGCATGCGGCCTTGATACCTAGCCCCGGCAACTCCTTCGCGTCAATGGCGAGGATGGACTTGGATGGTTCGGTGACTCGCGACTTGGGAAGAATTACGTGGGGTGGCAAGCCTGCATTGGTCCATGTCAGCATGACTATCCATGCATTCTCCTCCCTGCGTAGATACTTCATGTCATTCTCCTTCCTCATGTATGGACTCTCTCTCTTTGAACCTCGTGCCGAGCCACGAGCACCTAGACAATGACCAAGAGCGTTGACTACTATGGCTTGGAGACATATTCTCTGCGAAACACTTAGCGGTCGATATATCCTCCTACGTCCTTTGTCGTCTCCGTCTTTCGGCCATCATACTTCCCAAATTATGGACGGTATTTTCCATTGCGTTTCAATTGCGCGCTGGTCTCAAGTCAGAAAGGCATATACGAAGGATGAAGTGTGAACTTTACCCGTATGGTTGAATCTCTTGTGATACTACAACCTCAAATTTTCTGAATTAAAGCTATGAATGAAGTGATGATCCCTGTCCCGCCATCGCCATCCCCTTTCTGAGCCGCGTGTAAGAAAACTATTATCATTGTTATGAATAGCATCTGCCTCATCCTCTCTCTCAATGGGGGCCTGATTGCTATATATAAGGGATTTTAACGCAAGGGAAGAACCTTCCGGCGAGACTTTGGGTTGCCCCTATCGGATCTTGTGGAGATTAGATCCGACTGCGACTCTCTGGTCAACGCATGTTTCAAAATCGGAGATGAAGCGACTTTATCCGCGCTGCTAGATCCGGCGCGCGCGGGGAAGTGTGTATTCGGTGGTCAGAAATAGGTCTTCCAATCACCCCAAAAGAAGCGACCGCCTTTCACCACAGCTTCACTGGATACGTAACACAGTCCAATTCATTATCAGCGAAAGTTCAGTGATGGCGCCAACCAAAGATAACGTGGAGGAAACTGTTCGCACCACGCGAGCCAACCTGAAATACCTGCTAGACGGGCCAAAAATCAATCGGCGTTTTGTCTCGGCCGGAGTGGAGGTAAACACGGGCCGCTACGGCCCTTACGAAACGACAATCCGCGACGGGCGAGAAATCAAGGATCACTTTTCATTCGACCGCCACGGCTTTCAGCTACTCGACGCGCCAACTAATGTGGCCGACTTCCACGATAAGTCCGAGGTCGAGACCAAGTATCAGAACGAAGTCCGCGACCATGTCCAGCGCGCCTTTGGTGCCGACTTCGTCGTGCCGACGGGCTGGATGATCCGCACCTCGGGCGACATACCCAAGCCGAAAGAGTCGGAGGGCCCGTATCGGCATTACGGCGGCGTCCAGCCCCCAGCAGGCGAGGTGCACGTTGACACCGAGCCCAGCCGCCAACTCGCTGCTGCGCAGCGCGTCTATGAGAAAGAGCGGCCCGATGGCCCTGGTTTCAAGCGGTTCATCATCTCGAGCTTCTGGCGGACGTTCTCGCCGCCGCCACAGGTGTGCCCGCTGGCGGTGTGTGATTCACAGAGCGTCGGGGACGATGAGGGAGTACCGAATACCCTTTGGGTTGTTGACAAGATACCGGAAGGCGACGAGATGTTTGCTGACATGGACGATGAGAAGCAGCTTGCGGCTGCGATCTTCCGACACAGCCCTGACCATCGCTGGTGGTATTTCTCAGGGATGAACCGTGACGAGGCGTTGCTGCTCAAGTTCCATGACAGTGATCGCAGCGTCGGCTGGCGCACGCCGCACACGGCTTTCTGGGATGACAGCTTCCCTGATGCTAATATGCGAGAGAGTATCGAGTGTAGGAGCATTTCGTTCTTCGAGTAGTTGACGGAAAACTACCATCTGCAAGAAATACTTAAACTACTGTATCACGAAAGTCTCTTAAAGCTCTTCAATGTCTAGCCCAAGTATGAGTATATCTCTATATATATTTGGAACACACCATCCGTGACCATGCTGGCAACCTGTCCCGGGACTTGAATGGTGGTCTCGTTTTAATCTGTACACATATGCATTCAGTCCTTTCATACAGTGATAAAAGCTTAAACACCCAACGTTAAAAAGAAAATACAGTGTCGATGACAATAAGTTTTAAACACAATTATACAGACCCAAGTTAAATAGGCTCTTTGTGTAGGAGCCACGAGGAACAGAACTCGATGATACAAGAATGCAGCTGCGATCAAGTACACGATTTATCTTCTCCTTGAGGCATGATAAGAGCACGCCCGCGGTGACCAGCTACTCGGACAAACAATTACTGCACATAGAGATATACCTGCATGACAACACTTTTATGCGCTAAAATGTACAAAGTGTGGCAACCACCAGAGCTTTTCCACTCAAGAACCGGTCATCCTAAACTTCTCGGGAGATACACTTCCATCGAACGAATCCCGATAGAACTCATCCATTGATACAATCAGACCGTCTTTGATGGTCAAATGGAGCATTGCTGAGAACTGGAAGCTCTTCCCCGACGCCTTCCTCGTCGGCAGGTCTCCCGTAAATGTCCCATAGTTTATAGTCCTGAAGCTGCAGCTGCCATTCTTCCCGTTCTCTTCGGGATCGGTCGCCCACCAAATCGGCGTGAAGGGATCTAAAATGACCTTGAAGTCTGGGTTGGCGGCGCGCCAGATCTGATGGTGGCCGCTAATGTTGGTCGACACGACTTGAAAGGCGTGGTCGGTGTAGACAGCTGTGGGACTGAAGAGCTCCGCGAATGCCGCAGAGTTGTCTTGAGACCACGCTGCGGCCCAACGTTCGGGGATCGATTTAAGGTCGGACATGTTGGGAAGTTTCAATGGACGGGAAGAGGATCGAAGTACTGTAAAGGCACAAGTTGAGGGAGAAGGCCAGGATCTTTTATCCTCATTAAGCGTGAGAAACATGTGTCACCAAATGCGGCACAATGGACCAGCTATGCCTTTATAAATGGTGCTCCGGGAGAGGCGGTTGGATCCTCGTTTGCCCGGAGGTCTTTACTGAGCGCGACTCCGTCGTTGCCATTGGGACGTCGGATTTGGACCAATCCTGATGCCAAGATCCGATGGCTGTACAGAGGCTCCTCCCAAAGGTTTTGATTAAGTAAGAAACTCCAATCAAGGTTTGCAGGGGTGATTTCCAAACCCCGTTAAAGCCCGTGGTCTGAATCTGCTCCCCAAGAGCTGCTACTGGACTGAGTACGGCCATTAGAATAAGCCTCTATGCTTGTTATCTACAGATACAGTATTTCCGAGCCTTATACTATGACAGACTGCCGCGGGGAGTCGCTTCACTCAAGCGAATTGACGTGTCCTACCACTAATGGTGGAAGTCCCGGCGAGCAGCCTTGGCACGCCTTGTTGGAAGGCGGGCTTGGAGCGAATTTGCTCCGCAACACTCCTTTTTAGCCTTTGCGATTTGAAACATTTATTTAGAAGAAGATAGCGTTGCCACAACTGTCGCAGTTTCCTCTTGATCCGGATCAAGGTCCTAGGACGTCCGACGGCAGGGAGTAGAGAAAGCGCACACGTGAACAGAGACCCAAAAAGATATGAAATGTGCTCAGCTTTTAAGTTGGACAATGATCACATTGTGTGTAAGACACTGTATTGGGAAGTAGGATCTTTCAGGGACTCCGACTAATTCTCGCCTACCGTCTGCCAGATCCGGGATTTGGGTCAAAACCCGACGGTGGAGGTGCATGAAAACCAGAAAAGGATACAAGACACGGACCCGGACAGGAATCGAGCCAACGGAGGGTTGAACCTACAACCGTGAGATAGGGATGTGTTCATTGCACAATCAAATGAGTTATGATGAGTCAGATTGAACAGTAAGAAGGTTGCGAAAAGTTGTAGTTTGTTGATTACCAAGTTATTAGAAAGGGGAAGCGGAATCTGGTGGCTGGTAGAAATCGCAGATAATTGCGCTGACATTGTAGCATGTACGAAGGTAGGGTATCTGATACACCGTGGGACGAGGTCTTGGTGATACCCTTCTACGGCACAGTTCATCCAACGAGACGGCGAAGCAGACCCTCTCAACAATGCTGTGATGACGTTCACAAGGGGACGACGAGCAAGAATCGAGAGAAATGCGTTTTCGAAGCGCCTCCTGAACTGTATACGTGGCCGGCACTTTGTTCTGGGTAGAGAGACGCACGAGCTGAACGTGAGCATTAAAGAATAGAGCGGATATTTGCACCGGTCAAAAAGGAATGGTACACCGGTACTTACAGCCCACCCTCACTACACCTATACCCATTTCTAATTTACATGCCTACATAGCATTAGATATATAAGTATTAGATATATGAATTGGGTATATAGGTATTGGGTATATAATTTAGGTATATAAGCATTGGGTGTGTGGGTGTTGGGTGTTTAAGTGTTGGGTGTTTAGGTATTGGGTATGTACATTGAGCGTGTGAGTTAAGTGATTATGCAAATTGGGCGTGGTTGTTAGTTTAATGCTGTGATGCATCGGTGTACTATCTGTATTGACCGGTGCGAATATCTGCTCTCTTAAAGAACTAAACTTTGAAGCTAAAATTAGTTACACAGTAGTACCACATTTCCAACGGAATTGAAACTGATAGAAAAGTCTATGTCATGACGCATCAATTCCTGACTGCACTGGTTGTTCAGAATTGTTGCGGACAATCCCGGTCTTCGGTGTTTCCCTAAGCAGGCATGCCATGGTGCAGCTGCTTCCTAGGTAAGGGCGCCGCCTCAGATCTAGGATTGTTCCGGGGTTTCCTCAGCCCGTGCTCTCCGAGGTTCTACCTTTGTCCTGGACCCTTGCGTTGTCTCCTGAGAATCCGCGCCGCCTTGATGGACCCTTTCTGCAAGTTTAGGTCCATTACTCGAAGTACCAGAACCCCACTTACCCATTATGCTGGCTAGGAATTGCAAAATGACCAACATGCCGGGGATGCTCAGAATTCTCAACATCGCATCGTGTTCCACTTCCGGACTGGGTTTGTTGGTCCGTCTTCGAGGGGTTTCAGCCAGATCTCCATCACCAGAAGTCGGAGCACTGGCTTCTTGTGCTCGGTTCAAGTCTTCTGATGCGTTTCCTACACCAACCAAACTGCTTGTGTTACTCGCAGTTGTGTAAGGTGCATCATCACCTAATGGTCTTTGGATCGTACGATGTGAGAGTGCGTCAAGTACTCTTATAAAGTCTTCGACCCCAACGAGTGGTCGTTCACCCTGTCTTATGTCTCCCCCAAAGACTCCCTCTTGTGAATTCTGCTCTGGGCTTTGGAGGACTGGACGGCTGCTATTTCTGCCCAAATGCTGTTGGCTGGTTGTAACCGCTTGATTCACGACGGGGGTTTCGACAGAGGGATCCGAAGTTCGTAGTGGCGTACCCGGTGGTAGCTGTTGAAATGTGGTACCAGGCATACTGTCGGGTATTTCGATCGGGATCCGTACGAGATTTTCCATTTCCATCGCCAAAGGTAGACCCTCAGCAATTTTATCGAGACCTTGTGAGAACCTCCTATGGTCCTCAAAGTCTACTAGGGTGACCACCTTGCCCTCCCTTGCCCGATCGAAGTTGAACTTAGATTTGATTTGGTCATGCCATTTTTTAAGCTTTCCCTCAATTTCGACTTTTATGACAAAAGGTTGTCCAGAATGCTCGAAGGAGAACGCGGTTCGAAACTTGGGGTTATGGAAAGCTTGATACTCCAGCTCGTTCTCGTTCAAATCCCATCTCAGCGACTTGTAAGCTGGTGTTCGTCCTCTTCGTAACAACTGCCCGCTGAACGACCAGCGGGCTTCGTGTTTGAAAGTCTTGTTTCTCTCGTATCCTATACCGCCCACGCCGTAGCTGAGGATGTTCGTCTCCGGTATGGCCTTTATTGTGGACGTATACTCGACTGCTTTTTTCTCGCCTCCCATGCATTTGGGACCGTACCAATCCGTCATTCCGACGGACGTATTGGAAAGATGAGGCTCTTTTCGAGGCCGACGAGCTTTGTACGGCCGTAAACACGGGTCATCTTCATCCAGAGTAATCGTGACAGTGACATTGCTAACCCTGCAGCCTGAGGGAGGGCCAAAGTTCAGGTTCAGATGAATGATACCCGCCGGCTGACCGTGCAGTGTGCCCCATTTGCATTGCTGAAACAGGAACTGACAGTCAACATTTACTTTGCCCATGGACTTTGACCCAAGACTGCTTGTGGAGGCGTTTAGAGGTTTGAAATCATCGTACCTTCCGAACCTGCGGAAAGCGCTCATAAACTTGGGCTGCGCGAGCGGAGTCTCACGCGAAGGGATGGAGATGGACATCGTTGCAGAATAGTGGTAACGGCGGAGTTCCAGAAATAATGGCAGTCCAAGAGGGAAATTTTTATGGCTTGGGTGCCTCAAGAAATATTTTCCGCCATGGCACGAAACCATGGACTGCAGCTGAAGATAAGGTGTGTCATGTTGCTGACCGAGTGCTTGGCTGTGTAGCACAGGAGACGCTAATAATGCAAATGGGCTGACATCGGCGCTTCTTTAAGCCACACTAGGCCCCCATTCTTGCGGACTCGCCGTCGGAGGAAATGATCAGTTCTATCATTGCAGGATGACTGCATAAGCGAAGGACAGCAGAACAGCCTGGACTCTAGGCTGGGGCTCAGAGGAGGATTCCAAAAATGTCTCACCGATTCGACCACATAAGGCTACACTTTAGCTGCTTCTTTTGCTTGGAAATCATTTTGTGAAGTGACACTTTACAAGCGACTATATTCATCCCACTTCGTGAGCCTGTCGGTGGCTGCAATTTCCAAGGTTCTCCACGATTTCTCGACGCCGCCACCGGAAGTTGGTGGAGCATCGATGGAAGGTGAAATTAACGCAGCGAATGCTAACAGCAACCCCAAGCAAATACCTGCTTGGGAACTTCCAAGCCAACAAGGCAAGGTCCCAGACACCGTTCAGAGGTCGAGGTCGAGACACAGAACCAGTCGCGAGGAATGGTGGGACTCGCCCGCTGGGGCTGACGCAGAACGAACGGTGGCCCGAGGGCGTCCAACCATGTTGACTGGAAGAAAATCTGAGAGTCGGCCGGATCCACTTCCGGGTCCTCCATCTCGTCCTTCCTCTCGAGATTCATCAAGCAGCGGACCATCACAATCACGAGGGGCTGCATCACCATCAGCACCGCCTCGAGACGCAAAGCAGAGATCCAAAATTCAATTTGGAGCTCGAGAAACTGAGGATCCGGCATATGATTCAACCAATCTACACGCTCCGACTAGTATCAACGGAGTCTATAATTCCGTGGAAGCGAAAGACGTCACAGTCCGTATGGAGCTCGATGTATCTAAGGATCTCGGTGATGAGTTGGAAATTCTGAATCGCCTTTCACGTACCGGCAACTTTTCATTGGGCAAAGAGTTCTTTGACTCTCACCTAAAAGCCCATGTCGACGACCCAGCTGTTTTCGTACAGTACGCAGAAATGCTGCTCGAGCAAGGAGACTTCAAATCTTTGCTGTTGCTAGACGACAAACCCATGTTCTGGGAATATGGGGATAAACAACTCGAAGAACCAGAGTCTGGAATCAATCGCTTGGAGCTGAATTGGAAGCTTATCAGGGCGGTTGCCTTGTGCCATAGCCAGCACACACTGAGCAGTGTGTGGGAGGGCATAGACTTAGCTGCAAAGGTCGTCCCGAGCGCATTGGCAACTAATTCTACTGAGGTAAGAAAACCAAGGTTCTAGGAATATTTCTTCCAGGCTGATTTTGAATTTTTAATTATAGCTCAAAATCTTTAGCTTGGCGGTTCGTCTACGTGAGCTCACTCATTCGCAAACAATCTTCAACCTCGATGAAAAAGCTTGGACGGAGTGGACGGACTGGCATGAACTTTACAGGAAGCTCTTGTCCGAAGACAGAATATGGGACTTCCGAGACGTCTTCTTTGCTTTGAGTGTGTCCCGCAGCACAAAAGATGCATTGGCTGAGCTTGTTGACTCTACGTCCCCTTCAGACCAAATGCTTGCGGACTGGGAAACAGATGCTCCGGATGAGTCTACCAACCTTGCATTGCTCGAAATACTGTCCTTCATAGCGCTCAACGCCAAGACGAATCCAGGGACCCTGCCTTTCGCTAGAGAGTGCCTGCAATCAGCCGAGCGAATCGGCAAGTCAATCGTTAACAACTTCCCACATGCAGTCCACACACGGCCATTCATCCAATGGGTGGTTGCCAAGGCTTTGTTCAACTCAAGCATACCGGATTTCGAATACCTGCTCGACTATCCAGGACAAGTCTTTTTCCATAATGGGGAGGAAATGCCATGTTACATCCCGGTCCGTGAGGAAAATCCCGGGTGGCAGCCTCAGAACCTCACAGCTATAGCTCGTGAGAGCCTCACAATGGCACTAAGTTCATTCAAACAGATGCAGGACTACCATTCGGAAGCGCGGTGTCTGAAGGAGTTGGCGCTCGGGACGAAGGCACCCGAAGGATTTTTAGATGACTTGGCCCACCTTCAAAAGTCGAAGCAGCTTGATAAGGCTGGCTACCTTTCCACATGTCTGTCGAGATACCTGACTTGCAATGATGAGAGCTCGAGGGCGTCACTACTCAGAGACCTGGAAACCTTTGGTTGGTGGCATGACCCGGCCAACGTTATCGACCCAAACAGCGCTGCGGCAAAGGACGTTCTGCAGCGTGCACTGTCGCAGAGCGATGCCAATGGAGCCACAAAGAGCATGGAAGCGGCTGTAAGGTACTATCAATATCTGGAGGCTCCATTTGCAGAAACCATAGATCGGAACATTTCATCATTATCAGGACAGGGGTTGCAAACGCAGGAATCAAGAGAGAACGTGAATGTAGATCAGCAGAGGAAAGCTGAAGAAGAAGTCAGGGAACAGATGAGACTCGAAGGTGAAAGGAGGTACCAACAAATACGACGCGAGGGCGAGGAGTTCATCCGGGCAGAGATTGCAAGGAGGTTGCAAGAGCTTGAGTATGAAAGAGCCGAGGACCAGCGTCGCCGAGAGTTACAACGAAAAAGGGAAGAGATGGAGAGGAGAGAAAGGCAGAGCATCGTCGAAGATCAGAGGAGGATTCAGATGAGAAGGGAAGTAATGGAGGATAGAAAGAGGAGAGAAGAGCAGAGGCGATACGAGGAGGACCAGATGAGACGGGGGCGAGAGAGGATAGAAGAGCAGAGGCGAATTGAAGAGGACCAGATGAGATTAAAGGTAACGGAGGAGCGAGAGAGGCTGCGAGATAGTGAGAGAGACCGCGAGCTTAGAAGGATCGAGGACAAGCGCTATGAACAGAAGCGAGAAGCTCAAGAAGAGAGGACGGAGCAAGAGCTTAAAGAACGGGTTGAAGCAGAGCTTATAGAGCGCGACGCAAGGCGCAGAGACCATGAGGAGCAGGAGAGGCGTGACCCAGAGAGACAACAGGCCCACAACAGAATGACCGAGCAGCAAATTAGGAACCAGATGAGGCTGGAGGAGATGCAGGCGCGAGAAAAGAGAGAGAGAGAAAACCGTGAGGTTGCAAACAAGATAGAGCATGAGGTCAGCTGGCGCATGAGGCAGGAACAGGAACGAGGACACGAGGAAGCACGCCGGAGGGCAGCCGAACGCCGGCATGACGATGAAGTGGCCATGAAAGCGGTCGAAGATGAAAGAGCAAGAGATAGAGCCATTCGGGAACAGGAAAGCAGAATACAGGCTGATGTTGAGAGAATGTGGAGAGAACGCCTTGATAGGGAGGCCGAGACTCGCCGCCAAGACGATACCCGCCGCCGAGAAGAGGAACTTCGTCAACGAGACCGAGAAGACAGTCCCCATGAGCCCAGATACCGACATATCCCTCGCAGAGAGAGGCGATGGTAGTGCCCTCAATACTATCGGGGACAGTGATGATGGTTCTGGGGACTACAGGGAAGCTTTAGAGGCAGGGAGTAGGCAAAGTGGGATCTTAGCTTTTGTCTTTGCGTTAGTAATGTGTCACCGAAGTCTGTTTATCATATTAAACACTGCGTTCTTTCTGGGCACTGGTCATAAAGCAGTTTTGAATAAAATACCCACTCCGGCTCCCAACCATCCTTCATTCCGATCACCCCCAGGTGCCAAAGACGGGTTCAACCGTGTACGCTTCTCCCCAGACCCTCCGTAAATACAAGCAATCCTCCACGAGCAAGGGTTTTCTGCCAACCAAACTTCTTCCAGATTTCAATCGAGTCACCATCAAGCCCCGTGGTTAAGCTAAGTTGCATGTCAACGTTATAGTGGTTTAGGGATGGAATGCCCGTCATGGGATACCTGGGACATCCCCTGGAGCACACTTAACGACCGCCTCGCTGGCGCGCAAAGCTATAAGGTCCTTTCTGACACTCAATAGGACCATTTGGAAGTATCTTTAGTCAGCCAAAGTAGTGTCGTAAGACCAGCGTTGATGGTTTCCTGCACATGACTATATAGCGTTGGCAGGACCCCGACCAACTGCGAGGCAACTCTTGTGACGAGCTTGGATGTATAGCTGTGATCAGTGTCTCCCATCTTAGAGAAGAAGCTAAGCTTCGCTAGGGACTGGTATTGTGAGGACTGCCGTAAGGGCCGTAAAGGCCCCGATTAGATCCAGCTGATTAAGCAGCTCACTAGGTACCTCCACTATTATTCTGATAATACTCAATACTTAGCATAGCTATTTTATAATATTTTCCTTTTCCTTTTCCCTTTTTTCTTCTTAGATAACTACTGAAGACCAGTATACGTCCACTGACCTATTAGGCTGGTATGCATCCACAGACCTAGGATACTCTGCCCCGCGAACGATCCTTGAGAAGCCGGGGACGCGCCCATAGTAATTCCGGCATTCATTTTGACGGCACCAGTATATTTCGAACCCCTCCTCATCCTCTGTCAGGTTGTATGAATCCGGGTCTAGAGCTCGATACCACTGTGCACCAATAGCTCCGTCGCACCCGATATTCAGGACGCGGGTGTAGTCCAAGACAAGGCATGAATCGCCGGCATGGCATGGCCAACATTCAACATCGGAGCGACCGGGACCAGTGGGAGAATTAAAGTCAAGACGCGCCCTGTGTCTTTTTAATGACGACCCGCATTTCCTTCGCGAATCCCACTTGTGCGCGAGAAATAGTCGCCGGACACCGTCGACTAGTGAACCGGCGGACGACAATGACGACGATCGGCGCAAAGGATACAACCGCCTTGAAGTATTCAATCGACATACCCTTTTCGAATGTAGCGCAGACCCGAATCGCATCTCAACGTTCTCTTGTCCCTCGAGAGACACACAGTCGCAGTCGTTGGGGTCGAAACAGCGCATCTCTGGCATATCCCCTGTGGATGTGACGGCAGGATATAGGAAGCGTCCGCAGCTCTTCCGGATCTCGGCTATCCGAGGGCGCAGACCGACAGCAGTCAGGGGTCGGCCATTCAACTCAACGGGTAAGTGAGCTGTCCAATATATCCAAATCCTCGAGCCGTCGACCGAGAGGGTCGGGCTGGGCTGCTCGAAGCAGTAAGGATCATCGCAATCGGGATCGAAGATTCTCTGACCTGACCTCTTCGTACCGGTATGAGCACATGGCACAACGTGGCTGATATCATCACATCGTATTTCGTATTCTTCCTCATTATCGACACCTTCATTCAAACGCTGTCTGATCCGTGAAATTTCGGACCAACGGACGATGCCCTCGTCGTGTTGGCAGGCGCGAATATAACCTTCGTGCGCGATACACCGACGGCGTCCTGTTCGCGACCGCCTCTGCTGCGCGGAAAAGAGACACGCTGGGTGTTCAGCGTTACAAGGATAACAGTAAAGGTACCTGGTGAGCCGCTCGACTCGCCGGTCCCAATTGGGGGCTTCTCGAGCCTTACGGCAGCCCTCACAGTACCAGTCCCTGGAGAGGAACTGAAGGAGCCGCTTCCGTTCACCTACCGCGCTGTTCGTCCATGGGTCATTGAATACTTTGAACCGAGGCCACGCAAACGGTCCACCGCGGTCCTTCAGTTTCCAACGTGGCTGGAACGTGTGCGGCCTGGCGAGAATTTCTTCCTCGCACAAAGGGATGAATCTGCGCGAGACGCGTCGAAGGCACTCGACACCGCAGTTGTCCAGATCCTGAATAATTGCTCTCAGCACGTAGTCTGGCAGGCGAGGCAGTTTGCTGATGGCCTGGTTGTGCCATATTGCTTCGATGAGAGGGTCCACGTTGCACGGGGGCGAAGGGCGTGGGAATAGGTCCGAGTACGACGGAGGTATCTCAGAGCTGGCCCGTAAGATGTTTTCCCCATTTCGAGGTCCCATATTGATTGAGCAGTGTCCCCTGTTCGCGTCAGGTGGATGCATAGGCTCCGGTTATGATCCTGAATTCAGTTTATAGCAGCTAAATGACGTTGAGTTTCCACTTTGAGGTGTTTGGAGGTGGGCGGCGAAGGGGAAATCAAAAAGAAGTGAATAGTGCGTATTCGCCACGAATATTCACATATTGTGACAAACTACAGCAGCCTTAGTGACATCCTATGGGAGCTCCAAATAAGTAGATTAGGTTACTTAGTATCGACTAGACTCGGCACTATTCAACATGAAGCTAACCCGGGCGACAGCCGAACCCCGTCTATGTGGGTATAGCGCGAAAGACCGAACACGGTGTGCCAGTAGCGCAAAGAATGGTGATTGCATAGACTATTCCAACAGCACTACCAAGCCCGTCCACCGCTCGACCAGCATCAGGGTTTGTCCAAGTAAATACCAAATTAATGGGAAGTCAGAAGGCCATCATGTTATCACCGAAAGGAATGGCTATGCCCCCCTGGTGTCTGAACGCCAACAGGGAGTCTGAGGGTCATGAACCAACCTTGGGTTTAGTTTATGTCAATAAATACTGTAACAGAATAGCCTTCCCCCTGGTCGGATGACGCAGGTTTAACACGGGGACTAAGAAAGCAGCTGCCTTCCTAGGCACACAACCGCTTCAGAGGTCCTGAGCCGAACAGGACAGCAGGTAAAAAGAAAAATGAAAAAATGAAAGACACGCAATAAAAAGAGAAAAGGTTAAAGAGGCATTACTGTTGCTGCTGCCGTCTTACTATCAGTTGAGATATCTATTTATCCTCCTCTACGCACATCCAGCTGCCGTGCGCATGGATTACCGCACGGACTACTTTTCATCCGCCTTCGGCCGAATCGCCGACCATATGCTGTACTTGAGCGAATGGCCACCTAGGTAGTGACGCTTGCTGAATAACCAAGTTACCCACAGCTATTTCTTTAATACAGCGATTTCTAATCGCGCTCTCACGGATCTTTTAGTAGAAAGTATCATTACTTAAATTCCGATGCCGTCCATGGGTTTAGGCATATAAGCTTCCGGTAAAGCACCGTTAAGTCAAGGTACCCAGTCACGCACAGACCCCCTCACGCACAGCCATTTCCCACCAAAAAGCCTGATTTCAGCCTATTAATATATAATTCTATATAAATCCCAAAATTATATAAAAAATATAGCTATTTAGCAGGTTTTCCATTTATATATAAATGATTTTCTTAGGATTTATTATATATAGTTAATAGAGAGAAATAAATAGAAGTAGAGATTTTGGTAGGAAAAAGTTACCATTTTTGCTGCCAAGACCTCTGACTCGACCACTTTTGCAGAGAGACACCTTTAACTTTTCAACATTTAGACTATTTGTATTTATTTAGTATTATTAAATATTTTAAATAAATATTCTAAAAATATATTTATAATAGAAATAAAAGCTTTTAAATCTATATATATTTATTTTATGTGTGGTATTTTTATAGATTTATTTATTAATAGGCTGAAATGGGCCTTTTTGGTGGGAAATGGCTGTGCGTGAGGGGGTCTGTGCGTGACTGGGTACTCTGACTTATTCGCCAATCACAATCAGTACACTACGAACATCAGCTTCAATCGTTTGTTTCTCAGACAATCTAGCAAGTCACTATGATTTCTACAATCCTTGTCATCGGCGCAACAGGCAATACCGGCAAAAGCGTCGTCCGTTGTCTTCCTCCGCTCCTCGAGTCCAGTAAAAATGGCCCTTACCGGGTTCTGGGCCTGACTCGCTCCCTCTCCAGCCCCGCCTCCCAGAAGCTCGCTGGACTCCCCCATGTCGAGATGCTGGAGAAGGACTGGACCACTATCGACGCCGCTTGGCTCCGTAGCCAAAAGGTCGATCGCGTTTACATCGCCCCCCACAACCAGCCGCAGCAGTTTGTTGAAGAATCAGCCCTACACACCGCCTTACTGCATGCCGGCGTCCAGTACGTCGTCCGGGTCTCAACCAACGTTGAGTATATTGGGCCTACGAATCCTGTCTACTACGGCCGCGCACACTGGGCTATTGAGAACCTGCTGAGTCAGCCAGAGTTTAAGCCTCTGCAATGGACGTCGCTGCAACCCAACTTCTTTACAGCAAGCTATCTTGCGTCGGCAGCGGAATGGGTCAAAGAGTACCGGAAGACCGGTAAACAAAAGACTCTGTCTATCACTCCTGCTGCCGAAACGGCTGTAGCAATGATTGACCCTGAGGATGTCGGTAGCGTGGGCGCGCATCTCCTCGCTTTAGAGAACCCTGCGCCGCATAACCAGGCTAGGTACGTCCTTAGCGGTCCTGAAGACGTCACTGGAAAGCGAATTGTTGAGGTGGTCGAGCACCTGGCAGGGCTCAGGGTTGAAAGTGTGGCGTTCAAAGCTACGGGCTGGCTTGACGAAATGGTGGCGGCAGGTGTGTTTCCAAAAAAAGTTTTGCCGTCGATTTTCGCTGGCTTTGAGCCGCTTTGGGAGGAGAAATGTTCGCTCGATAAGGCGCCGACGAGCAAAGCGATCTTGGAATTGGCGCCGCCGAAGCGAACCATCGTAGATGCATTGAAGGCCATGGTGGATACATAGATTTATTGAATTAAAGGGAGACAAGTTGAGTCATGCATAGTGAAATTGCTGCGTCCTGAAGTCGTCAACATGGAGTGTGAACAGCTATTATTTACACCAATGAATCATCAGCTCCTGAAAAAATATTCATATCTGCTTGAGGAACCAAGATGGCTGTCCGGTATCACGTCTCATGTAAAAATCATTCAAGCTGGTAACGAAGGGCCCGGCATTGAGACTAGCGTGTAGATAATGTTACACAGATGTCACAGATTTTTCCTGCTAGCGGCGAGGATTACTTTCTAACCATAATGGTAGACTAGGATTTCGGGGACAATGCGCCCCGAGCAGTTACGACGGGTCACCATTGCCATGCTTTCATCCAAGGTCAAATGGCTACTTTTGGCCGATATTCACTTCAACAACCACAACCTGGACTATATTACGCTGACGGCAGTATGGATCAGGTCGGTAGCGGAGCAGCACTAGGTACGCCGCGTCGTAGTCTGGGATCTTGTGACGTATCACTCCAGCCAACACAAACATATGCTCTCTGCCTACTACCGCTTCCTCAACCGAACAGGACAGCAGATAAAAGAAAAAGAAAAACGAAAGACACGCAATAAAAAGAGAAAAGTTTAAAGAGGCATTGCTGCTGCTGATACTGCCGCCGCTCTCCTCCGCCTTTTCGCCCTCATCCTCGGCGTTCTACTGCTGCTGATGCTCCTGGGCCCAGGCGAGCCCGCGCCCGACAGCCGCCACTGTCTGAAGCTTGCAGGATATATATTGGACAAAAGAAGCGAAGCGCAGATAATTGCATTCGCTCACAGCGATACTGTCATACTATGTGGAGGAATAGACCTTTAGTTTGGATGATTTGGCCTGGCATGGTAATGGCTATTGTGTGGAAGCGCATAGCACTAGGTTGTGAGTGTATGATTATTGACAGAAGTGGACTGCACCGACTGGTTCAGTCTACCCAAACTCGGAAATTCACATGATGAAAAGCTCCGGGTAGCCCTGTAATAGTTGAGGGTGATATATATTACAGAAGTGGAACAGCGTCTGCCGAAGAACTTACACAGAGGCAGGATAGCTGTATGATAACTCAATTTCCTATTCGTAACGTGTGCTTCGATTCAATGCAGACAGGCTCGAGCCTCCGCGGGTTGAAGGCGCAGCCAAGTCTCTCCTGTCGACCTATGAACTGGAGAGCCGTGACCAGAATGAATTACCACGGTAAACCATATTAATGGCACTTCCCGGTTCGCTGCATCACTCTGGCCATAATATCGGGGTCGAACTCATATGATAGCCTTCACCGAATGACATTGTGTCAGCAAGTAGACATTGCAGACCTCATTTGAGTTTCCCAATTTTCCAGTCTAGAATCGGGGCCCGAAAAAGGCTCCAAAAAGTGACCCCTGTTCAGGAGACGTGTTGCCTCCGTCACACGCAGTGACAATCAACCTCCTGCGGGCCAGGCCCAGCATTTGCCAATGTGTGTATATGCAGTCGGACGGGTTGCTAGGAGATCAGCCAAGCAGCAAAAGAGTGAAATGAGAAAGAAAGAGGAGATGATCGCAGGGGATTGAGCCCAACATGGGGGCTGAGCCTAGAACATGGGAGTTTATTGATTTTGTAGAGGGATGGACTAAGAGGTCGAAAATCTCAACAAAATAAATAAATAAAGCTCAAGAAAAGGTATACTGAGTATAAGCATTCTCTCGCGTGGACACATGTGTACGATTGCAATTTGTTCACAGTCCTTGGCCCATTGAGAAAGACCTCGGGAGCACAGGCCAATGCGCAAAAGTATGCAGGGGGCCAAGAGAAGAGTTTTTCAGGATGCATAGGGGAAGTAGCACAACATAACACAACCCTTACGCAAAAGAACCATGGCAACGTTTTTTCATTTATTTACGACAAACGAGGGACAGAGTTTAATATGAATCGAGCGCTGTTCCGAACCAGTCAATTCGGTCTATAGATGCAAGACAGGTACACATGCCATATTCATAGCTACTTAGCGGCTTGGATGATGTGTTTGGGAATGTACCACGAGGATCTGGGTGTGGGCCTGTATACCTCTATCTCCAACCAATCAGCGATGATTCGAGACAGGTCATGGTGCTTCTTTGCCAAGGACAAGGATATTACCTCCCTAGTGACCCAGACTGTACGACTTCAAGGCAGTGAGGCTGAATGCTTCGCAAAGCCCCCAAGCTGAAGTCTATGACTAGCACGCGCTTTTATGTCAGCTGAAAGAAGAATGATCATGGGGGCCAAACTTGATCCTATATAGGTTGGCAAGCGTCACAGATGCCGGGGCTTTGACACATTCTGACAAGACCCCCTTGAAAGTTAATCCGCCCAAATAAACCTCAGTCAGGCAACTCAAACATTACCAGGCATACCCAGAGGATATAACAAGATGAACGACCTAACAAATCTTGGACCATTAACCACGAGGTACAGTCCAGTCGGAAATGGGTGCCACTCATCAATTTTGCTTGTTCATACATCCATATATTCAACCGTTGAAGGCGATGCAACTCATACTTTCACGAGTTCTGGAAACGCCATCCGTACTTACGGAGTCATAAATCCGTCCCCGTGCTACCCTCCGAACTACATGACTGCATCTGATTTCCAACCAGGATATGGGAAGATTCGATACTACTCTCCAGGTGTATGTCCATCAGGCTATGACATAGCTTTATCGTGGGAGGGGGTGGACCAAGAAACTGGAATTGGAAACGATGAGGTCAAAAGGGATACAGAGGGAAACAGCCGCGAGACCACAACAGCAATATGCTGTCCCCGGTAAGACAATATTCTTTTGATCAAAAAAGGGGGGGGGGGCTTCCCCTTGTGATAGAAACTATGCTCAATATCTGCACCGAGGTTACTGATGAAATAGTACGCAGCGGCTATTTTGTGAAAGGCATTTATCTATCCGAGACTTGTCATTCGGAAGCAGCTTTGTTCACAGGGAGTGTTTACAGCATCCTTGAAACGTCTCAATGGGTACCGGCAGATTCAGGGTGGTCTGTGTCCAGTACTATAGCAGGCTCTACCGCCACGAGCCTGTATCCTGGGATGGACATGGATACTACGGTTTCAGCTGCCGGAATAGTGGTAATGAGGTCAGACGGGGATCCGGAGTGGCGGAATGAGCCTGAAGAGCCGTCCTCGAGTCCAAGCACTCTAGGCCAAGGAGCCGTCGCAGGAATTGCAACGGGCGTAGCCCTTGGAGGGCTCCTTTTTCTTGGGGGCATCGTAGCAGCCATTATCATCGGAAAGAAGCGGAGGAAGCAGGACAGCTATAACTCGACTCACGGGAAAGCTATCTATCCACAAGCAGCAGAGCTCGCCGATGGACAACCTGTGGGTTTCGAAATGGGGATCGAGGGTGCACGGGTTTCACCCGGGACCCTCGGGGAGCTGGACGCCATCAGGCCGCCAGGAGAACTGCAGACGGTCGAAAGACCGGTGGAAATGATGGATACTGGCGCTGAGAGGGCACTGGAGCTACCTGCGTAGGAGCGTTTGGCTATTTGGGTTAGAAGGAATAGTCGGTAAACAGAGACACTGCGGTCCATCGAGCTGGAGTGTTTCCCCTTCCAGGTGCTACTTGTGACCTATCTGGTATCTCATCACGGGATGGGCTATGGCACATAAATGGTCTCGTTTTTAATCTATACACATATTCTTAGAGAGCGGATATTCGCATCGGTCAAAACGGATGGTACACCGGTACATCACCAGTATTAAACCAACGCCCACGCCTAATTCGCGTACTTACTCAATTCACACACCTATACACCAAACACCCACACACCAGACACCTACACACCTAATACCTATATACCCAATACCCATATACCCAATACCTATATACCCAATACCCATATACCTAATACCTATACACCCAATACCTATACACCTAATACCTATATACCTAATATCTATACACCCAAGTTATATACCCAATACTTATATATCTAATGCAAATTAGGCTTATGGGCTGGAATGTAGGTGTAGTAAGGGTGGGCTGTAGTAAGTACCGGTGTGCCATCCGTTTCAAACGGTGCGAATATCCGCTCTCTATTCTTATGCAGTATGCAAACGCCGAGGAAGCCCTTCTCTTGACCCTCTCTCATTAATTCCTTGGTGACCCCCTTTGTAATATCTTTGAGTAGTTTGTGGAATCGCGCGAGGAGATAAGTTTTTCGGATCGAATTTTGTCCTTCTTGAGGGACTGGGGGCAGATTGTGGAAGACCAGATGGCAGAAAACGGCCGTTGAAGTGAGAAAAAAGGCTCGCATCAGACAGCAAGCGTAGGCTAATCTGAGATCCGCATTGTTTTCCAGCTGTTGGGTTAAGGTAGCACTTAAACGTCAGCAGACTGAAAAGGGGGGCGAGTAACCCGGAGGTGGACGGCACCAGAGACTGCATCGTACCCTAGGTTCTGAAGCCACAGGCGAGTTTCAGGCTCTTTTTCTGACAAGAATAATTAATATATTGTATTATATGGAATACATTAGTTAGGAATCCCCCTGAGCTGGAGGGTGCGCTGCTGCTATCTGGTAGTAATATGTTTGCTTCTTGTATAAAGCTGGCCGCGTTAACGAGGTATACTGGGAAGGAGACTAATGCTATAGTCTTATAAGTGCATGAATCACTGATCCCTAGGGAGTGTACTTGACTACATAGCATAGAGCATTGAGTAAGCCGGGAAATTAGAGTTTTCTTTTCGGTTTCTCTCTCAAGTCTGGGGTTCTAGCAGGCCGTCTCGACTAATTTTGAAAATGAAGGATCTTAATCCTCCTTATCGACCGCGATGAACCCCGCACCGCGTCCACTTTCGTCTTTCAATTCTGCAGGAAGACTCAACAATTCAGATTTTTTCAGTCCCTGATCTTGAGATTCTCGGCAAGTCTCGAAGTCGATCATCTTTGTCCAGACGTCGCCGATCAAGAAGTTGTGGCGGTTGACGTCCCCGTGGAGTAGACCCAGCTTATGGAGGCTTGTCAGCACCTCGGTACAGCGGGGCAGATCATCGCTGCCAGCATAGCGACCGTCGACTTTCTCGAGCAAGAAACCAATCACACGCCCTTGCTCGTGGATATGGCCTAAAAATTTGGGTGCAATGTGTGTGTCCTGGAGGAGGCGGTATGCGTGCGTCTCACGCTCGATGCGGGGGATCTCCCACTCGAAGCGCGCGACCTTTGCGATATATGTCCCGGAAGGTGTAGGCTCCTCCTTCCAGGTGCACTCAAACGTGGCGATGGTGAGAATCTCGACCCTTTCCAGCGAGAGGACGTCGATCTTTTGCGGGTGCCATATCTCCGTCACCCCAGGCAGGGGTCGAAGTTCAAGTGATGAGTGTAGTTTCTGGCTCCCCTCGGCTCGTGATACATGGGCGACGTTCCATCCGTCTTCGTTGTAAGGGAGCGGAGGCAGGGAGTAAAGTGGCAGCCAAAGCTCTTCGGAGTCCAATGTACCGGGTGTGACGATAACGTATTTTACTTTGCCACCACATCTGATTCGAAAGTAGCTGTCATCCGTCGGTTCTGCCTCCATAGAGAGTACCTGAGGTGATTGCGGGGTTAACCCCATCTTGAGAAACCGTATGAGCAGGCGAAAAATAAAGTCTCAATACCAGGCAAATCGAACCTAAAAATGGATTCGAAAGATGTAAGAGCCAGAAAAAACTGAAAATAAGGCGCGAAAAACTGAGTTGTTGGTGGGAAGAAGAAACCTGGTGAGGCTGGGATCAGGTACGGCGCTTAATCTAAACTTAGCAGGTGATTGAGCCGCACCCGATGTTACGCTAAGCCTGCAACAGGTTGCCGTGTTGGTCTACCAACGTGACAGACAATTATAAATCATAGATGGTATCTTTGGCTGCGCGGCTGCGCGGCTGCCTGTATGCCACTGCACAGACCGACAAGAGCTTGCTTATCCGATTTCTCATTCTCGGTACATCTTCGTCTGCAAGTTGCCCTTCTCACACTATGAGGCGCTATCGCCGGGCGTACTGGAACTTACATCGTCTCCCGTGCCAAGCTTGGCGCACAACGCTACCACGGCCACCAGGTTTGCAGTATCAGATCGGGAATTTGCAATATCTGACTTTCCGTTTGCTTCATCTGCAGCCTCCCACGGCATGACCCCGAAAACCCTAAAGAGGATGGCGGTTACGGCACCCAACACCTCCAGGAACCAAAGAAGAATTGCCTCTGGAAGGCTTTGATGATTTCGTCTGGACGCCATGATCTTGAATTCGGTGGAGGGAACTTGTAGGAGCGATTTGGTGGCTATCAAGGACGTTTTCAGGAGTGCTTACTGAGGCTGTTGAAACAGCCCCCCACGCCGTTGTATTACGCAGATTCAAAAGGTCAGGGTTTCCAAAATGCGTACTGGGAGCCAAGGCAGTCTTATAATGCTGTGCCGTCACAGCTGTGGGTTTCGCGGAGAATTGAGCTGAGCATCTGCGCGACATCTCGAGCTGCCTCGGCTGGAGGTGGGTGGGCTGTGCGTCTTGGGGGCGAGGCGCTCAACACCGGAAGCCCGATGCTATTAGCCTTGTATGTATTGCCAGAGGCAGTAATAATTCAGTGTGGATTCATGGTCTAAGTAAAACAATTTCTGCACATCAATTCAGTCTCGGGTGCCTGCGTTAGCGCCAACATCTGCAGCCCCGGCCAAAATTCTAGCCGCTCTGGTTTCGAGCAATCTGCGTTGCACTCATCCCTCGCAAACAACCTGCGGCGTCAAATTTATTCTGGAAATTCCATCGTACTTTTCGATTCATTATAATTCAGCTCTAATCACACAAATTCATACAATCAATGCTTGGTCGTGGTGTGTGGCCGGTGGATACCTGGGTACACATCTGCGCCTACGGGCCAGGCTCGTATTAAGGAGATAGTCTAGTAGGTTTTGGGAGTGGCCAGCGAACAACGATCAAGGTCCCAATTGGCGATCAATCGTGCCCTGCAACACCACATATTCACATTTCGGTAACGAGAAGACCACAACCACCAGACTCGGCCGCGACAAATTTTTGATCCGGCCCGGCCTCTAGCGACATGGGACCCGACGAGAATGCAGTGACGCCACCCCCCGAGTCATGCCGGTCTGTTTTCGAGCTCGGCTTCAGAGCATGGTCGTGCTACTCACAACGCGTGTCTCGAGGGGCAAAACAAGAAGCTCTAGAGGATTTAAGGACCGTCGACCATGCCTTTCCGGGTCATCCTGCCTTACCTAGCAACCTGAATCTTGAGAAGTCATCTGACTGCTGGGTAGCCAGTGGTTTATCCTTCTGGGACGCGGCATCTGGCTCAACATCTTCCGACTCGTCACTCGCGAGCTGCGACCCCGGCTCGCCAGAGATAGGGCCTCAAGAACACAACTTTTATGTCACCAAGTCTAAACCAACAAAGCTGACACTGAGCGAGTCCTCTGAGAGTGGCCTTTTGTCCTTACTTGGGGATAAGGACGATCACCTCACCATCCTCATCCTCGCCTGGGCTTATATTCTCTCAGCGCGATGGACAGAACTCATTCCAGGCGCCAACAACGTGCAGTATACCGGTGCCAGAGCAGAGTTATCTAAACATGAGCGTTCAAACATCACGGTTCCTATCGCGACCATGAGCGGAGAGGCCGCACGCTGGTGGCAAGCAGTCCTCGTTCCAGGCCAGGGCTGGCTAGCTACTGCCGACGCTGACGGCGAGACGCTGTACTCTCCTTGGTCTGTTACACTGTCTTCCAGAACGGCACTGACACCTTTCTTCCTGGGACAATCTCCTGCGCCGGCCGCTGCACCTGATTCTACCACGGCTTTACATTACCTTTCAGAGTACGTCGCTACGTATGGTGTTGACGATCAAAGTCGGGCAGCACTGTCCACCGTCTTATGTCTGCCATTTGCCACCCGCTTCAGCAGCAGGGTCACTTTGCCGGCTCCATCTATGACCGCCCGCCCGCCTCGATCACGACAAGGCAAAAGCCTGCCGCCTTTGCCTCTGGCACAGGTGGATAAGCTCCTGGCACTGAGCTGCAACACCAGAGGCATAGAAGCTCTGCTCTTCAGCTGCTTTTTCGACCCCTCAGTGCCCTGCAACCTTGTTAGCCCCTTCCTACAGGGGACATTTGCAGCCTTGGACAATGTCTCTCATGATCCAGCCCTCCTGATTCACACCCTGTTACGAAGGTCACCGAAAGTCGGGTTTCTTTGGGTAGGCGCAGCGGTTCTCGGGGCGCACATGTCTTTGCTCGACAGGGCACGCTATGGATCTTTTCAGATCGATTTACTCTCGGCCGTATGGACAGGCACTATCCAGACATTTATGCAGCTGCCGGTGTCCACCTTCCAGTCCGGGCGCATTCGCCGAGAGGATGAGTGCCGGCTAGCCTATCTTACGTCGAAGGACTACCAGCAAAATATCCCCTTCACACCCTGGAAACCTTTTGGATCCGTCGAACTCAAAGATGCTGAGCTCGATGTCCAGATCCACGGAGGTTGTCTGGGCCACGGGCTCAGGTATACGGGATGGGCCTGGGACTGCTGGGAAGATGGCCGAGCCGTCAGCGTCACACAACAGCCTCCAGCATTGAAAGATGCTGACCAGAAGCCAGTCTCAGTGCCATATTCAAGCGTGGAGGTCCCCTATGATATGCTGGATCTGGAACACGATTCTGCTTCCGGCACGGCTACGCTAAATATCTTCATGTGGCTTCGTAGGACGGGCTTTGCAGCTTCGGAGCAACATATTCGACGGCATGAGTGGCTCTGTGAGGTTCTTGATGATGAAGAAGAGGAGGCTTATGAATCTTGGCCCGAGGACGATGACGATAGCGCCTGTGCCGTTAAGAAGCGGCCCAAGTCCGCCGCTCCGAGCCCGAAGCTTGGCGGATGGCTTGCCTCCACACAGGCTAGAAGGGAAGGCTCTGTATGATCTAGCAAGAGCTCAATGGGATTCTTCGTGTGACAGGTTGATATATGAGAAATCAAGCAGCAGGTGTTCCCTAACGACCGCTTACTGCCCATGCTCCTATCTACAGACACCATCTTTAACCGCCGTGTTTAGACGTCACTGGTACGGAATAAACTTTATATGTATATCTCGGTCTCTATTGTCCTCTAATTAGAAGTGTTTGTTCAGCTTGCTCGCTTGTGTCGTCATCTCAAGCACCGGCTATAATCACTGATACTCGGGCATGTCGTAATCTCTATATACCAGCTCTGCTTCGACAGGAGCGTACAGGTTCCGCATCTCCTCTGTGCCAAACCTCTTCTGAAGCCATTCCTGCATGAACTTCGGATTATGATGCCATTCAAGAGGGACCCAGCCCCCGAAGTCGTCCATGGACTCGTCCCAAAAGTACCACATCGGGTTGCACGGGCGCGGCTAGTCCATATGAGGCGGCCTCCCCCCGTTGCTCTAGGTGTACACCATGGCCGCATTGTAGTCGACAAGCACGACGCGCGGCAGCGACAGTCCCGCGACGACGGGAACATTTTGGCGGGGTTCGGCCGAGGGGCCCCTTGGCGCGAGCATGACGTTCCGGTCTGCAAAGTCCAGCTGGTCGATCCCGGAGTGCAGCTGCCTGACGTAGCCGTCCATGGCCAGCGCCAGGACCTCGAGCCTGTACTCTTCCGGGTAGTAGAAGGCGTCCCCGCCCTCGCGCTCGGGGTCGTTCTCGATGAGGCTGCCGCGGATGCTGGTCCCGCCCAGGTACTCAATCAGGATCAAGCGGATGGGCCTCGTCTGGGTCTTGCCCCTACTGGTAATGGGAAGAACGAAGGTCCATGAGCCATAGTATTCGGGAGCAAAGGAGCCAGTCTGTCTCGTCTCCTGGAGGTACTCGTACGCGGCCGCCTCGCGGCTATAGTCCTTGTCGGCCTCGGCGACAACATTGCGGGGCGCGTGGGCGATCCACTCCTTGAAACTATAATACAGAGGGTCGTATATCTTGGCGACTGCCTGAAAGGACGGACCGGCCGATTCTACGTCGGGGGTGATGGAGCATGTGACGACCTGGGCGCCGTCGGCGTTTCCCACGGATATGGGCGTGTTGATAGTGAGCTGTGTGGTCTCTGCTTGGGATGGCGCTGTCTCCAGGGGAGTGTTGTCGACGACCAGCTCGCTCTGTGGCACACTTCTCATGTACTGCATTGATAGCTGTGGTCTGGGCTCAGGGCCGTAGTCGGGTTCGCCGAATGGTGGCGGGGGCACATGGCGGTGGATTTGTGTGGTGAAGCCAGTGATGTACGGGAATGGCGGCTTGTCTGGGTCATCCGGGGGTGTCCACAACCGCGGTACAAAAGTCCGTGGCCGTTGAGAGCTGTCAAAGCACATGCCGGCGGATCTCGTTGCTCCACTATGTAGGTAGAGCGCGAGAATGTAAGGGCCGTGTTGTTCCAAGATTTTTGTCTTGGAGCAAGCTGAGTTTGAGACGGAGGGCTGGCTCTACATGTTCACGTGAGCATTTATCCAACAGTGGTGTTTCCTATGTAGTAAGCTTAAGGACCTGCAAGGAGCCGCTGATTGTGGCCAGAGTTAACAGCTGAAGTCTTTAAAGAAAGTCCTAGAAAAATCTTGAAGCTATAATACTTGCCCTGGGCTATGCTCTGTTTCCTGCCCTGCGATTGAGATTCTGAGCGCTGTCAAACCCGACAGAGGGTGCACATAAGAACCTGAAAAGGGTTCCAAAGAGTGGGTCGAACAGCCAGGCAGCCATCTGCTGATCGGCCTGCTGCTGACCAGTCCCAGATGTCCGTCAAGCGTACCAAATAATGTAAAATCAGACAGTCGAGTCTGCTAGGACATCATCCGGGCAGCAAAGATCAAAATGTGAAAAAGAGAGGCGATTATCGCCGGGAATTGAGGTCAACGCGCAGTCCGAACTCTTGTCCGGGGAACACACAGCCGTGCTTACACGGAGGGCCAATCGGCCGCCCCGAGCATCAACCCAGATGCGCCAGACATGTGCAATCGGGCAGTTGAGGCACTCTGTTGTTTGGTCTTCTCCCGTGACGCTACCGAGTCCTAATTTGTAATGGCCGCCCCTTGCACCTACTTGGTAGAGGAAAATGATGAATCTTGCAGCCGTCAGAGCCCGTGGCACCACTGCCTCTTCGCATATCCCTGTAAAGTTTTGGGCATCAGGTGTTGCCACACCATTCCTGGCTCACCCAGCCATCTCGATTGTCCATATGCCTAAACTTCGAATCCTGGCTCGCCTAGAGAAACAGAAACGTTTGAGCAAAAAGCAAAAAAGGTATCAGGCGATTATCGCCGGGAATTGAGCCCGACGTGGGGGTCGAACCCACAACCTTGAGATTTTCTGTCAGAATCGTGAGGTTCTTTAAGAGTCTCACGCTCTACCGATTGAGCTAGCCGGGCGCCTGTTAGACGCCAGTTGTTGAAAATCGGTTCCGGATGGGGACTCATGACGACAGCATCGTTTCGAGCAACCGCTTCTGCCACTGGAAAGCCAGTGACCACGACGCGTGTGGTAGACAGCAAGTCGCCATCGCTGGGATGGGTGTCGTGGGTGTTTTTCGGTCGGCGAGGCCGGGGGGCCGTCCGGCTCTGACGTGTCGCAGCCCCAGCATAGACGGCGAGTGGGACAACCTGGCCGCACGTGGCCTTGAATGGACGTTCTCAGTGAGTCGCAGGGACGAGCAGAGATATGTCCAGTCCTCAGTGAGAGATGACCGAATGGGCGTCTTGATCGATTACACGATTGGGAGCAGTTGTGCACTCAGGTGGAAAAGTCGCGTGTCGCGTGTGTGGTTTGGGTGCACGTGGTCTCCAAGCTGCTGCAGTACGCGTCGTGGAAGCCAGACTGCCGACTCGAGGACTCGAGGGAGACCGCGTGGTTCATCTTCGACCATGATACAACCATGATGCATGTAAATTCGCCGTCGAGGGGCAATAGTTTTCGAGATGCAGAATGGAAAATGGGTGCGAGGTTGAAGTTGGGATTGAAGTGTGAAGTCCAGTAGCGTCGATGGGTGGTGACGTGGGAGCTTTGAGGTGGTGCCTCCAGGCACGCGCGTGTCGCAGGAAGGAGCGGCCTGACGGCTGTCACCGTTTCGAGACGTCCGCCTTAAACGTGTACTGCCGTATCAAAGTCGAGCAGCATTAACACAAAGGTCTTTTTTCTCTCTCTCTCTTCTTTCTTGATTTACAGTGTAATTGTGCAAGCGTCCTTTTGCAACGTTGTTCTTGTACTTATTGGGTGATTCAAAAAATAGGTGGCCAACCGACCATGTGCAAGCGTGAAGATGCACAAGTGAGTCAGTTCATCAATGAAGAAAGACAAATTTTCAAACTGTCTTCCTTCTTCGATGTAAGACACAGCAGAAATACAGCGTGCATCTTTGATTCGGATTGAAGACATTTGGATTCCTTGGTGTTGCTTGTTTGATGCTCAGCTGCCTGCACTCCGCCGTCTGCTGTGCTTGTCGTTGATCGCCTCAGGATAACCAAGCCATTTCTGACCATGAGACCGCAGGACTTTATTGGATATACTGTAACTGTCGTGCTTAGCAATTTGCTCGCTGCTCATGTCTCAAGCACCGATGCTTCCTATCAAAAGACGCCACTACACTCTCAATCTCGCGGCGGGTCGGTGACAAACACTGTCGTGTAGGAACGAAACTTAAAAATCATTCCATTCTGAACTTCATACAATTCTGAGAGATGGATCATTGCGGCCACCAGAATACCACTACATATCCTTCATCTCTTTGATTTGTGGTCCGACGGGAGCCAGACAGGCATGTTAAGTCTGTATCTCTAACCTTTCTAGAAGTACCCGAGACTGTTCTACATGTGATCCTCTCGGCCCATGCTGAAGGATCCAAGGAAGTCCAAGCCGGAAATGGACAGCCTAGAATTCAAATACTCGCCAGGTGGTAACACATCCTATGTAGATGGGTGAAGATGCTCCACAGTCCCCCAAGATATTTTGGTAGCTGCCAATTATTACCTGAATCGCGTCCACAAGTGAATGGCCTGTTACTCAGTGGAATTCCCGGGTTGCCCGGTGCTGAATCTACGCTCTTCTAATTCGAATGGGGCAAAAGGGGCTGCGTAAATGACTACCACTGACACATGACTAGCGTCCGATCAGGTCTGCCAGTACATAAGACCACAGGAGGGTCTCTAGGGATCAGATCGACACTTGAACACTTGGTGGGTTTTCTCCTTACATATCAACAAAATACGATATCAATTCTCCGACCAGTAGCACCATGCAGTTCAACGCCCTATTTCTGTTCCTCTGCGCCACTGGCTCTATGGCCGCGCCACGCATCTTGGGCTGTCGTATGTCAAACGGATCCCTAAACCCAAGCGGAAACATCTGTACCTCTGCTGGAGGTAAAGTCGCGGGAACGGTAAGAATCCGTCCACGGTTGCCTCAACGAGATCCAGCATGTACTGATGAAGACTAAACAGGGAAAATGCTGCACAAGTGGGGCAGATGGTGAGGCTGTCACAGAAGCCCGCTTCATAAGTGGTTGCAACAACAATGGAGGCTTTGTCGGGCCGGATGAGGTTTTTGGAGGTTGTTGAGGGTTTAATATTGTGCGGCTAAATAAGTAATCATGGTCCGAATCTGAAGACATATTGCTCAGGCAGGATAAACATATCAAAAAATATTCTCGCATCTTAAGGCCTTGCAGATATCGAGTTGTTGCCTTGTGCGGCCGCGACGCGCCCTTCCACATGGAAACCAATGCCCGGGAGTTTCTCTCCTGCTCGTCCCCGTGACACACCCAATACCTACAGCACAAGGTTGAGAGACTGGATTACCTGTTTGATCTCAGACTCGGGTATGATCTGGAGGTTGGCCGTGACCAATGCCTGCGCGATCTCCTCAATCTCTGTCAACCTAGGCTTTGGCATCGGGGGCCGCATCACGGGCGTCTTGATGAGACCTCGGAGCCAGACTGCTGTCTTGTATCGAACATGAAGGCGGCCGATATCCTCGAATATGCTGTATCATAAATCAGTATCTAAGAAATTTCACCCGATTTTCATGTCAGAAAAGATCAGACTGTGACTTACCACTGCTGAAGCTCAGCAAGCCCACCGCCCTCCCAAAGATCAGTCGCAGCCTTCCAGTCGCCCTTCCGCCACGCCTTGAGGTGCTCCATCATCGGCTCCAGCGCGTAGTTCCACGCACCAGACGACGTCCCATCAAACATCCTGTCGGCATGGTTCTCGTGCATGTAGTGCCCAACGGCAGCGAGGATATTGACGGGCCTAGAGTACCCCTGGAGGAAGCGCGCGATCTTGCGGTACCCGTCAAAGTTGTACGTCATCTTCCACCCGACGATATTGGGGCACGCGTCCAGGATCGCCTTGGTCGTCTTGATGGGGAGCCCTTGTCCGAAGGGTATCGAATAGCGGCCGACGGGGTGGATGACCACCGGCAGGGGCACGGCGGCCGAGACCTCCTTGATGATGTCGCTGAATATCTCGGGGTACTTGTCCGAGTCCCAGATGGCGACGATGTCACCGGCGCCGATCGGAGGGAAGATGAAAAGGCCGTCGGCCCCACTGCCCAAAAAAACCCCATAAGTTATAAAAGCAATGTTTAATTATGAGAAACCGAGGACTCACAGTTCCTGTGCATCTTTGGCCGTCTCGATATACCCCTTGGTATGGACGTGGACGACTCCAGCAATGACTGGACATCGACCGGCGGCCTCCTCGATACATATCTGTAGCACTTTTCTCCGTTCGTCGCGCTCGAGAGTGAAAAGCTCTCCTGCTTCTGGATTCGCGATTATGGCAATGCCCTGCTCCAGGTATTCATCCTGCACTGCGGGAATCAGGTCAGCATGACTATGCCACCCATGATAATGTGGAAAGATATACTAAAGCGACGAATGAAGCTTCTATAGCCATCATAATCTATTGTGTACGGATCATCATGCAGGAAGGGAACCACAGGTGTGAAGAAAAGCCTCTTAAACTTCTCTGGGTCGATGGTATTGTCGCCGCCATTGGCAGAGCGGTTCCCGTTCGTGGCCATGACTTCCTTGTCTGTCTGTTCTAAATCACCGGATACACTGTTGGCAGCCTGTTGAGAGCGGAGAGGATTTGCTTTGAATCTTCTAAGGGCTTTTTAAAAATAACCACTTTGTTATTCCAGCCCAGCGGTTGCGGGTATTCCGAATATCAGGCGCCGAATGCAAGGGATATCCGGATCTGCATCCTGATGATGTCTACGATCTCCTCAGAAAGCAATATTAGAGGTGGAAACCACGGTACCAGTCCCCTGGCCAGTCGACGCTGCAGTCTCAAGTGCTTACAACTATGTAGCGTCGGGCCATCGCCCCTCATCTCGGGATGCCCGCCCGGCCCGGCAGTTTGAGTATCGCATGGCCGGTGTTATCCTTTCCAACGTAATGGCCTCTTGGATACCATATGTAAAATGCTCTCGGTGATACTTGGCGTTGTGGTTCTGTTTTGATCCTTGATAAACGCGGTCACCAGGCCTGGGGCGGAAAGATAAAATCTTTTAAATGCCGAGTGATTGCAACAACCGAACCAGAGCAATTTTCTTTCTGTATACCAAATACCAGCAAGATTATAAGGCAAGCGTTTTAGGTCGTTACGACTTTGCAAATGCTTAAGGGTGTTGAAGTCATGGAGAAACGGACTTCCGTCGACCTCGTCGAAAACGGCTTCGGGCACGCGGCGCGAGATGGTCCAACAGAAGTCTTGCATGATCCACACGACCCCATGAAATGGAGTTGGCTTCAGAAGCACAGTATTCTGGCGTGTATATCTTTGCTCGGCGGGCTTGGTACCTATGCTGGGCTATTCATCATTCCTGCGTAAGTGACAGTCTACACATCGACCACGCCTTGAAGCTTGGCTAAATATTAAGCCTCCGTGAGACAGGTACGGCTTGATGTCAGCGCAGTTCGGAAGGTCTGTCACAGAGGTATCGTATCTGGTGGGGATATACGTGCTGGTACTCGGCGCAGGTCCTCTGATATGGAACCCATTCGCACAGACTCTCGGTCGTAGGCCTGTGGTAAGCTCTGCCTGGAGCGCGAAACACTTTTCATGGCTTGACGAAGTCCGACTGACATCTTTGTTAGTATATTGCGTCAACAGCAGTGGCTCTCGGTGGTGCCATCTGGGGTGCGTGCGCCCGATCGTATGGGTCCATGGCTGGTGCTCGGGTTCTCCTCGCTTTCGGCTTAAGCGCCGTCCACGCGCTCGGCGGCATCACGGTTGCAGACATATTTCCGAAAGAGGTCAGAGGTGAAAAGATGGGGTGGTGGACACTTTTAGTATGCCTCATGTTATGATCCGTTCGCCTGACGACCAGCTAACCATCTCAGACGACACTGGGTCCATTCCTGGGCCCTATTTTCGCCGCCTACATCGTCCAGGGTACGAGCAACTGGTACTGGATATTTGGACACCTTGCGGTCGCTTTGGGTGGAATTCTGATTTACATGTTAGTAATACGCATTGGTTTACTGTGGGATCTCTTAACATCTTACATATGAACAGAATCTTTTTCGTACCCGAAACATTGTATTTCGAAGGCAACATCCGAGAACAACACCAAGCGAGGAGGCTCTCGATCAGGCTCAAGCCTTTCGAACACGCAGAAGTCCCAAAATGGTCAACAGCCTTTTTCAGACCGGTACAGGCTCTGTGATCACGATTCAATAGTCATGTTCAGAACTCAGACTGATAATCATCTGCCACAGCTCATCATGCTCCGATACCCAGCCTGCTGGCTCCCAGCCTTCTGGTTCGCCTGGACATTCTCGTGGTCCGTCGGTATCAGCACCATCATCACCATCCTGTTCCGGCGGTATTACCACCTCACCGCCCCGAACGTCAACCTCGTCTACATCGCCCCCTTGGTCGGCGCCGTCCTGGGCGAGCTGGCTGGCGGGCCGTTCAGTGATTTTGTGGTGCGGCGGCTGACCCGGCGGAACCACGGCCAGAGACAACCTGAGATGCGCCTCCACGCCATGTACCCGGCCCTTGTGTGTATCGTCCTTGGACTGGTCGTGTTTGGCGTGACGCTGCAGCAGCAGCAGAGACACTATGTCATGTGAGCCAGAATATCTTCGTTCCCCAGCCCCAGGCCTTCTAACTATACTGACTGTATCTCCCTCAGACCGCTGGTGGGACTCGCGATCTTCATCTTCGGCATGCAAGCTTCCACAACTGTTGTATTCACCTACCCGGTAGACTGCTGTGAGTCACTCGTCCACAAGTTGCTCTCCCCCATTCGTCACTAACACTTAGTGACCAGACCTCGCCCAAGGAGCCGACGCCCTAGCCCTGATAGGCGGCCTAAAGAACGTCGTCTCCTTCGTGATCCCCTTCTACATCAACCCCATGGTCGACTCAATCGGTGTACAGACTACTTTTATCGCGATGGCCATGATCAGCCTGGCGTTGTTCTTCATCTTCGTCTTCTCCCTCGTCTTCTGCGGGGAACGGCTGCGCGAGTGGTCCGGGCAGCCGGGCTGGAACAGGTCCATGGTCAGGCCGCCGGCTGCTGCTGTCGCTGTGGCGGTGGGGTGAGTAGTGTTGATTCGTAGGTTTGTATTGATGTTGTACTGCCGAGGGAGGTGTGGTTTGCTCGTTGGGTTGAAAACTTGCTCCATTTGGGGGTGGCGGAAACAGTGGCTCTATTGATGGATACAGCCGTACTGCAAATGCAAGACGAACAAAATACGTGCAGAATGTTCCCTTTCACGGCATGGTGTCTCGTGCGTAGGGTACGGTGATCCCGCGTGCAGTCAGGGAGACAGGAACCTCGCACATGGAATTGAATACTTGCAAGCGGTGATGGACATTGTGTTGACATGTCGATGGTATATATATGTACACTTATACAGGTTCTCGTGGGTCCGTTTCTACTTCTCCATCTCTCGGAGTCTCTTGTTCAGCCCCATCATCGACGCCGTCATCCCCCGCCGCACCGAACTCCTCATCACCACCAACGACCTCATCATACCCATCAAATGAAGAATCAGAAGACAGAATCTTCCTCCAATCGCTTTCCATTTCGTGATCCTGGGCACTCCTCGACCCCGCCACCGCGCCCCAGTCAAACTGCTCATCATCCGGGACGGACACCACCTTCCGGAAGCTCAGGTAGTTCACCTCCAACCTCCCCAGCGCGGCGAGTATGTCCTCCTCGTTGCGCCGCTGGATATCGTGCCTAGGCGGGGCCTCGGTCCCGGCCCCAGAGGGCCCCTGGTCCCCGCCCCGGAGGTCAGCCCAGACCTCAGGGTCCAGGATGGCCATCCCCGCACGCTGGGAGTAATCCCACGACGCAATCCGGGTCTGGGACGGTTCCTGCTGCTCGCGGGTGCTGTCCTGATCGTTCGGCGCCGACGGTTGGTCCCGGGGGGACTTCGAGGGCATGTTCAACACCTTCAGCTTCCTCTTGCCATGGCCCAGCGTCTCGTCGAGCGCCCACTTGTCCCCAGGCGCGATCGGCTCGGGCCCCTCGTCCTCCAGCGGGGAGAGGTCGGCAGCCCAGTACTCCTGTTTCCGGACCCTTTTCCGCAGCGGCATCGCGCTGGGGCTGAACCTGAGCCGCTCCTCCTCTGCGTGGGGCGCGCTTCTCTTGTTCTTCCTCGCGAGGCACGCGTAATCCCTCAGGACAGCCTGCGCGAGGACGTGGCCCAGCGAGATCCTCGGGCCGTAGTCGCAGAACCCCTCCGGCCAGCACTTGGCGGCGAGGACGCCGAGCTCGGCGCGGCTGCGCCCCTCGGCGAGCGACCTGATCTTGGCGAGGGCCTGTTCGCCGCCGACGAGGTCCCGCGCCAGCCTCTCGCCTCCCAGCTGTGCATATGTGGAAGCGGAGATGCCGTGGTCTACATCCTTGCCGCCTTTCTTTGGCTGCCCGTTGATCAAGGCCGCGACGCGATAGCGCATACGCCATGTGGTCATGCGGGCCAGCGAGGCGTACTTCCAGATGACCGAGAGGGAGAATCGTAGGCGCGACTTCCACGCCATCTCGAAGAGGAGCCCGAATGTGACCTGATCCGCCTGGGTAGCAAACGCGATCGTCCTCATCTTGCGGAGGACGTTGACGGCTACCGGCATCTTCCCTTGGGTCTTGGCGTGCGATATGATGGTGTTGAAGCTGATGACGTCGGGTTGGTGCGCGATCCGGTCGGCCTTGTACTCCACTGGTATCGACTCCACGTGCGCGTGCATGCGGTCCAGCAGCTCAAAGGCATCTTGGAACCGCCCGTGGCGGCAGAGGACGTCCAGCACCTGGTTCGCCGCGTCGCGTGTGAGCCAGTCAGGGCCGTACCGGTCACTCTGCTCCTGCATGAAGGTCGACAAGTCTTTGCCCTGGCTCATTGCATGCTCAGTGTCAAAGGGCGCCATCTCCTCCGCGACACGTTGGATGGCCTCGGGGGTCCCCAGCAGATTCTTCGAATTCATAGCTTGGAGGACGTAGCTTTTGACCTCGACAGACTGGAACATCCGCAGGAAGAGGATCCACGTATCGAGATTGGGGGCGAAACCCCTTTTGGTCATGTGGAGCACGACCTGTCGGAACTGCCGCAGATGGCGTGTTGTTGTTGGGGCCCTCAACATCATGTTGAAAACGTCTGCATCCATCCGTAGGCCGAATCGGTCCATTGCAGCGAAGATGCTCCGCGCTTCTGGAAGATACTTGTCACCTTTACGGGATAGAAATGACAGCGCGAGCTTCAGTGCGGAGCACGAGATCCACGGCCGTGCCTCGTAGTTCATGAAAGCACGCTTAAGTCGCCGCGCAACTGCACGCTCGTGGTCGAGGATGACCGCGTGCTTTGTAGGATTGTAGAGAACAGAGTTGAGGTGTGGGTGCATCACGGAGTCCGTCAGCGAGGCCACGTATTTCTCGAACGAGCTGAAAGATATGTCCGTTGGCCACGGTGTGGTGTACGCGTTATAATCAACCTTGAATCGCTGCCAAGGGCCGCCCTCTTCCCTGGTCAAGGGTGGCACAAAGAAGTCTTCGTCGCTGAAGGACTCGGTCTTTGCCTCATCAGGAGCAAGCGGTGACCACAGGCGGGTGATTGTGATCCTACCCGCGATTCTCCTGAATTCGGCGGTCGCACGGTTGATGCCAGCCCGCGTCCCAGAGATCAACAGAGTCGATGAGGCGGTCGGGGTGTCGGCCCTGGATACCTTGATAGAAGCCCCCGTTCGCCTTCTGATGGCCCCTATCTTCTCGTCGCCACCGTCGTCCATGATAGCCGCGAGCTTGCGCTCGGATAGCTCGATCTTCATCCCGTCGTCGATCCATTGTACAGACTCCTCGGGTGTTTTGGATGCCAGTAGCGACAGCACGTGGCGCCAGTCGGTGGCGGCTGGATTAAGTGCGATTCCATCCTGCAAGAGATTCTGGAAATTTCGGTCGAAATACACCTGGGTCGAGATGGTCTCCTGGTGAGCCCTCAAGCTCTTGCGCGACTCTCTCTTGTTTGGGTATGTCCGGGCGGGCTTGACGAAGACAGACTTGGCGCTCTTGCTGCGTTCTAGAGACTCCTCGAGGTCATCCGAATCGGTCTTGGGCCCCCTGGTCTTCTTTCGCTCCCTCTTGGGCTCATTGGAGAGCCAGGCCCTCAGCTCATTTGCCTCTTCACCTTGGCCGACAACTTCAGCCCGCCGTACCGGGGGAGGCTCGCAGGGTTCGGTCGCATCGTCCTGTTGCCTCTCAGTCTCATCCTCCTTCGCTGTATCGGGGAAGCCGAGGCGCGTGCGAGTCGAAAATAGAGAGCTCGTGGCAGGAGGGCGCATGTAGGGCGGGCGCAGGACGAGAGGCTCCCTGGGAATCAGAGGGCCGAGCCGTCGCTGGGGTCGAGCCCTCCATAATGCAGTGATCCCCAGGGACATTTGCTATGAAGGTATCATTCTGTGTGTTTATCTTTGTGTGCGCCAAGTCCGGGTGGCAGGAGGCGCAGGCCGTTGATTGTTGGTCGCCAAAGTCGAGGCCGACGAGAGATTTGGAGGTGCAGGCCGACTTCGAACCGACTCAGATTTTTCGGCGCCGATCGACCCCCGGACCTTCACCTTATCGATAACCACTGCAATAAATGGTCGGGGACCATGAGGACAGGATCGACTCGTTAGCCTCAACTATTTTGATCTCGTCAAATTCACACCGAATCCTTTATACAAGTTGCGTAGTTATAAAATTCTATCGCTCCTGTCAAGTATTTTCATGTGGTTCTTCCCGGCTCACAAGGCCCACTCTGGTCCACGCCGCGCCAGTCCTCGGTCCATCCTTCACACTTGTCTGTCGCAGTCGTCGTTTTCCCCTCCCTGACAAGCTTCTTGACGTCGCTCCAGTACTCCAGCCGCCTGCACTCCTCGTCCGCATGCCGTATCGCGCCCTTCAAATTATTACTCCTCCGCTGCAGCTCCCCAGTGTCGTTCTCCTCCAGTGCCTGCTGCGTCTCCTCAAAGACCTCGTTCAGTTTGGACAGCAGGACCCTCCTCGAGGCCTGGAAAACAAAAATCGCCATAATGTCGTGCATCCTGTGCTGAAGATGGACAAGCTCGTCCCCTCCGTGTTGCAGAAAGTTCTCCACCGCCTCAATCTTCTCGCGGTCGATCCGCGACCGGGTGAGTATGGCCATCAGGGTGTCAATGTCCTCGATGTCGGGCTTTTCTCCAGCCTCGGCCGACACCCACGACGCAACGCTTAGGCTGTGGCGGCTGTGGCGGCTGCTGGCCTTGCCACCGCTGCGGTCTGTCTCCACACTCCGCCTGACCGTGAAATACTCGGAATTCAGCATGTGAGGGTCGTTCGACTCCAGGTCCCTCCTTATTCTCTGGCGCGTCCAGGCCCGCCTGCGTACGAACGAGTTGTACCACCTAGGCAGGTGCCAGGAAAACATCTTGGCAAACATGAAGCTGTATTCCCAGCCGTTGTCGTCGACACCTTCGTCCTTATTGATGTGCCATTCTGGCCACGACCACACCCAGCTTGGATCCGGGACCTGGGCTGTGTGGATGCTGGTCGGGCTGGGCTTGTGGGCGAAGTTGGTCCAGTTGGGCGGGTCTAGCTGGCCGAGGGCCTTGGGGGAGAACAGGGGTATCCCACAGAAAATGCCCCCTCTTTCATTCTCGTATAGTATGTCGATGGCGGTCTCGGGGGTGGGTTTGCGGCGTTGGGTGCCGTTCGCGTCTGGTTGTAGAGGCCGTGGCCCGTCTAGTGGTGTAGGTTCTGTTGCCGATCAGAAATCTGAGAAGCTTCATGACGCGCAAGAGTGCGCGTCAATTTGTGTAGACTCTCTCACCTGTAATTTCGACCTGGGGAACGGCTGCATCGCGTGCGAAGCTATCCTGCGAAGCTGCCTTCTTGGAGACTTGCTTGGAACGCCTGGAAGTCCCAGAGACACTACTCGTGCTGCGTCGTATCGAGCGATTGCGCGCCGGGGCTCCCTGCGACGAGGACGGACCCTCGCCAGAGTCTGCCTCTCGCTCCGGCTCCTGCTCCTGCTCCGCCGACGGCTCTGGCTGTGGATGTGGGGGTGTAGCCGATGCTGGCTGCTGTCCCGGCTCTGGGGACAGGGCCTGCGGCGTCACGGCCTCGGCGGCATGGTCGACAAGGTTAATCTCGTGATCATAGTCACTGTCTTTCAGAGGCGGAGCTCGGCGCGAGCGATGCGCTGTCGAGGGCTTTCGCATGGCCAGAGGTCGACCCGAAGCATGACGAACAGAAGAAGGGAGCCCAGCTCGATAGGTCCGCCCAGGTGCAGTATGTCGAGTAGTGTAGGCCGGGTGGCTGAGCGGAGATGAACCAGCGCTATCGATGGGACTTCAGGGCCCGCCCAGATGCCAGGTCTGGACCTTTGGGGCGTCGATTGTTTGGATGGACGGCTTCAACCCAGCCGCACCGCACCAGTGCCGAGTTAGGGGCGTTTAGAGAAATTGCCCAAAGTCCATAGCTTCGGTCACACGGCCACGCTACTATTGTACGTACTGTGCTGGCGTGAAAGTATGCAGGTCGCAATGCGGTGACAATGGGTCCTTATAGTATGTAGAGGTCGTTTCTAGGTGAGAGATTCATAGGACGGCCAGGTTGTGGAGGGAATGGGGCACATGTGTCTCGTTCGTTGGATGCCGGAATTGCAGTGGATGCTGGCTCCATGATGTAATAATAGCTCCCAAGACTGCGAAGGAACGCTCTAGATGCTGCCGTCTCAGGCCTCCCTCGCACATGCCAAAGCTAAGCTGCATCAAGCTTCTTGCAGGTGTGGACAGGGTTTGCCTTCAAGTGGAGAGGTCGGACAACTCCCCCGATTTCTCATCTGAAAGCTCAATTGAGGACATACCCAATCTTTAGTCATTTTTACCCACGGGGATCGAATACCACAAGCTGCTCCAACGTACGGAGTACTCGTAGCCTCGAGTACTTCAGTACGCCATCCCCAGGATGGTAGCTACCTGAAGGTAGGCTGCAGGCCACATCCCTGTCCGATGATTCTTTACCGGGTTGCTTGTGGGGAAGCAGACGTACGCGCAGACACGGGCACCTGCTTGTACCCGTAACCTGTCCGCGGCCCTGCACTAGGCCATGTCACATGTAGAATTGAGTCGTGTTTTGCTTGCAGAGCGGCTGCATATTGTTTCTACTGCGCATAATATTCCCACTGGTTGAGAAATAGCTATACTATCCCCAGATGACGGACACCTTCTTGAACCATTTCTTGGCAGCCGTTGTACCCTCGCGGGACTGCTTCATCTCCTCCATCCTTGTCCACTCTGCAGAGTCGGCCTCGACTTCTGCCACACCACTGCTCAAGTCGACCGAGTCAGCCTTGTACATCCACGGTTCACTCCGCGCTGCAATCAACTTATGGCCTAGCCAGAGGATGAGGAAGATCGGGATGCCGAGGTACGTCGTCAAGAACCCGCTGACGGTGAACTGCCCAGGATAGAACACCGTAAACCCGTTGCAGAGCAGCAGGAAGACGAAGATCGGGAGACAGATGTACGCAGCGTATGGCTGGAAGCGCGAGCGGTACGGAACACTGACCCCCTGAGCGAGGCACCCTTTGCGGAAGCGAATGAACGTAATGCAGCAGACGGTCCAAGACGTAAACCCGGCCGTGTTCGTCAGGCTGATGAACCAGTTGAACACCTCGCCGGCCTGGGAACTGCAGTTCAGGTAGGCGAGCAGCGCAAACAGGCTACTGGCGAGGACCGCATAGATAGGCAGTCCATTCCTGAGACACCGTGTGAAGATCTTCGGCGCGTTCCCGGAGACGGCGAGGGAGTATAAGGAGCGGCTGGACATGTAGAGGTAAGAATTGCCCGCGGACCACGCACTGATGAGGATACCGGCATTGATAATCGACGGCAAGGCCGTGATCCCAGCATTCCTGATAGCGATGACCCACGGGGATGCGTTCGCGTCGCCGGTGCCGGACGTCAGGCTCGGGTCCTCCGAGTTGCAAATGGCCCCAATGGCCAGAGCTCCCAAGGCATAGAAGATGATGAGTCGGTAGAAGAAGCGTCGAGCGGCGGTTGGGAGGTTCTTGCGCGGGTTGATCATCTCGCCGGATGTGTAAACGATTAACTCCGGGCCAAAATAGAACGAGAAGCCGGAGAACACCCAGACATATAGGAATGCTGTAAATTGTCCACCAGTGCCCTCGACAATGTATGCCTTGACCGCACCGGGGTCGTCCCAGTAGCGGAAACCGAGTCGATCGTGATGAGGCCCTCCGCCGACCATAAGGATGAAAGCGAGGATGAGCAATCCGATGATCATGATGACCTTGACGCCTGCGAACCAGAACTCTAGTACCTGTTAATCTCCTGCTACGGATCCTGAAGTGGTACATTCTAGAAGCATTCCAAAACATGATAGTCGGGGATCCGTGAAAGCACAAGAATGGGGCTTACCTGTTTCGCCAAAGATGCCGACCGGACAGAGATTGAGGGCGACAATGACGACCAGCATGATCGTGATCCAGACCGCTATGTTGATCGTGCTCGGCCAGAAATTAATAACTATACTAGCGGCGGTGATTTCGTAGGCTACGAGTATGCCGAACGAGTAAAAGTATAACCAGCCAAGGGCGAAACCGAGCGAGGAAGAGACATATCGGTTGCAGTAGTATGCCATCGAGGCTCCTGAGATAGGCAGGTAGGTTGCGACCTCCACAACCGCCGTGACGACGCCATACACGAGTAGCGACGTCAGGCAGTAACAGACGAAGAGAAACGCAGGACCGCCAATCGCAAGAGCCTGTCCCGAGCCGACGAAGAGACCTGTCCCGATGGTGCCCCCGATGGCGATCATCTGGGCGTGTCGGGACTTGATGTCCCTCTTCGTGCCGGCATGTTCGTGCACAGTGAACTGTTGACCGACGCCGTACGTCTCGACCTTGCTCAGGTCCGGTTCTTGTCCATTCTTCTCGGCGTACTTTTCCTCGTCTGATATCGGCCGGTTATCGATGGAAGCCATCTTCGAGGTGTTATGGGCGGTACTATTTTATGGTAGCATAGAGGTTTTTCGTCCGGGATTAAAAAGCGTGAAATGCCCAAGCGAAGTGAAAGGTCGAAGGTTGCGAGCAGATGTATTTTTATCAGAGTTCTCGAGCCATAACTATATTCACACGGGCGTTCAAAGGTGACCGCAGTATCCCGGGAGGCTGGGAAGTGCGTCCTGTCCCTTCTTATTACCAAATGGTGTTTCAGTACGGCGCGCGTATGAGAGCCCCAGGACCAAGCTTACAGTCGATAACAGAGCAGGGAGCCCGGCATAGATCTGCTGGGTATCGGAGCTATCTACGCCACTCCAGTGTCATGGGATCTGGGGGAGTCCCTAGGGACCCACCCCCGGAAATGCCAGTGAGATAGCCACCGAGTTCCTGGCTGCTATTCTGGGAAAGTGTCACCGATAAGTGATCTTGGCGGAGACGCTCGTAATGATGCCCTCAGTGGCCCTCCAGGGCAAGGGGGTGGCGGCTGGTGATCACTTACTGTAATACCAAGGTGCGCTAGCGAAAGGCACACGGGTAGCCAAGGCCGGTAGAGCGTGGTAGCAATATGAGGCAGTCTTCCCCGCTTTGTTATCTTCCCTGTCCCACCCCTGCCGCGGTGACCTTCCCTTTTCATTTGAATCTTAATCCTCACACACGTCAGATCGGGCACACGGGCCAAGGCCGTGTATAGTGATGTTGTTGCTAGACTTATACAATTTCGATAACTCGACTTTCTGGCGAAACATTTGCAGAATCTGCTTCGCATCCTTGAACGAGATCGCACCCGACATGGTCAAGGTTGAAGTACAATGTTGTTAACAGACCGTGAAATGCTCCTCGAGGCACAGGACGGCTTGGACTCGGACAAGCTCCAACGACGACATCCCTAACACAAGCAATGCGGAACTATCAACTATAGATATAAACAATATTTCACATTCTATCAACATGAACGCACTCAGACCTCCGCAAATGGAATTAACTGTCAAACTTCTACAACCCATGAAACAAATTCAACATCGAGTTTAAATCCCCTGCGCGGTTCTAGGTAAGCAATAGTTACACAAATCCTTCAAGCAGTCGATTCAGTATTGCCGGCTCATATCTGGCGAGGTCGTCACCACGTCGATTTTGATCTAATCTATGTAGATTAGACTAAGCACATAGTCCTCCACTCCTTCCCCTCAAGAAACGAATATTCGTTCGGAGAGCCCGTCCGTATTTCTCGCGCATCTTTCGGGATGGCGCAGCCCTGTTCATCCAAGTGCATGTCCCAGTCCGTGCGACTGTTCTCGTGGCTCAGTTCACCGGTTCGTGAATCGTAGAACAGAATCACAATGCCCGCCCGCTCGTATCTTCCATTTTCAACTTGGTGGAGGATGATGATGGTGTAGAATTCCCCACCCTTACGTGTAAAGAATCTCCCAGAGCTTGGCAACACCAACCCCCACTTGTGGGACTCAAAATCATAGTCCCTGTCCAAGCACATCGGGAGGCCGAGAAAGATCCCCGGGCTGATGAGAAGTTCGAGGAGGTGCATGGACGGGTGTCTCCTCCAGCTCGATGGACTGGCAAACGAGTCATTCCTGGTCTCCGGATAGACATCGACTTCGCGAAAGCGCAGCGGGATAACGAATGAAGTGATCACCAACTCCTTTGGGTCCGCCTCGCAAGGTGTATCCAGCTGACGTTCTGGAATAAAACGATGCAAACCCATTGTCTCATAACCACTGCGCACGCTTACTTGGGCAGTATGCTCAACAATGCTGTCTGCTGAACTTGTGCCATCCCGTGGAGATAGTATGTGCAATCGTTCCATCCATGGCTCGGGCATGAACTTGATCGGTCCGCGCCAGCCTGACCAGGACCAACTGGGAAAGTCCTGTCGCCGGAAGGCACCCGGTCGCCCAGTCCATAAAAGATCAAAAAAAACGTGCTCCTCCATGTCATCAGATTTGCCAAGCAGCTTCAATGGGATCCCCCACAGGTGAGACACTGGTCCGCATTCGTCGATGACGGTGAGTTCATAATGCTTTAGGACAGCAAGGAAAGCATTCAGACTGTCTTCATCTCTGGACAGATTACGACCGGTGTACTCCTCGATTTGTGCTTCCAGATCTCTGTAAAGAGCCAAACCCACCGAGTTTCCGGCCAGAGACTTCATCCAGTCGAAGGTTCTCAAAAGACGGGTTTCGTAGCTGTCTCCCTCGTCCCTGCGTGACTCGTCTGTGGCCAGTATGTTGTATGGGTCTGCCTCGTGTCCAAGCTGCGTCTCCTTGACTAGCAACTTGTTACAGAGGAACAGCACTTCCTGTTCAGTGAATATAAGCCGTCTTCGAGATAGACAGCCCTCCTGGTAAGTCCATCCCCGAGTCGCCCACTTAGATTGCTTAACGGTGTCTGACCCGGCATTGGACATCTCGAATAAACTAGTTCGGCCAATCGTGACGCGGCCATGATAACGAGGCGGGCCACTGATACCTCGTAGGCCCTCGTCAGCGCCGCTGCCGCAGGCTGCGATGATCGTGACAACGGAGTTAGCGTATACCCGATCCATTTGATGGATCATAGATTGCTTGTGCGAAGAGTCTTGGAGGATGCACTAAGTAATGTGTGTGAGCCACTACCCTACTACTGTGGATGACCTGCCGGGGACTCACGTATCGATCAACCCACAAGTACCGGAAGCCGAGAGCGTTGGTGACAAACATGGCATCCTGGACGACCGATGGAAATTTTTTCTCATGTCCATGAGAAGGTTCCTGACCCCAGACATATGATAGAGCAATATACTCCCAGCCTGGTTTAGCGGGAACCCTTTCCTCCGTCACCACATCGATGACATAGAGCTCGGTGGCTTCAGTTTTCATAGACCGGCTGCACTCTTGGTGACCTTCTCTGCATAGCTGAAGTTTTCCTTTGAAGAATTCGAAATCGATGAGAGAAGGTTGCAATAATCGCATCCAGTATGGGATTTTGACAAAGTTGTGTGCTAGGAGACACTGGGTATAGTCGCGGTTCTTGACGGGCAATATCGTAAAATCAGTTGTAGGAGACTGGACCATCAATATAACAAGTTTAGATCTCTCGCCATTGACGAAGCTCTCGCCAAAAGGTTCGCGTGCCTTCAGGCAGTATCTTGTAATGAGCTTGCTGTCCAGGCCTGGGTTCACAAGATGCCCGATCAGGCGGCAGACGCGACAACGAGATGCGAGAAGCTGCGCACGGGACGATTTGCCGGAGAGAATTATATGTCTTCAATGTGGTTGCTGAGAAAATATACCAGGGGGCTTGATGGCGTTCCAATTCGTGGCATTGGGCCAGTCCACCGCTCTGCATAAGCTGCAGAGAGACTCAAGGCTAGAATCATTCGTGTGTGTGTCCAGCAGAAGATGTTCCTGAGAGAAAGGGGACTTGTCTTGGAATGGTACGTCAAGAGACATCATGGCACGTAAGGGGAAGAAAAGAAATTGGTCCTGGTAAGTTGAAATGTTCATGCCACCAGTGATGAAATGGCGTGCGTCTTGACACTACATAAATACACGCCTACGGAAGTGCCATGTTGCACAATAGGTGCTTTTGGAGGCTCAATTACATTCCTGAGGACCCACCGGGATCAGCGTCGTTACACTCATTTGCATTCCACACCACCGAACCTACGCTACTAAACGCCCCTGGAATGCAAATGAGTATATCATGACATACTGCTGACCAATATCTAAGCCCAAGCCACGAGTTAGTAGTGGCATTGTTGGGTATAGAACAAGGTACAGCCGCATTCTCCATTCCTACAATGAATGTTGCAATGCTACCGGCTAACGAGAACTATCTACGCTGCCTACTACTATCTCCTTCCCTTTGAGAGACCGAAGGCGGTCGCCGGGGCAAAATAGCTCCAACACATATCCATCCTGTCTCTCAACCCGCCCGCCGTGAACATCCCCTGATACTCTCATGGCGATGGCCTGGTTGCCAACAATGCCACATAGTATCATGTGTGTGCCTTCCATCCTCTCCATCGTGAATTTGACGCTGGAGCTCGTGGCAGCCACGTCCAAGAGCATCCCTTCGACCCTGATCGATCCAAGAGCGCGGTGGCAGGGCATGTTGTCAATGTTTTCCATGTAGGTATCGATCCCGCCATCGCCGTCGCCCTTGATAACATCAACCCATTCGAACTCGGCAGCGGTCACAGTTGCCCCCTGCTCGGTCCACGATAACTGGGGTCTAGGGATCTGGGCCGCGATTCTCTCTCCTGCCAGGAATGGCCCGTATGGGGAGCCATCCACACTCGGCAGCCAAGACATCCCGGGGTGCTCGTTGGCACTGGGCGCGGCGAGTTGTCTGTCCGTGATCATCCCAGCGTCTCTCAGCTTACTTAGCATTTTCCGCCAGTCGAGCGGCTGCCCCTTCCCATACTCGACCGTGACTCGCTCGCCTCCCATGGATATACCCAGGACACCGTATACGTAATCTTCTGCAATGGTGGCGCATCTCCCGACCGACATGGCCAGGGCCTCTTCGAACGACATCAGGACCGCACCGCTGCTGGAGCACAACTCCGCGTACTGTTGGTCTCCACCAAAGATCGACCTGATGATGACGAGCTCCCCCTTTTGCATTCTGATATGCAGCGGCTCAACGACCACCGGCAGTCTCGGATCCCACCTGTAGCACCCGCATATCCTCGTCGTCCCGTGGTGGGCCCACTCGGCGTAGGCTAGGAGCTCCGAGATGAAGTCCCCGTCGATGAGCTGGCCCTGCACCGCGAAGATGACCTGCCGGGACATCAACGCCTCCTGCATCGTCCAGACCCTCGATGACCACCTGCAGGAAAAGACGGACCGCAGGCCGTCCTTGTTCAGCCGCAGCTGCTGTGACGCGGATAAGATCACCCCGGCCTGCTGCGGCACACAACCGAACCGTTTGCCGTTGGGCCCTACCAGCACCAAGCAGGCGCTGGCGCCCCTGTAGTAATCTCGCATCCGGGGGATCTCGCGGGCCTTGTCGTCCTCGCTGTCCTGGTCGATGCACCACCTGTCCACCCAGAAATATCTGATCCCTAGCCGTTGAGACACGCTGGCTAGGGTATGGCGGAGTGACGCATCATTGCGCCATTCGTCCCAGCAGTATGACAGAGCGATGTAATGGCTGGCGCGCAGCCCATCGACCACAGTCTTCGCCTCGGCGTCATACAGTCTCGGAGGATGAACCGTCGATTTCCTGTGCCTGCACGCCAGAACCGCGTCTTGTGTCACGTCCTCTATGCCCCTGCGCCAGGAATCGTGCAGAGACAGGTCTCGAGGCCGGGTAACGACCTGGTCCAGAGTCCGCACAAGATCGCCCACCGTCTTGTGCGTCCTGACATCCGTGCGCTGCTGCGTCCTGACATCCGTGCGCTGCTGCGTGCGGGCAGCCCCCGCGCCGCGAGCCAGGGAGAAGAATGCACAGCGACCGGCCTCGGGGCCGTGCCAACAGACAGCGACGGGTGTGATATCGACCATCCCCTCCACGGGGCTGCGGGCGAGGGTCTGCCTCACCGGCCAGGCGGCCGCCAGGCGGAGGACCTTCCTGCGCACACGGTGGCTGCCGCCGCAGGTTGACGCGCGTGCCGGGCACAGCAGCACGCTGTGGGTCCGGACCGCCTCGTTCCCCAGCCGCCGGATGTCGCCGCCTTTCATGTTCGACACGATCTCCAGGACCTCGTGGGCTTCGGCCCCCTGGTGGGGGAATATGCAGGGGTACCGGCTCCGCGGTATGTGCTTCACCGAGAGGCTGTTGACGACAGCGGCCGCGGCTTCTTCTGGGCTGTCGCTCTCTTCGGCGATCCACCTCAGGACTTGGATTTCCTGCAGGTTGCACCAGACTCTGCCGTCCACTTTGGCCAGCTTCCTGGTCCATTTCGTGGCGTCCAGTTCGAACTGGATTGTCAGATGGTGAGAATCGGCTGCCACGTTGAGCTTACAGCGCGTCCAGTCCACAGCCCTGCCGCGGCATCCCGGCAGGTGTCTTGCGGTGGCCCGCTCTGTCTCGCCGCATAGCTGTCCACCATGATGATCCTTAGACGGGCCTTCGAAAGTCAGGATTCCTTGTGCCGTCAGAACCACTGAACGCAAACTGTCAGCATTCCTGGGTAGCTCCGGGGCAGACCTTCTCCATCAAGTTCTCGAAGCCAGGCGAGCTTACTTCCAAATGCCTCTGGATGATTTGTTGGTTAAATCTTCTTGCCGAAGGCAGAGGTGTGGGAGGTGACGTTGGCCCATGTAAATAACGGCACGGAGACGAGACCGAGGCGGGGGTTCGGATGTCGTGCGCCGGACGTGGCTTAGTCAGCTGCTCCGGTGCCGCATGTGGGTCGGGCCCGGGATATCTGTCCCGGATTTGGCCCACCACACGTTGTCCAGCGTGCTTGATGACTGGCGCAACATGATACAGATCAACCATTTATCTCGGAGCTGGCGTGTTGCCCAGGGCCGATAAATCTTCTATCCGCATCCAATCCTCTGTCTCGCGTGCCACTTCCACATGAATTTGACGTTAGACCCCCCAAAGAGTACAGAATATATGTGGAAAGCCAGCCATTTGAAGACGCAGCCACGGTCCGCCCACCCAGCTTCCAGGTACCCCTCATCCAGCTCTTTTCGTACGCCCACCCAGTACAAGAGAAAAGGCGCATTTACTATTAAAATGAGTTGGTGTCGGCATGACGACGTCCTGGGCAAATTGAGAACCTCGGGAATGCATGTATGTGTAGAGACGGCTGTCTAGAATGGGAATGAGACATCAAGTCCGTTTGCTTCTGCAGTACGGCCGAATGCTGGAAATTGGTCTCATCCATGTTCGGCTTCGCAACCAACTGATGCACCCCGTTCACTCAAAGCACTCTAGCCTAACCGAGCTCTCGATCAATCCACGTCATTTTGATGGGGCCTCTGCGGCTGTGATGATCATCCAACCAACAGGAACCAACAAACTCGTCCTGTTTCGCAACCAACATGCAGAAGTGGCTCCCGGTCCGGTGCCTGTTGGTTGCCCAGCGAATGGTCACCTTCCTTTCCGAGGTGCTTTGCCTCTAACTAGCAGATGGGGCAGACCGATACTGGGGGCCAATGATGGCCAACGGACATGTGCCGAAAGCAAGCGGTTCGCGAACTGTCGAAGATCAGTTTTTTGGGGCCAGAGTAAGAAGACGGATGAAGAAATCCTCGCAAAAAAAAAACGATTGTTATTGAAGACGTTGCCCGTAGCAAAGGGGCAACCCTGAGGAGGGGAAGTAGAGCAGGCGTTTCTGTTGTTGGGGGCAAGCTCGAGTCTGGTTATGGAAAGCCGTGTCTAGATTTAAAATTTACTTTGGGTGGCGAAGTGTAGCGGTGCAGATGTAGTGGTATTTATGTGACGCCTGCCTTTGTGTCTGGCCAAGTCTCGATCCGGTAATCACCCTCCGACTCTTTGGCGTATTGACGCTGAGACCGGCCCGCTGCAATTTTCCGACGAATACCCACTTCGTCGGTTGGTTTTCCACGAAAAGGAAGACAAATACGCCCAACAGTCTGTGGATAAGAAGGGTGAATTCCCGACCTGAATTCGGCCTAGCAAAACGTCACTCAATCACCCTTGTGTTGTCATGAACACGAGTTTCTGTTAGCTTGGCGCGATAATCAGGACCGACAGCCCACAAAGAGCAAAAATGACCGAACAAGCCAGCCAGCAGGCACAGCCCACGCAGTTGCTCAAGTTCTCCGCCCATCATTTCCGGGCAGAGGGTGTCGATGAGCAGGCATTCGCCAAGTGGTACCAAGATGAACAAATTCCCAGGATGATCAAGATAATCCAAAAGCATGGCATCACGCGGTACGATCTCGTACGTATTGGCTGCATACTCTGAAGCTCGATCAAGTGATGTATACTGAAACTATTATCCGACCAGTTCGTCACACCAGCTTCGTTGCGGGCCTTTTTCCAGGCTGATTTAGACAGCCTGAAGGGCTCACTTCCTGGTTGGAAAATGACCCAATACGATGTCACGTCCTCCTACTGGGCGACCCCAGATCAGTTGAGGGCGATGCTCACTGATCCCGATTGGCAGGAAAAGGTGATCAGGTTCGAGGAAGGCTGGATTGATACGTCCAGGGCTGAGTGCCAGATCGGATGGGAGACGACCTTCTTGCAGGATGGAAAGATTGTCAATGTTGATGAACTCAAAGAATACCCTAACTGAATTGTGTACTTCGAAGGGAGCTCTTCATCATAGGTGTTTGTCAATCAAATTGAATGAGAACGTGGTTTCGTTGATGATCTGGTGAATGCGATCTAGTTTCTCACGGTGAGCCTTCGCATCGAATGAAAACTTTTGGTCACTTGTTTGAAACCCCTACGATGTGTTTGATGCCGGAACGGTGCCTCATGTACTCCAGGGGAAGACTTTTTGCGAAATTGTGGTCTGTCCAGGCAGCAGAACCAACCAGAGCCTCGAGGTTTTCCGTCAGATTACACGCAACATGTTCCCAGAAAAACATGAGTTCGTAGAAGCAATTCCCCACATCACCAAAGTGCACCGTAAAAAGATTTAAACGTCCTTTTTGACCGCGTTATCAATTTTGGTCAGCTATCAGCCATGGGGCAAGCCTGCAACATGAATTCGCCACATCTTCCAAATCCCGACCTTGTGCTACTCAATTGAAGAACGGTTTATCCCGAACACATGGTCAAGCCACTCGAATACTCTAGAGTGGAGATGTGAAAGCGTGGCGACCTTTGCTTGCATAGACCCTTGGCCCGTCCCAATTGGATCCCAGAAGATTTCTGTCCGACCTTCCTTCAATTGCGTCAGGGGGTCGTAGATGCGTGTTGCCTCGATTTGGTATATCGAATCTCTGGCGTTCGTCACGAGTACTGGACAGGTGATTTTCTCTAGTATTGGTATCCCCCGACTCGGATCGTCTAAGGTGAAAGCACGAATCGATTCGAACGCCTCGGTAACTTGATGCGTGAAATGAGGTACTCGGTCAGATGGAACCGGTGCGTTTTAGGGAATAATCTTTCTAGCAAACGCGGTTGACGCTTTCTCACACACACGTCAATCGAATGCGACACCGATTGAAAAGCTAGTTGGGGTGTATTCAAGCTTCCTTCCTCCATGGCCCTCATCTGTTTAAGTTTCACCTCCCTGGGTAGTGCTGATGTCAGCTTATCATCACTTCACGCGCCGTTGCCATTGTGGATGGCATATAATTCGGCCATTTATCTACACCTCTGAATACCAGCTTTATTGCTGTCTATGTTTTCATTAGTTGTTCTTCTTTAACATCTACGATGATGAGTTCCGCAAAGGACACCGACTTTCTCGTGGTCGGATCTGGACCGGCGGGCGCTGCCCTTGGGGCGTTTCTCGGACAGAATGGTAAGATGGGACATGGCCAAGGATAACAAGCAGTGTATATCCAGCTAATTTTCATTAAAAGGCCTAAAGGGGTTGGTCATATCCAGTGCCCCATGCACGGCAGATACGCCTAGGGCACATGTTTTCAACCCATTTGGGATGGGTATGCTCCTCATCCCATCTTGATAACACGCGGTGTTAATCGATCTTTAGAATGTCTGCGGGAGCTTGGACTGGAAGATGATGCCTTGAGCCAAGCAACGAGAGGCCCCGCCATACAGGCCATGCGATGGTGTCGCAGCTTGGTCGGCGAGGAATATGGGAGACTGCATTACTGGGGCGCACACCCCGACACAATGGTATGCATGGCCAAGTCACTGCTATACCAGGCATGTGCTTACCCATTGGATCCAGAGAGACCAGAATATAGCCTCCCCTTGCGAGTGGACGGATCTTCCCCAGAGCTATCTGGACCCCCTCCTGGTCAAGTATGCCTCGCACCACGGCTTCGAAATGCGCTTTTCCACCAAGCTCATCGGCGTCAAACGCTCACCTGATGGCGTCTGGGCCTGCGAGATCCAGGACTTGGTCTCCAAGAGCACATTCGAGCTCCGCGCCAGGTATATCTTCGGCGCCGACGGTGCGCGGAGCATCGTGGCCCGCTCGTTGGACTTCGAGTTCACCAAGAACGCGGGCGGGGGCGTCGCGTGTAACGTCGTCATAAATGCCGACCTCGACCACCTCATGCACCCGGCGCGGCAGGCGGACCTGCACTGGATAATGAAGCCAGACTTCAAGACGAGATTCGGGATAGGCCCGACTCTCCGGATGATCAGGCCGTGGAAGCAGTGGATGCTGGTCGCGTTCACGCCGGGGGCGACCGAGGATCCGTTCAGGGACTTGACGCCGAAGAGCAAGGAGCTGATAGACTTTATCAGAGAGCTCATTGGGGACGATGACGTGGACATTGAGGTTCTGAGACTTGACCCGTGGGTCCTGCGAGACAGCGTTGCGATCAAATACTCCAAGGAGCAAAGCGCATTTCTCCTGGGCGATGCCGCCCACCGCCACCCGCCGGCATTCGGACTTGGGAGCAACACTTGCATACAGGATGCGTACAATCTTGGGTGGAAGGTTGCCTACGTCGCAAAGGGTCTGGCGGGCAGGGGGCTCCTAGACTCCTACGATGCTGAGCGACAGCCTGTTGGAGCAACCGTCGTGAGGGATGCCAACTACGGGGTCGAGCTGCATGCCGGCGTCTGGGAAGCCCTCGGCATGTTCGCTCCGACGCCAGAAGAAGGGATGAAGTACATCCACGACCTTTCCAGTCAGGCGCCGGAAGGTGCAGCTCGTCGGGCTAAACTTCACGCTGCTTTGGAAGGGATGAGGCAAGAAGCCGAGAGCCTGGGTGCTACTATGAACCAATGGTACATATCCAGTGCTGTATATCTAGACGACGAGAGCCAGCCGAGACCTCCTCTCGAGGGAAACCGCCTGGTTAAGATACAGGTCAGTACATACCCGGGCACTCGTCTCCCGCATGCATGGCTGGACCACTGGTCGACGCGCAGAAAGAAGATCTCCACTCAAGACATAGCTGGTAAGGGCTCGTTCTGCCTCCTGACCGGGCATGGCGGGGATGCCTGGAAACGGGCCGCGGACAAGATTTCTCAAACTACCGGCATACCAATCAACAGCTACGGCATAGGGTTCGGCCTTGACTACCACGACGTCTATCGAGAGTGGTATAGCAGACGAGAGGTCGAGGACGATGGATGCGTGCTTGTCCGCCCGGACAGGTTTGTGGCGTGGCGATCGGTGAAGATGGTCCCCGACTGTGAAAGTAAGCTCGCAAGGGTTTTGGACCGGATTCTTTCAAGGGATGAGCTGTTGGTGGTGCAAAATAGCGAATCGTAGGAGGTGGTATGTACTGTCGTGTGAGCTCCGTATAATGACAGGGGCAGTCAAACACTCGTTTCGCTCATTCAAGTTTGGGTTGAGATCAAATTGCAGTTACAGTAAATCGCTGAATTCAGAAACGTGGATACACTCATCAGAAATTCCATGAAAAAAATGATCACGGTTTGATGATCTCCAAAATAAAGTAAAAAGAAATCTGTGTAAAGAAATTTACAGTCTCTGATGTCTTCGTGCCCAATGGGATGACCACCAGTTGAAAATCCCCATAGCAATCTAATATGAGCTTGGAGAGTGCAGTCTAACCTGCCATACAGTCTCCTCCACAACAACACTCTTCAACACATTCTAATGAATCCTGGTAATCAATTCTGCTCAACATCCTTTGGTGTTATCGCCGACTTCGCCGCAATTTTCCGCGCCGTTTCGATGATGGGCACCGCAGCCATGACATCCAGCACCGTGATCCGCGACTCGCACAATTTCAGGGCCCAATCCACAATCTGTATAGACACCAGAGAGTCTATCCCGTACGTATGCAAGAAACGATGCTCATCGATCTCCGAAGGATCCGTGTGCAGAACCTCAGCCACGCGGCTCGCCAGGCCCTGCAACACGATAGCCGCGGCCTCGGCCGGAGTCTTGGCTGCGAGGAGCTGCGCATGCACACTCGTGTCCTGCCGCTGGCTCTCCCCAGCCGCCTGCCTGGCGCCGATCTTGGCCATGACGGCAAACTTGGGGTCGCTGAGGTACCACGCGTCGACACCCGAGGCGGCAGCGCTGCCCCCGGTCGCGAGGCCGGTGAGCATCTGCGGCGCGACTGTACCAGACTCGCTGCCGGCGATCGCCATCTTGACGAGGTTCAGGAGCTCGTGCTCGTCGAGGCCGTACGGGCCCTCAAAGTCGCGCAGGGTATTCGTCATCCCTTGCTCGGCCAGGACGCCCGCGTTGCGCACCACCCCGACGTCGATGGTGACGGCCCGCATGCCCCTCGCGCGGCGGAAGTGGGCGACGGCGTCCTGGAAGGCGCAGCCGGCTACGTAGTTGCCCTGGCCCCTGTTGCCGATGATGTTGGTGAAGGAGCCCAGGGTGACGAAGAAGTCAACCTCGGGGAGGTTCTGGTGCAGGTTCCAGGTTCCTTGCACCTTGGGTCGTGTGGACTCGGTCCATTCTCGGTGCGTCATGTTTCGGAAGAGTGTGTCTCTCAAGACCATCGCGCACTGAACTACGCCTCGGATGCGGCCGAGTTGCAAAGAGCATGTGTCGAGAGCATCCCGCACAGCCTCCGGATCCGCGATGTCGCAGGCTTGTGCCCACACCTGGACGCCGCGTTTCTCTAGGTGCTGCAGTGCCTTTTGTGCCGCGGGGGAGTTCACGCCCGACCGCGAGAGGAAACACAACCGGCGAGCACCCAGGTCGACCAGCATGTCGGCGATGCCTCGGCCCAGACCGCCGAAACCGCCGGCCAGGACATAGACAGCTTCGGGGTCGAGGTCTAATGACAGCTCGTGTTGGTTCAGGTATGGCACGACTTGCTCATCTGAGAAGGAGAGCACGGCTTCGTTCCCATGTTGTCCCGTCGCCACCGATCGAAAGGCGCTCTCGACCTGCGAGGCTGGGAAGAGGGGGAGATGAGCGTTGCGTTTCTCAGCATCGCATCCGCCTAAGAATTCAAATGAGCGTCGCATGATGTCGGCCATGACGTGGGGTCGAGCCTTGGCAAGTCCTTGCAAGTCGACGGTAGTGAAAGTGGCATTCCGCGGGAATGGCCCCATGTCGAAAGATGTCTTCACTGGCGTATTGGTGGCGCCGATATCGATGAAAGTGCCCCAGGGTGAAAGACATTGTCCCGCCTGCCGCATCGCCTCGCCTGCAACGGAGCTGAGGACGACGTCAACACCATGCCCCTTGGTCATCCCCTTTGAGCGGGAAATAAAGCTGGAGTCCTTCACATCGAATATGTATTCATCCGGGATCCCGTAGGTTGTGCGGAGGACCTGCCTCATAGAATCGGATTCGACAGTCGCCAGGACTTGCAGCCCAACGCGATGCGCCATCTGGATGGCTGCCTCTCCGACGCCCCTGGATGCAGGGTGGATGAGGATGAACTGATCCTTTTGCACCCGTGCCCGCTCAATTAGAGCGTACCATGCGGTGCAGTGGGTGAGCGGCATCATTGCACCCTCTTCGAAACTCATATAATCCGGCAAGAGTACGCAACTGTCAGCCTTGACTGTGAGTGCCGTGCAGAGTGCTCCGGGATGGCACACAACGACTCGGTCGCCGGGCTTGAACTGTCCCACTGCGGATCCTGAATGAAGCACAATACCGGCTGCAGCGAATCCAATATCTTTACTGGGCAACTGGCCCATGACAGCCATGACGTCCCTAGCACTGGCTTTGGTATTAGACCTGTAATAGTACACATTGAGCTTTGGCAAACTTACCTAACTGGTGATGCTTTGACCACAATCTCTACATCGTCCTCCTCGAGACTCGTGTATGTGGTACTGGGATCCTTGTCAAAGCAAAGGGAGCTGAGTACGCCAGCATTTTGAATCGAAAGCTTCAGGGGCTGGGAAGCTTCGCCGATCACAGCGGTGCTGAGGGTCTTGCTATGCGCAGGATCCAACAGATGCAGCTGGTCATTCGTGGCATCGTCCTCGAGGACTCGGCTGACGTGGATGACCCCGTTGTCGATCATGAACTCATTGTCTCCGCCGCCGTCCATGAAGGCACGCAGGATGAGCTCGGCTGTTGTGCTCAGATCCTGGGAGCTCGCAAGATCAAATTGTAGAGTGTGGAAGGCAAGGCCCGGCTCTTCATTTCGTACAGTGCGCGCCAACCCGGCAACTATCGCACTCGAGGGCTCGCTGTGTCCCGAGACCCAGAGAGTCTTGGTTGCCTCCAACATCAGATTCTTTACGCGCTCAAAGTCTGTCTCTGAAGGGTCGTCCATGATAGCACGATCCACTTCCAGGAGCGAAATGCATGGATTTCCAGTCCAGGAGTGGGTGTTGTCGTCCCATGGGACCGAGACTGCTGCGCGTCCACGACTGTCCAGACACTTCAGCAGTTGGTGGGAGAGGCGCTTGGCCGCGGGAGATGGACTAGTGCCGTGGATGATGACGACTTCATTGTCTTGTTGAGGACTGGCGTGCCCATTGGCCAGCTCGTCGGATTTGGAGGCCAGGAGAAGAGCCAGCCTTTTGCCTTCGACATCTTGGAAATCGTCGATCTTGAAACAGTTGGAGAGACCGATGGACCTGCACCGTGTCTCAGCAACGTCGAATTCGTCGTCTGGCACAATCAAGCACAGTCGTCCATCGTTAGCAAGTAGGTCGACGGAGTTCCGTACCAATAGTCCCATGTCATCTGAGCTGGATGAGTCCAGGTTCATGATGATCAGATCGTTGGTCGGCAACGGTGCCTCGGGCCGAGGAATGGACTGGGCTAGGTCTTGCAATTCGATCCGGATATCTTTGGACTCAGAACAGTTTTCTTCAGCAATTTGTCGTGTGTGTTCATCAGCACACCAAATTGTGCAATCGGCTGTCTTCAAGACGTCGGAAAAACCCGGTAGCTGAGGAAGAATTGGCCGAGCTGTGTTCAGGGTGAAAGCCTCGGAAATTGACAAGCCTGGATTGGAATGGTGCAACAGCTTGATCAGCTCCGAGAGGGCTTCATACACCTGTTCTAAAGTTTGAGCTTCAGTATTCGCCTGGAAATCGGCATATGGCTTTGCACAGGCTTCTTTGATGACTCTTTCCTGGTCCTTGGGTGGTAGAAGCTTGATGGAGGGCTTCCAAACAAGGGAACTACAAACACTCCGAGGAGACTGGGAATCGAGGCTTTCAACATGACCTCCAACCTCTTGCAGGCACAGGCCTGAAATCTTGACGGCTGGAGTGTTCGTTTTGCCATCGCCAATGACCAATTCAGCCACTACCTCCCTGAATCCACGGCTGGTGATATCCGAGAATCCTTTCAGCTGTGCGCCGGCGTTGCAGGGTATGTCGGCTGTTACTACAACCTCGTCGATAGTCTTCGGCACCATGAGCTGTGTCATCCCATCCTGGCTCCCCGTGAGGGCTCCGAAGATCAAGTGGAAGATGGCGTCCAGCGTCGCGGGGTGAATGATATGTGGCCTCGGCGTCTGGTCCAGCCCTAGATCAGGTATGGTGATGGTGCCGTAGCCACGGCCCCCGCCAGCCCGGATATCCTTGGCGTTCTGAAAGCTAGGTCCATAGTGGAAACCCACATCAGATAGAGACTGGTAGAAGATGTCATCGTTTACCGAAGACAAGTTGGCACAAGGCGTCAGCTGCTCTTGGACTTGACCGGCCATGGACGAGTCGTATTCGACCATGACGAGACCAGAGCAGTGTCGAACCAGTGCCGCGTCACCTCTACAGCTTGCGATGTTGAATTCATTCCACAGCGATGCCTCCTGGGCGTCATGAGAATCAGACAGACTTGGTCTCAAAGAGACGGAATACTCGACTTCCTCGCCCTCGTCGATGCCCAGCGCGGCGCTCAGACGGATATTTCGCAGACAGAAGCCTGCCGCTGTCCGGGAAGTATCGGCACACAAGAGGGCAGCTTCGATGGCCGAGGCGATGAACCCCGCCGCCGGATAGAAGGCGGTTCCCTGGATTTTGTGATCTTGAAGCCATGTCTGTTTAGACAGTCGAATACGGTGTGTCCAAACACGCTCGCCGGTGACGAATCCTGGAGTCAGTGCTCCGAGAAGGCTGTTGTACGGCATGGATCGCAGTCTGTACTCTTTCGCCACCCGTGTCTCTGCCCAGTGGCTCTGCGAGTGGTTCCATGGGTAAGCTGGCAGATCGACAAGCGGCCGGGGCGTTCTCGTCTTGGTGTGATTGAACTCTCGGAAACGCACTGGGTACCCCTGAGCAGATAGGGAGCCCGCGAGGCTCAAAGCCGTGTCAACTCCGTTTTGATTTCTCAGAAGAACGGAGTGATACGGTAGATCGGAAATGCCAATATTCTGCAGACTCTGGGTGGACGGTCCTTGTAATGCGGCATGGGGCCCGACCTCGACGAGAAGATCCAAGGCCTTCTCATTGGTCGCGAGCTGCTGTACTGCTGTGGCGAACTGGACGGGTGATATCAGGTTCCTGACCCAGTAGGCGGAAACGAGCTCCCCTGGCTGGACCAACTCCCCGGTGACACTGGAGTACATGTTGCACTTTCCTGGGGTGAAATTGGTCGATATGTCAGCAATGGTCTCCCAGTAGCCGCGGGCGACAAGCTGCATATGAGGCGAGTGATACGCGACATCCACCTGCAGCTTGCGGACGAAGATCCCCCTCTCTAGGAGGGCGTCGTAGACCATGTCGACGGCCTCTGCGTCGCCCGACAAGGTGACGCTCCCCGGGGAGTTCACACACGCAACGTGAACCTTCTTCGGGGCCAGCTTTGAGATGATATCGCCAGCGGCTTCGGGAGATATCCCAACTGCCATCATGGAACCCTCGATCCCACAGGCCTTGAGCTTCGCAGACAACACTCCGCGGAAATATGCCACCCTCCAAGCGTCCTCCCGAGAGATGGAACCCTGGCAGTACGCGGCTGCGATCTCTCCGCTCGAGTGTCCGACGACTGCCACTGGTCTGATGTCCCAGGATTCGAGGAGTTCCACGAGGGCGACTTGAAGGATAGTGCAAAGGCCCTGGCTGTATAGTGGCTTCCGGAGCCTCGAAGTGGACTTTCCCCTTTCAAGCTCCTCGCAGGCAGAGAACGTGCACCCTAACTGGTCCTGTAAGAAGCGATCCGCGGCCTCGACGCTGTCTCGGAACACCGGGTATTGCATGAGGTCCATGCCCATGCGGGCCCATTGGGCACCCTGACCGGTGAAGACGAAACCTAGACGAGGTTTGCGTGATGACGGACGTGTTGGCAGTGTCGTGTTGTCCGCTACCAGAGCAGTCTGCAACTCTTCGAGTGACGAAGCAATGAAATGAGTTTTCCACTGCAAATGCGAACGCCTCTCACTAAGAGTGAAGGCCAGATCATCGAGGAAGCTGTTTCTCTCCTTCACACCACTCAATTGATCCGACTTGTTCGCCAGATATTCCGCCAGGGCGAGCTTGACTCTCCCCAGCCCCTCTTTGTCATGGGCACTGATGGGAAAGACTCGGCAGATGGATGAGCCTGGCGTATTTCCAGTGTTGGAGACGCCGTTCACCTGGAAGAGCTTGGTGGCGTGATTGCCAGACAACCGACTTTGGTCAAGGTAGCTGCATGCGTCGTCCAGAATGACATGGGCGTTGGCTCCTCCGTATCCGAACGAGTTGACGCTGATGCGACGGGGTCCCTCGTTGGGCCAGGGCATTACCGCAGTAGGCACCTGAAGATGATGCTCGTCGAACTTAATCTTCGGATTGGGATTCTTGAAGTGAATGTTGGGAGGGATGATGCCTTTTTCTAGCATCATCACACTCTTGATCACGCCCGCGAGTCCAGCGGCGGCCTCCAAATGACCAATCTGGGGAGTGTTAGTTTTGTTACTAGAACAGTTGGATTATTAAACCTACATTGGGCTTGACTGATCCCACGATCAGCTTCTGGTCTTTGGAGAATGCTGCTGCAATTGTCTTGGACAATGCCATGGTCTCCTCAAAGTCTCCGACTTGTGTACCGGTTCCCTACGAGATACCACTGTTAGAGCAGATATTCTGATGAAGCTAGACCAAACGTTGACAATGCTTACATGTGCCTCAACATATCCAGTTCCATCAAGCCCCAAGCCTGCGTAGCGATAGACGCTCCGTATCAGAGACGCCTGTGCATCCGAGCTAGGCTGTGTGAAGCCCTTGGTCTGGCCGTCTTGGTTCGCCGCTGTCCCCCGGATCACTGCACGGATGGGGTCTCCGTCAGCAATGGCGAGGTCCAGTGGCTTGACAACAACCACTGCGAATCCTTCACCACGTCCGTACCCATTGGCTGACTGATCAAACGTCTTGCACTTCCCGTCGGGTGCGAGGAATCCCTGCCCAGCCTCGAACATGAACATATCTGGGCTGATCATCAGATTGCAGCCGCCGACGATTGCCATCTGTGACTCCCCGGCTCGCAGGCTCTGGCATGCAAGATGAAGAGCGACCAAGCTTGATGAACAGGCCGTGTCCATGGTCAGGCTTGGCCCTTTCAAGTCGAAGAGCCAAGATACCCGATTTGACAGTGAAGTCGTCTGTAGTCCAGTTACCGAGAATGGAATGGCCGACTCAGCGTCTCGACACACGAGCTCTTTGTAGTCATTTGTGAATTGGCCCATATAGACGCCCGTGTCGGTACCTGTCAGGTCCTTCAATGGATATCCGCCGGTCTCGAGTGCTTCATAGACTACCTCCAGCATGAGGCGTTGCTGGGGGTCCATGGCACGAGCCTCTGCTCGGGGAATGCGAAAGAAACTTGAATCGAAAAGCGAGATATCTTCTTGAAGAAAATGGCCGCCATCGGGAACGGTTGCGGAAAGCGCGTCAGGATTAAACCTGGTCTTGGGAATTGGCGTCCACGCGGCTGTCACAGATCCAAGTTATTGAAAAGTCACCAGCAGAACGCAGCATCCATATTGAAGAACCTACATTTTCCATTGCACAATGAGTCCCAAAACTGGCTCAAATTCTTCCCATCACCCGGTAGCCGGCACGCCAGGCCCGTGATGGCTATTGGGCGGTTGGGGTTGGTCTCATTAATAGTCATTGCTGCGCCGGTGACTCTAATTTGTATGTGTCTGTTCGGCTGTGATTCTGATCTGACTGGCAGATTCCAGAGTGTCTGTTGAAGACGAGAGTAGACAAAGAAAAGAAGGAGTGGAGTGGCTATTGACGAACAAGACTTAGAATCGAAGAGAAACTGATGAGCTTTTGTGTTTGAAAGGCCAGCAACATGTTCCGTTTAGCCTCACCAACCACGAACAAATTTAGAACTGGTAGCTCATAAAGAGGAAGGCTAGAACTGCAATCAAAGAGCAGCCGTTGCAGCCGGTGCGGCCGACGATCTACTGTGAGGATGGTTGTTCTGGACCGTGAGGATTCAAATCCCTATCTCCATAAACGACACACAGTTGTCTGGCTATCAAAAGCTCATCACATGGTTGACCACTCTACAGATCCTTCTTCCTCTAGTCAACAACTCCACAGCCAATACCATGTAGTCTACTGCTTCGTCTCCCGAGGGACGATTTTACCGTCGTGCCGATACACCGGCCAGTCCATCATGCATATCCCACTGTATTTTTAGCGAAGATGGTTGCATTATCCGACGGATTCCCTTGATAGGAATCGTTGAATCCTATTAATACGGGTCAAGATGCCACTGTGGGGGGGGGGGGCACACACAAAAGCGGCCGACCGTCACGAAGAAGCAAAGGTCCATGGAGTGATGTGTATGCACAAAGCCAGAAATGATAACACCATCCCGGGGAGCCCCTTGCTTCTACTCAAGCGCCGTATGTAAGCAAGTAAGCACATGTGCATTTACCCTATCAACTCATCATACCCTACCTCGGTCTTTAAATAGATCTTGGAAGCCCCGTTTATTGAATTAGCACGAACTCTGTGCAGCACTCCTGCGCTTACTGTGGACACCCCTTACAGTACCCTACAGACACACGCCGTACTGAAGTAGCCAGAGTCCGATGTCTTCAACAAAAATAAGCAATTACGGAGATATTCGACAAATAAATTGATTTCTCACGCTCTTGCCTTGTTTATCACCTGGCTTTCCTTTCTCGTGATTCGAGTCGTCTTTCCCCACCGCGCCCTGTTGTACTCTATCCCTGCAGCCCAATTCCATTTGCAAGAGATAGTCATCATGTCCGGCTCATCCGACAAGACCAAGATGGACAGTGATTCCATAGCAACAGACACGCTGCTGGAAACTTTGCGTACTTACCATAGCAAGATAGATGATGAGGAGACCAGGCATGGGGTCATGAGGGCCCTCACTAAGGTCATCGAGGATCTTGAGGAGCCCTTTGATCTCCTTATGCGTCTTGCCAATTCGGTACGTCATATGATGGAATCATTTTCGAGGAGAAAGCTAATCATCATCATTCAGGCCGACATGACGCCACTGATCAAAGTTGGCTACCAGCTCGGCGTGTTCAAGGCCCTCGCTGCCAGCCCCACGCCGCTCACTGTCGAGCAGTTGGGGGAGCCCACCAAGGCAGATACACGTCTTGTCAGAAGGGTGCTACGCTACCTAGCTGCCAACAGATTCATCAGTGAGGTCGACAAGGACCAATTCTCAGCCAGCAAGATGACGTACTGTCTTGCAGATCCGCGACTGGAGGGGGGTGTCAACATCTACTACGGGGTGATCGACCCAATGTTGCACGAGCTGCCAGCTGTCCTAGAAAGAGGCAGCTATCAGGACGTCGTTGGCAGTCCCTGTGTCTTTAACGCCGCGGCTAAGACGGACCTCACCTTCTACGACTGGTTGAAAGACAAGCCGGAAATGGTCAAGGATTTCCAGAAGATGTTGTCCCTTCAGCTGATGGCGATATCCACATCCATCAGGGCTGTAGACTGGTTGAGCGTCATCCCGTTCCCCAAGTCCGTCGATCCATCAGACGTGCCGTTCTTTGTGGATGTTGGCGGTAACATGGGCGACCGGTGTCTTGAGCTTCTCAAAAAGCACCCGCAGTTCAAAGGTCACGTCGTTGTGCAAGACTTGGAAGAAGTGGTCAAGTTTGCCCCTGCCCTGGATGGCATGAAATTCCAGGGGCACGACTTTTTCACACCACAGCCAGTTCAAGGTCAGTCACACCTTAATTAATGCCCAGCTGGCGGATTGTCGCTGATTGTTTCTCGCACGAATTTTAGGAGCCCGTTACTACTATCTCCGCACCATTCTACACAACTGGGACGATGACAGATCGGTGGAGATTCTTCGCAATCTAGTCCCTGCGCTCGGGCCCGATTCCCAGATCCTGATTGATGAAATGGCGGTACCGAACACTGAGGCGCACATTTGGCCGAGTGTCCAAGACTTGCTCATGATGATGACATTTGGTGCCAGGGAGCGCACGCTGGATGACTGGACGGAGCTATTGGGGAGAGCCGGGCTGGAGATCGTTGACATTAAGACGTACGCGCCGGTTATGAGGACTTCGATCATTTTTGCGCAGCTGAAGTAGCTCCAGTTGTCCAAATGGCTGGATTCAACAGACAAATTGTTATTTCCGCCCTTTGCTTATGTGCGTCACTCGACATGTGTGATTTGTTTCCTTGGCGCCCAGAGTGCCTTGGAATACTAATCAACGGAATATCTGATTTTATTGGATTGCCGGATTATCGGGACCCTTCACCGGCGGATTTTAATTACAGCTGTGCATTGCCAAACACTGCGACTTGAAGTCGTGGGAAGTCAAGAGCCCCAGTGCGATTTACGTGGAGCTCTGAGAGCCTACCACCCAATATTTTCATGGAACACAAGTTGATCAGATAGTAAAATTAAGTTCATGTAGGTCAGCCCATGTCACACATGCATGGCACGTAAATCCCGAAGTATCATTTCGTGGTGTGTGTGATTGTTGTGCAGGTTTCATCCGCCATGCATCAGTCACATGCATGTGTTCTATGTAATCCCAGGACTCCCTGGCGACCTTTCTCTTGGTTGATAGTATCGTCAGCATTCCCCACGTGGCGAGCGGCACACCATCTTCATTGACAAGAGGCCTCGTAAGGCTAGCCCTTCTGGGACCTCAACAGCAGCAGGCTTTTTTCCTTTTTTCTTTTTTTCCGTTCAGTAATAAAAGAAACCCAGGGGATATCTGCGGTGCAAGAGCTATAAGCTTCTTTCCGGCGACATCACTGGACTCGTATTGCTGTCCTTTGCCAATTGGATATCCGCTGATACAAGTTTTACAGGGACAAATCGGGTTGTGATGGTACTACCAGGTTCTGCCACGTTGCCGTCAGAATTTGTGCATCATAATTCATTCCTACACAAGTTCACCACTTTGGTCCAGATGCAAGCCCTATTGGGATGCATATTGTCACCCCTTCTTGTCAGCAGCCCAAAGTCTAGTTGAGAATGCCGTGACCCTGACGCATACTGCTCCCAATGTCCAGATGCGTCTGTAGTATTTCTTCCAGAATGGCATTTTTCTCACGTCAACACTAAGTTCTAATGCGCGCAGAAACTCGGGCACACCTTTGTGCCCGAACAATGATTCACACCTTCATTCTGAGCCCTTCATTCCGAGGCCTTCATTCCGAGCCCTGCCAACACCCGAGGCTACCAGTGGAAATTCCTGCGTCTATCTTGCGTGATATGATTGCAACAGAAGTATCTCATCCACCAATATCAACGTGATTCCAGGCACATATGAAGGATTTCTAATCACTAAATCTCACCCTGTCCATTCGGCAATCAGGTGAGGTACTGCACCTGGATATCTTCCAGAAGTGCCGGCAGGATCATCTTGCTTTTGCCTTTCGGTATCGCAACCAATTGTATATCTTCAGCCATTGAGTCTAGACACGTGAATGCGTGCCTAGGCGCCCATGCAAGCAGGTATGCTGTCAGCCCCCCAAGGAGATGGAAGTCAACACCACCAATCCCCCCCTGAACAGCCAAAATCCTTCGCATCCGAATGCGGACCATCCAACACGTCAGCCTCATGCACACTTTCAAACACATTCAGGTACTTCATGTATCTGTTTCCACCATCTCTACAATAATAATAATAAGAGTCTGACGTTATGTTGGATAGATGCATATCCGTATTGCCGTACAAGGATTCTTTGACTTAGATGTAGACGGCCGCTTGGGCGAGCTGCCAGTTGGGTAAGCACTATCAGCAACAATATCTCGAAGATAACGTCAAACTGGACTCGGTAAGCTCGACGTTACCTGAAAAATAGGGCGCCCAGAATTGAACAGAAAAAGGAAATATCAATGCAACAGGCTATTTTCAGAATCTGTCTCGGCACAGGCAATGCCTCGGGGACTCAAATGTTTGTTGATAGGCACGTAGCTAGAGAGTCCACGGGGTGGAAGATGGGGGGGAGGGAATAGAGTAAATATCTGGCAGCATCTCAAAACTTGTCATTCACATCAATCCTTTGTGCTTCAATCGTGATCTGCCTTACGGTCCTTTCTCTCAACTCACGCAGAATCAACTTCAACACTCGCAATGGCAGCTTCAACAGCCTACAAGCATCTGCTCGTCTTTGGGGATCAGTCGGTTGAGAAACTGACTGCAATACAAGCCCTTGTACATAGTTCAAAATGCGATCCAGCTGCCAGGAGGTTCTTGCAAGAGGCCATCGATGTCATCCAGCTCGCATTCAATCAGCTGGGACCAGAAGAACATGGCTGGCACAAGACCTTGGACTCTCTCCTGGGACTCGCGGAGGAATACGACGCTTCCAATGACGACAACATCATTGTATCAACCGCATTGGCATGCGCTGGGAGACTGGGACAGCTCATCTGGTAAGTCCATCTGGTCCCGCCGGATTTCAACATCATCTCATATGTAAACAGTTACGCCCACGAGAATCCGACTACTCTCGGCTCGCTCGGGAAACCAGTCGATATCATCGCTCTTTGCGGAGGCCTCCTTCCTGCCGCCGTAGCCGTGGCAGCCCAGGATACCAGCGAGCTCTTCTTATTATCCCGGGAGATTCTTTCTGTGGGCATCAGGCTGGCTGCCCAGGTCAATCGGAATATGAAGTTGATCGACCAGTCACCAGAAAGCTGGGGGAAAACATACACGGGCATTTCATCTGCCACCGTTCAGAGCATTCTAGAAAGATTTCATAGAGATCAGGTGTGTACAAGGTCTCTGGCGTTTTCCAGATATATGCCGTGGCTAATACTTGTGACAGGACGTTCCTGAATCTAGAAGAGTCACCATCGGTGTAGAAGCGAAAGATTGGCTTACTTTGATCGGCCCTCCGTCGTCCCTGAAGCAGTTGGCGTCTTGGTCACCGGAGATCAGGGACGCGTCACATATCCGAACCAGCGTCACTGGCCCCATACACACCAAACATGCACCGAAGATCGACATTCCCAAAGTTCTTGGGAACTCACCCCTCTTGCAAACCCCAATCGATCATGCCAAAGCACGCATGTTTTCGCCAAGCTCGTGCAAGCAGTATTCCCACCTGACACTGGCTGGTCTCCTCGGGGAGATTGTGGAGGATATTGCACACAATGTTCTCCGCGTCACTGATGTGGTCCACACTTGCGTGTCCACGCTGGATGCGTCAAAGGATGTCAAGGTGTCAGTAATGGGCCCAACAAATCATTTGGCTGCCGTCAAGATGGCGCTGCAAGCCAACGGGATTGAATACCAAGTCCGACAACCGGTGATGACGCCCAAGAACGAGAACAGTCGTGGAGGTTCTGATCTCATTGCCATTGTAGGAATGGCGGGAAGGTTCCCCGGCAGTGAAACGGTGGACGGCTTCTGGGAAGACCTGATGGCTGGAAAGTGCCACATCAAGGAGGTATGTACTACCCTGCAGAAAGTTGACAAGTGCGATGCTTACAAGCGTCATCTAACAGGTCCCAAAAAGCCGATTCGACCTCGACAGCTGCTATGACTCCACCGGGGACGAGAAAAACTCGACCACTGCGAAGCATGGTGCTTGGATCGACAACCCGGGCTTCTTTGACCACCGACTCTTCAACATTTCGCCACGAGAGGCCGCACAGCTGGATCCAGGCCATCGCCTGCTTCTCATGGTCGCTTACGAGGCACTGCAGTCTGCCGGCTATTCGGATAGTAGCCTGGCGAATGGAAGCACCAGGATCGCCTCCTATTTCGGCCAAGCCGCAGATGAGTGGCGAGAGATCTTGAATCAAAAAGGAGCTGATATTCATTATGTCCCTGGATTCAGTCGAGCCTTTGGTGTTGGCCGGCTGAACTTCCATTTCAATTGGAGCGGCAGCGCTGTCTCGCTCGACACGGCGTGTTCGACCAGCTCAACAGCCGTTAACCTTGCCAGGTCAGCCCTGATAGCGCGCGAATGCGACATGGCACTAGCTGGTGGCTACTCAGTCATCAATTCGCCCACAGTGTTCTCAGGCCTGAGCAGATCGGGCATGTTGTCCACCACAGGGGGCTGCAGAACCTTTCATGCCGACGCCGATGGGTACGCCCGGGCAGAGGGTGCTGGAGTCGTCGTGCTGAAGCGGCTAGAGGATGCCATTTCTGATAATGACAACATCCTGGCTGTCATCAGGGGTTCTGCCAGGATGCACAGCCCTACCGCGGATTCCATGACCCATCCGAGTGCTGCGTCCCAGCAGATGGCCTACAATGAAGTCTTGCGGCAATCCGCACTGAGCGAGGACGAAATCGCTTATGTGGAAATGCATGGGACGGGCACCCAAGCTGGCGATTTCGAGGAGATGACTTCTGTCGTCAACACGTTTGCCATTCGACGAAAGCGGGACAACCCTTTGACTGTCGGAGCCGTCAAGGCTGCGGTGGGCCACGGCGAAGGCGTAAGTAACCTGGAGTGTCAGACCCCATTTCAGAGTACAAGAAGACTAACTCGAGTTTGCTATAGGCGGCCGGGGTCACGTCACTCATCAAAACGATTCTGATGCTGAGAGAGCGTGCGATTCCTCCTCAGCCCGGCTGGCCCTTCACACTCAATCCGACCTTCCCACCTTTAGCCAAACACAATGTCAGGATATCGACCAAAACCACTTCCTTGAAACCGAGTCCAAAGGGTGACAAGAGAGTCAAGATGATTGTCAACAGCTTTGACGCGTCGGTAAGTAGGATGATGAAGAAATGCTGCATTGCAATGAACCCAGCGCGCTAATTTGTCTCTGCCAGGGAGGTAATACTGTCATAGCCATCGAAGAAGCCCCATCCCGTCCGCCTAAACGCAAGGATATTCGAGCTTGGCATGCAGTAGCCATATCCGGCCGCACAGCAAAGTCGTTGCAGGGAAATCGAGAGAGACTTCTTGATTATCTTGAGCGACATCCCGACACAAAGCTAGCAGATTTAGCTTACTCGACTACCGCCCGTCGGGTACATGAACAACTTCGCGTAGCGTACACTGGGAATTCGACCAAGAGCCTCATCACTCACTTACGACAAGACATGGCAAAACAGTCTAACGTGCCAAAGACGAGCTTAAGGCTACGGAAATGTGTCTTTCTCTTCACTGGTCAAGGGTCGCATTATGCTGGCATGGGGGCTGAACTGTTCCGGGAGTGCCATCAATTTCGGGAGGCGCTCATGTCCTACCAAGATATGGCTACTATGATTGGGCTGCCATACTTCATCGACATGATATCGGATCCCGATGTTGATGTGTCTCGGCAGTCGACCGTCAAGATCCAAGTTGCCCTGACAGCCCTGGAGATGGCTTTGGCGCACCTCATGAAGTGCTATGGCATTACTCCGAGTATTGTCATCGGGCACAGCCTAGGCGAGTATGCAGCACTCTGTGTTGCTGGTGTCTTGTCTGTCAGCGACACCTTGCTCCTTGTCGGCAAGCGAGCAGCTCTCATGGAGAAGCATCTCCAGCCCAACACTCACGCCATGGTGGTGGCGAATATGGCGGAGCCACAACTCAAGGCATGTTTCACTGAGCTGAAGGTTGACTCGTGTCAAGTCGCATGTGCAAACGCTCCCTCGATAACAGTAGCCAGCGGGAAGGCGGACGATATTGAAAGAGTCAAAGCACAAGTAGACGAAAACGGTGGCAAGACAACGCTACTGCGAGTACCTTATGGTTTCCATTCCGAACAGGTGGAGCCAATACTCGAGGACTTCCGGCAAATCTGCAGAGGGACAACTTTCCTGGAACCGGAAATCCCGATTGCCTCAACTCTGTCAGGAAAGATCGAGACAGAAGCAGATGCTTTCTCCAATGATTATCTGGCACGCCAAGCTCGCCAAAAGGTCGACTTTGTAGGGGCCCTTCGAGCAATTGAGGCAACGGGGTCCTACGGAGATGATTCCCTGTGGCTGGAGATCGGACCGGAACCTGTTTGTTTGGGACTCGCTCGTAACACTCTGCACCTGCCTGCATCGCAAACTCTCCCAACAATCAAATCTGGCGAGAGCAACTGGAAGACGGTATCTTCAATTTTGAAGCGAGCCTACGAGTCGGGCATCTCGGTCAACTGGGCTGAGGTGCACAGGGGTTTCAAAGACTCTCTGACAGTACTGGACCTGCCCTTCTACGCATTCGATTGTCAAGACTTCTGGACGCCTTACGTCAAGCCCGACCATGTTACGGAGTCCTCGGAAAAGTCCTCCCTGGCCCCGACGCCGGTCCTGCCGATGAAGTCTCGTCAGTTTCTTTCAAACTCTGTTCAACATGTCGAGGACGAGGTGGTAGAGGGTCAATCGATCAAAGCTGTCTTCGTCTCGGATATCTCCGATCCATATCTACTCAAGGCTATCCAAGGGCATGCTATCCTTGGCCATACGATCTGTTCCCTGGGTATTTTCCATGACATGGCACTCACTGCCGCCAAATATGTCCACGGCAAGCTGCACGACCAGTCCCAGCCACCGTCCATGTCTATTTGGGATATCAACATAACTCAGGCCCTCAGTGTTTCTGATGCGAATCTTGACTCGATTATTCGTGTCTCGAGTTCTTATGACGCAACTGAGAATGGTGCCCACATCCAGTTCCACTCCCAGACTGGAGACAAGACATCATCCCATGCCGAATGTCGAGTCGTCTTCGAGGTCGATCCTACGCCGAGTTTAGACATGTCTCAATCGTTTCTCCTACGGTCAAGAATGAACTGGCTGAAAGAACAAGCAAAAACGGGAGGAGCGCATCGGCTCCTAAAGCCGATCGTCTACCAACTTTTCTCAGATGTCGTCCAGTACTCTTCAACATACCAATCGTTGGAAGAAGTTACCTTGGATGCCGCTTCAAATGATGCTGTTGCTACAGTGAGAATCCCGAAAGTATCTGATTTGGGAAAATTCCACTTGAGCCCCTACTGGGCAGACGCCTGCGTACAGCTCACTGGATTTATCCAGAATTCGGGTTTGAAATACCCAAAAGATCTCGCCTGCTTGGCTACTGGGTTGGACTCTTGGCAATCCACCAAAGACGTCTCGGCTGGCAAGACGTATACTGTCTACGCCTGTCTACAAGATACTTCCAACAGTCATGTCGTCCAGGGCGATTGCTATCTCTTCCAAGACGACGAGATCATCCAGGTCACAAAAGGGATAAAGTTCTTGAAACTCAACAGGGTCGCCGCAAGTGGACTCCTGGGAAACCCAGAGGCGAGGCAAAAGCAGCCAAGCAAGGCTCGCCTTGAACCTGCAAGCCAGACACAAGAGCTATCTCGGACTCGTGGTACTACCGACGAACACAAGGACACCGTGGCTGACAGTCCCCACAAATGGCCCGAATCATTCGGGAAAACCCACGGGCAGACTGACATTGACGACGTAGTACCTGCTGTCGACATTGCGAGAATGATTGAACAGATGATCTCGATCGTTGCCCACGAAAGCGGATACGACACGAATGAGATGACGGACGACACAATGTACACCGACCTCGGCATTGACTCAGTCATGGCTATCAACATCCTAGCGAAGCTCGCCAGCCAAGCCGACATGCAATTGCCCGCAGCTTTCTTCCTGGAGAACAAGACGATCGGGGACTCCAAACAGGCTCTTCGAGATTTGTTCGGCGTTGAAACAGAAATGTCCACCTCAGAGACTGCCGCGTACCCCCAGACGCTGCCTTCTGCCGCCCCCAGTTCGGAAGCTACGCAGCTTTCCCCTGTGACATCCTTTGTCTCGTCAACGATGGCGCAGAGCTCACTCGCGGCATCAAATGACACGAGTGTGGAAGAAGTCAACTTACCAAAGTTTGATGATGTGCTGGAAACAACAGAGCAGAGCTCTCTAGTACATGCTGAACCAAGAATTGTCTGCAAGGCCATCCAGTACCAAAGAGGACGGTCCGAAGATTCCAAGAAGCTATTCTTTGTAGCAGATGAAACGGGATCAACTCTCGACTTCATCCACCTCCCCAAACTTGACGCAAACGTTGGGGTCTACGGCATTGAATCACCCCTGAGCGGAAACGTTGCCGGAACCGAAGTCACCTTCGAAGAGCTGGCGAGCGTCTACCGGGCGGCGATCCAAAAAGAACAGCCCTCGGGACCGTACCTCATAGGCGGAGTCTCCGCAGGGGCCATCATCGCCTACGAGGTTGCCCGGCAGCTTTTGGAAGCCGGAGAGAAAGTCCAAGGATTGCTGATCCTAGACTGCGATTCCACGAAGGTTGATCCCGGAAGAATCCAGGATGCTGACATAGATGCGGCCATGCTGTCGCCGCTCGCGAGGCCGGATCAGAAAGAACACGTCCAGAAGATAATCTCGCTCTGCAACTCCCACCAGGCCTTGGCCTTCTCACAGCTGATTGGCCCGAGATTTACCGTGCAGGTCTTGGGGAAGGACCAGGTCCCCAGTTCTGAGTGGCAAGACCTTATTCCCGGCTTGGTTGTGCAAAAAGGTGATATTGAAAGCGGTTCATTCCTGGAATTCTCTTCGGTAAGTTGCCCTTCAGAACATATTTACTGTGTTTCATAATGGTGATCATCAGCTAATTAGATATATCTTTTATTAGATTGCTTCACTGGGGAACATTTGTCGAAATCTGCTGAACGAGATGAAGGAGGATCAAGACTGAGTCACAAATGAACGGTAAATTCGGCATTTTGTCTGACAGACTGGGTGGCGGCTCAAGGGAAACTCAATAGGTAAACTAGAATAGCACGGAATAATGATATCAATGTTGCATAGATCTTTCGAGAATTTGGCATCAAATTGAATAAAGAGAAGTTGATTTATCTTTTGTCAAGCAAATGTGTGATCTTACGTCCAGGCCGAACCAAGTCGGTGTCACTTAATGACAGCGACGGAAACCTGTGGTGACACCGCAAGGGTGAGTGATAAGTGCATACACCGCTCAAGTTACTGCTGGTATCAGTGGATGTGGTGCTCTATGGAACATTGTATCATCATTCGAATATGAACGGGATATTCAACGCCCAATGCTCCAGTTTCCCAGATCATTCTGAAAAGCTTCACGCAACAGTCGTGCAAGATGAGTCACCTGTTGGCATACCGTCAACCAATATGAGACTTTGCAGCCTTCTCGAAAGTTTTGGGGTGTAATTTAGGTTCGGAAACACGGAAAAAAAAAGAATAAATCGGTCACTTACATATGGCTTGTAGACAATATTGAAGTGGTTCCCAGGCATTGTGGCAATGAATATCTTGCTCGATACTGGGAATAACGTCTCCCAGCCATTCGGACCGTGGTCAATCCGCTCCTCCAGTAGAAACCGAGTGACCTTGACACCACGGTCCAGTCCTGCTTGGATGGCACCACCTCGGGGTAGGACACCATCTGTTGCCCAGATAATGTGGACATCTGGAGCTGCTTCAACAGGAACCACTGACATTTTGGTGGGCTTGTACTGTTCTACAGCGTTGAGGGTAACTTCGAAGTGGTCAACGAGCCATTTCGGAGTTTGGCTGGAGTCTTTGTCGCCCATGAGCTGGTGGGAGGAAAGGTATCGGACAACATCCAGTGGCAGTGTCTCGAATTTGGTCCTGCACGGCGAATCAATGAGGATAATCTTGTCCACGACCTCTCCCTGGGATTGAAGGTATTTCATGACTTCGAAAGCGTAGTATCCTCCTGCAGACCAGCCACCCAGCCTGTAAGATCCGTGGGGTTGGATCTTCTGAATTCCTTGGGCCCAAATGGCAGAAAGATCCTCGACCGTGCATGTGTATCCGCCGGGGTCTGCAAGGAACGGGCTATGCATGGCGTAGAGACAACAGTCAGGGGCTGGCGCCGTCAAACGAGCGTAAGCCATTGCCGAACCGCTGCCGTCAGGCAGTAGAAACAGGTTCTTTGAATCCTTCGAAGGATTTCCTCGAATAAGAACTGGCAAGGCGGCTGGACTTTTTGCCTTGGTCTGCGGCTTCGTCTTTCCTTCTTCGGCTACTGCTTTAGTTGTCGCTTTGACTGTCGTTGTTGTCGCCGCGTTATACGATTTATCAATATGCTGCCTGAAGTGTCCAACGTCTTGAGCCTTCTGGAACACGTCTTCGGGCAGTTGCAAGCCCAACTCCTCCGAGATCTTGCGGACGATGACTCGCCCTAAGATCGGATCAATGCCAAGTTGAGAGAACGGAGCCTCTGCATCTTGCAGTTCATCTACTCCAACATCAAGTTCGTGAGCAATGATGTCTAGGACCTTGTTGAAAGTTTTTTCCGAGGCATATTCCATTGCGATTGGTGCGTAGAAGTGACAAATGAGTGGGGGTAGGAGACGGAGAGACATGCGAAACCTCGTCTGCCTGGAAGTTCTGTAGGAGACCCGTACGAGGCCCAATGTCTCAGGGCATTCCGAATTCGGGGGTTGATTTCCCACCCTGTTTTCAAATTTGCACGTACAGAAAATGATGTAAACGAGGCAGTCGACACCACAGAAGGCGACATGGTGTAGTATTGGGCTTACTGTATCACATGCTACCCACCCTGGGAACTGAGCAACACTAACATGGTACATGCTCCTGTTGTGATGCGGCTAAGACGCCAGTAGTCTTGCCGCATGTGCTGTCTGGATGTTACCGGATAAATTGAGTTCCTCTTGTGCTGACCACCTCTGCATTCTCACTTCAGCCTCATGAATAAACCCCCACACGAGTCGAGTATTTCTTGACAGACTGGTGCCAGCGTGTATCGTCAGGGCAATGATATGAGGGCATCAAGGAAAATTTCAAAATATGACGTGGATGTCAGATAAGCCGTAGGGAGAATGGAACGGTTGCTGACGCCAGCAACCCCTTTGGTCTTTCACGTTCTCGCCAGCCATGGAAAGTCTGCTCGCAGGCCTGTGTAATGACTGTTCTGTGACCGTATGAGTCACTTTTTTACTTCAAATTTCAAGCAGAAGTGAGCCCAGCAGCTTAGAAACCAGTGTTCTTTCTTTTGGGACTCCAATTAAGTGAGATCAGTGAGAGGTATATGGCAGTACTACTTATAGCATATGGCTGATCAAGTATAGGATAGAGATTTACGGGTGATCCATCAAACTTAGTCATAACCTCTTCTGCATTCACTCTGTCCTGTGTTCAACATATCATACCCGTGGCGGGTAAACGTTTTAATGCGGCCCTTCGTACATGCATAATTATAGCTTGATCGGGCAAGAAGTGGCTCATTGCATATCCGGGGTTTTCTATGTAGCTTACAGGAACCTTGGTACAAAGTTTACGCAGTAAGCAGGGTGTCTCTACGCTAGCGTGCTTTGGATAAGCTCCGTGCAATAAGGAAGGCACCTCTAGATTTTTCAAGGCACTGTTGGCGCAATACCCAGCGCTGACGTGCAGCAAGGAGGGTATCGCTGTGTTGACGTGCTTCGGATAAACTCCGTGCAATAAGAAGAGTACTACCTCTACGCTGACATGCAGCAAGGAGGGTATCGCTGTGCTGATGTGCAGCAGGGTGGGTGGGTATCCCTCTGCGCACGTGGAGACAGGGGGTACCTCAACCTTGGAATGCTCGGCGGTTTAAATAAGGCCCGCAGTGACACGCTTTATGTATACTTCGTATGTGAATATTAACTTCTGTCAAGAAAGCTTTAAAATATATTTGAATTCTAGTGAAAATGTCTATACTACTTTTACAAGTGGCCTTTTCTTCCCAAGAACTTGATAATAAAATTAAATAAACTTTTTTATTTATTAGCTGTGAAAGGGCTACGAGCTGTTTTTAAAGTAGAATATGCCTGGCGTTTCTGCACTACGCCGCAGAGAATTATTTACTCCATAATACAACTGCTCATTGCGAAGTGGCAAATCTCTTCAAAGCGGGATCAATTACATCTCTTGTACTCATACTTTCGATCCCTAATTCCGGGAACTTGAATTTCAACATGGATACCCAACGAATCGATACCCACGCGCACTTTCTCCCTCCTTCTTACAGACAGGCCTGCTTCGAGGCTGGCCATGGCGAGCCTGACGGGATGCCTGCATTGCCGGTAAATTCAGGACTCTCTGCAATTTAATTGGGCGGGATGCTAATCAGACGAAAGCAATGGACCAAAGAGGGTCACCTGGACTTTATGGAGAAGGCAGGCATTGCAAAATCCATCTTGAGCATCTCGTCTCCCGGAACACATTTGATCCCAGGCAATGATGAGCTCGCCCTGCGAGTAACGAGGGAGTGCAATGAATTCGCTGCCGAACTCAAAAAGCAGCATCCGGACAAGTTTGGCTTCTGGGCGTCTTTACCTCTTCCTGATGTCACGGGCAGCCTGGAAGAGGTCGCCCACTCTTTTGACGTGCTGAATGCCGACGGTATAGCAGTCAAGACCAACATGCATGGTGTCTACATGGGCGACCCTGTCCTCGATCCGGTCTTTGAGGAACTGAATCGAAGACACGCCACGGTTTTCATGCATCCTACCAGCCCGTGCATTGGCGACGGTCACACGGCCCACGCGGCAAGCCCGTTGGACCATTTCCCAAATCCAATGTTTGAGTTCTTCTTCGACACTGCGCGAGCCGTCATCAATATGTTCATGACAGGATTTGTGGACAAATTCCCGAACATCAAACTCATCACATGCCACGCCGGTGGTGCTCTACCTCCACTTGTGGAGCGTATGACCAACGTTGCCACCGCTGTCCTGGGCCATCCTCCCGAATTCAACACCCAAGCAGTCAAGCGCATATTCGGACGACAGTTTTATTTCGATCTGGCTGGATACGTATTCCCGGATCAGATCCATGGCATGCTTAGATATGTAGACACGAGTCGGCTGTTGTATGGGACGGATTATCCATTCACACCTGGGAGTGGTGCTCTTGGGATGAGTCGCATAATGGACACCGAGCTGCCTCGGGTATTTTCAGATCGGGATGAATGTAGAGCAATCCTCGCTGATAATGCGATGAAGTTGTTAGAGGGGGCTGGCGGCCGCTCCGGGTAGGTCGGCTGTCCACCGGCCCCAATGGCGGCCAGTCAACTGTCCAAGAAGGGCTCAGACGCGCATCAATTTGATTGTGTACCATAAGCACTATTTTGATTATCTACCAATCCAGCGTGGATATGCACCTGTCCAGCAGGATCTGTCACCCACATGCATCGAGGTTGTAGCTTGCAAGGAGACTTGGCCCCCAAGACGGAGCTAGACACATTGATAATGTTTCAGCACTTATATTGGACTAACTCAGCTTTCCTGCCACGTTGGTCATGCCTGGGAGACGCTGGAACCCAATTCATCCTTACGCTTAAAATCAGCGCTAGTTTTATTTTGTACCATAAGCACTAATAACTAATTTGGTTGAATGCATAGACAAGCAGACACACCTGTGCACATGTGAAGATAGACAGACATGCGCGCCTGTCAAAACAGACAGATATGTGTGCATGTGAAGAGAAGCCTCGCCGTAGAATCAGAGATCTGGTTGTCTCGCTCATACGCTATCGTTTTCTGGCAATCGGTTTGTCTGTCTGCCTGTCTACATCGCCTTTGCTAAATCTTCAGTATCCGGCCGAAAAATACAACCCCCACCATGTCTTGCCTGGATAGTGCCGCGTATCGCCATTTCCCATTCACTGACCGAATGTTGACAAACGATCGACATGAAAGCGTTGGTTACCTCAATGGCAAGTCATGCGTCCAAGCGCTGTCGTCGACAAGCGAGGTGTCCGAGCTGCCCGCCTCCTTGCTGTCCCTCGCTTTAGCATTGCCCCTCGTCAACACAACGGCGTTATCAGATCCTCAACCTGACACCCAGGCGCCGGGTGGAAAAGAAACACAAGAAAGAACCCCGGCAGAAACAGAAGAACGTTCTATTCCAGGTCCACCACTGGCCAATTTCCACGTATTTGGAAACCTACCTCCGGAGCTTCGCATCAAAATATGGCGTCTGTCCTTCCTGCCTCGCGTTGTCGAGCTGCATCCCACTTGGCCCAAACACGTCGCCGCGGTCCATGATGATGGCCTAGAGCAGCAACAGTGGCAGTCCGGCTGCAATAATCCGGCGGCCCTCTCTGTGTGTTCAGAGGCCCGTGAGATAGGCCTGAAACATTTTCGCATCGCTTACCCTCTTGCCTCACCCATTTACGGCACTATATCTAATGGAATGACCGCTCTTCGTCGACGTATATTGTATATCTCACCCGAGTACGATACAGTGGCACTACTTGGCCCAACGGATTTTGCCAAGCTATCGAACCTGCTTGACTCGTTCTGTGATGCCGACTCCAGAGGAAAGGGCATCAGCAGTTTAGCATTGAGCACAACTGGGAAGGGTAATGATGAAAATATTACAACGAAATTTGATACAACAATGTTGGAGGATCTGGAGGACTTAATTCTGTTTACATATGGTGAATTGTTGCCCCCTTCTGAATGGAGCGTCACGTGTACTGGAATAGATGAGCAGTCGCTGGATTCTTTCAGGCAGACAGGACACAAATGTGAGTTTGTCCCTTGTAAAACCAATGCTTGGTATGTGTACAAGCAGTGGGTGAGGGAAAAGGGCCGGCAATTATGGGACAACCAACGGCGAGTTCTGCAAGTGGGAAAAGATAACATAAGGATTCAGGATCTGGAATTCTCAAATGGGTGGTGATATTAGCGAGAACGAAGTGTTTGAAGTAACAGAAACTCAGGCATTCTGGACAGACAACAGAAAAAACCATGTTCTCTAGAGTATATAACTCTTCTGGTGTCCGAAATGTACATGTGTTGATGGATTGGGAGGACAACGATACAGCCCAAAAATTGAACGAAGAACTTTGTGTTTTTTCAATACCGGCAGATTCGGAATTGGAATGGTGTGGGTTGATGAATAAGCACCCAGACACGTGAGTCCTTCCTGCAGGTAGCCTTCGTTACTCATTCGGCTACAGTCTCAGCTTGTTCTTTACCACTGCTCGGTACAACATGAGAACGCCCTGTGTGCTCTGATGAAGTCAGCCCATCACGAGAAGATGTCCCAGTGCTGACCCCGCTTTCATCTTTCCCGGAACGTGCTGAGTTGCTGCGCCTCGCAAATTCAAAACCTCATCAGCGGTCGAAGTGATATTGGGGATGAAGCCGGCTCATTCACAAACACTCAATCAACCCCATCAACCATTATTCCTTGACTCCACAAGCTCAAGATGTTATGCAACAATTGCGAGAAGGCAATCCAGGCTGCGGCCAGACATTTCCAGCAAGCCCAAGAAATGGCAGATTTGAATGATTTCGATGTTCAGCCCCGGCTCAACTCCTCGTTCCTGCATTTCTCGTTTCGTGACTTCAGCCATTCGATCGCTGAAGGGTGTTACTTTTGTCGATATCTCGAGGACTGCTTTCGCTCCAACGACGACTTCCGGACTGGAGATGAGCTTGGTGGTCTGGACTTCCGGTCACCCCGACTCGTCGACCACATTCTAACCCGGGCAGTCAATTGGACAATTCAACGTAAAGTCATTCCATATACTGTACACCATGGAGCCGAATTATCGAAGAGACTTCTGAAAGCAGCACAGAAATGGTGTACAAGGAGCTACCTGTTCTGGATTTATATCGACCCATCACTGGAGATCAACGTTCTGCCATTTGGTTTCAAACACTTTCACAACTCACTCCTAGGTGCAGGATCAACATCTTACCCTTTCTTAATTCTCTCGCCAAGTTTATCAGACAGTTCGAGTTTCAATCCTCAACCTGATGCAAGACTAGGGACTCGAAGTGCTTGGACGGGCGACTCAACAGCCCTGTGGCACTACTGGTTCAACACATGCTTGGAAAATCACGCTGCTTGTCGTTCTGTCGACCAACGTCTCCAACCCTACTCACCCAAAAGGCTAGTTGAATTACTCCTAGATAAACATGGCCGCTTATCTATGTGGAAGCTCGTCTCCTCTGCCACGATCGGAACGGTTCCTTACTTTACACTGAGCCATTGCTGGGGTTCTTTCCAACCCGTCCACTTAAGGAAGGACAACATTTCTTTACTTTCAAACTCATCCTTCGTCTACGGATTGCCGAAGACTTATCGACATGCCCTGGAGATCGTCAATCAACTGGGCTACAAGTATATATGGATTGATTCTTTATGTATCATCCAAGATGATGAAAGAGATTGGGAAACCGAATCTTCGCTAATGGGATTGATTTATAATCATGCTGTCTGTAACATCGCCGCCACCTGGGCTGCCGGCGGTGAAGATGGATGCTTCAGCACCAGAGATACGACCACAGTATGCCCTACTTTCATTACGCTCGATTCTAAAGTCGAAGGGTCTTCTGTCTTCCAGATTTCACGCGCAGCGAACTTCGCATATCACAAAGACATTACCTGGGCGCCCCTCAATCAACGAGGCTGGGTCGTGCAGGAGAGATACTTGGCACGGAGGCAGTTGAGCTGTGCCAAACGCCAATTCTATTGGGAGTGCCGTGAGCTTTTAGCTTCCGAAGAATTCCCTTACGGACATCCTGCAGATAATCGCATGAGTATGAAATGGGCGGTGGGGGCCGAAGAAAGCCCACGGAAACCGTGCCTCGATTCGAACGGAGGGGCGCATACGCGCCAAGGCTGGGCCGCCCTCGTTGAGCTATACTCAGGCTGTCAACTTACTCGAGAATCGGACAAACTAGTGGCCTTGTCCGGCTTGGCATATCAGTTGCAGGCCATGGTGGACGACGTATACATTTTCGGTTTATGGACGAAGGATCTATGCCAACAACTCTGCTGGAAGTCTCGTTACTTGCCTAGTAGTCACCGGACCACCACCCAAGGGCGGATCGCTCCAACGTGGTCATGGGCAAATTTCGATGGGCCTGTCAACTTCGATCAAGCATACTACGTCACATATCACGAGTACAAAGATTGGACAGAAGTTTTAGAGACTCCGACCGACTCGACCAAAAGGCTTACACTTCGCGGATTGGCCCTGAAGACCCGTATTTTGTGCGAATCCAAGCGCGACCGTCGTGGGGAGGCGTACTGCGTCCTGCATCTGCCTTTTGAGAATCTGAGGACTCCATACATCCCGGCGTCAAGTTCTACGCAGGTTTTCGTCAATTGGGATGAAGACATCTGTCAAGATCTGAATCCTGAGGAATGGTCCAATTACCAGAAGCAGCGGAACTCAGACTTGCTGTTTTTGGTGGTTCACAGCAGCACATTCACGAGGACAGACACAGACACAGGGGGAGACAGAACCATATACATAGATGAGATTGAAGGTCTGGTACTGCGGATGTTGCCTCATCTTGCTGATGATCCCGTGCTATATAGTAGGATGGGAACTTTCACGGTACGTAACACTAGAGATCATGCCTTGAGGCACGTGATCTCGTTCTTGGAATTGCACGAAGGCGACACAGAGGATATCATAGCGGCCGAGCTGATCCAAACTGTGACCATAACATGATATAGCTTTCGACTGGGACTGCTTTTATGGGATCGTTACATTTTATAGAGACTATTCTGGTGTTTGCTATATAACTGATTGCCTAACCCCCTAGCCTACCTACCAAGGGAAGGGGGGGTTTTCGTCAATATCACACCATGATATTAATAGAATAGCGACATAATAGTGATATATAATCAAAGTTCTGATATGCTTTTTTTATATATATATTGCATTATTTACTCATCACTAATATATAAACATTCCTAATATATTATGATATAGTATCAACCTTGATATTATATTAAGGTGATATAATATTAACTTTTAATATAGGGGTAAAAAAAAATACTTTTTTTTTTCCTTATCCCCAACCTAACTTTTTTTTTCTTTATTAGCTTGATTATTTACTATAAGGGGATTTATGGAATTATAGAAATATTTAAAAATAAAATTAGATCTAGAATTAATAGGGTTTAAATTAGAGCTTTTAATATAAAAAGTTAATTGATATAAAATTAATATTAATATAAGATTAATATTAATATAGGATTAATATTAATATAATTTAAAGCTTTAATATAATTTGCTTTTTATAGTATTTTAATAGCCTTTTATTATTATTTTGCTAATATTACGAAATTTCAATTAAATATTGAAATATGAGTGTATTGCGTGACCTAGTTAGAAACCCCCCTCCCCCCCGGTAGGTATAGCGCCGCCAGAAGCGGTTCTTGCTAGCCTCGTCTGTCCGGCTATCATAAAGCTGTCACTATTTTCTTAGCCATAAGCTATAATTATGTTTGAAACCTATTGTTATCGGCATTGTATTTTTTCAACGCTGGGTGTTTAAGTGGTTAATACTATATGAAGGGACTGGATGTATATTGCTGAACAAGCATACTAGTATGTGTACAGAGTAAAAACGAGACCATATAATATGACATGTCGAAAGGCTCAGTGGTCACCACACTGGTGATTAACCTGCAGTCAATGACAGATTCAAATCGAGAAACTCAGGAGGCGAAAGGAAGAAGCACAAGCAAATTCGGCAAAAGATAGACAGCGTTTTGCCACGTCGAAATGATCTTGCTGGCGGGAAACTTCGAAAGCATGTCCCAGGGGCCAGAATCATAAGCGGAAGAAGGCATATTTGACGTGAGTCAAGGGGCTGACCAGACGGTCTCAGGACTCGGGACACGGTCTTGGATGCTTAGATGTAGGAATTGTGGGAGGTGTATGTTCTGGTTGGAGACTTTCTACGGCTGTCAATCCGAATTACTCTTTGATAGCTGTAGTTCGGTGTGTTTTTGAATATATTGATGGCAGTGTCCATACAAGGCCGACGCGCAATGTGTGGCAGACCTGCCAATGGAGGAAGTCATTAATATATACTGTCGAGAGGGAGACTAGGTGTGAGATCACTCGGTCTTCCTTCCAAGTGTCAGGTTCTACCAGGGCACTTCTCAAAGCTTTTGCTCCGTCTTCTTGCCGCCGCGGAACTTTCTCTGGGCTTCCAAAACTAGAATGAGCTGGTGTGCCTTGCAGACCAGTCCCATCTCCTCGTCGCATAATGTGATGTCAAGGTCCAACCTCCCATCCTGCAGTGTTCTGGCAGCAGTCCTCGTGAGTACGAATCGAAGTCCCTCCTTTGGAAGCCTTCTCTTGAATTCCATGTCTAACACGACGGTGGTGTTGAAGGTCGACGCTTGCTTAGCCAACTCCGCCAGGGAGTTCCTGAACACAGCTGGAGCCCCAGGGTTGGCCTCGGCCCACTGTCTCGCGCCTTGCCAGAAGCGGTGCGCGTCGTACAACCCGCCGTTCCGCATCAGAGTATCCGTCATGGACGGGATCATGTCAGTCATCATGGCGATGTAGGTAGCATCCATGCGTTCGTCCCCAACGAAGCCGTTCCACACGTCGCAGATGCCTTCGATGCGGAAGCCGGCGCGGGGATCCAGGCCCAAGATGCGGCCGGTGAAGGGGATAACCTCGCCCCCAGCCTGCACCGGGATCCAGTTCTTGTCGGGCTTGTGGGCGAGGACGCGGTCAAAGTCAGGCTTGGGGTCTGGAGGGGGCAAGAGCGTCCAGCCAGTCGGCACAGTGGGGCCCAGGGTCCTGTCAAAATTGGTCGAGGTGGCCAGGGCGACAACCTTGATCTTGCCCTTCTGCGACAGCTGTAGCTGGAGAGTGCATGCGGCGGCGCCGAGCTTGAGCACGGAGACCGTGACGGTGCTCTCTAGCCGCTCACATGCGCGGAGGAACTCAATGTGTAGATTGAGTATGTCTGGCTGGTTCTGGGCCAGCAGCGTTGGGTCCGTTGTCAGGTGTCTGCCGGCGGCATGGTAGATGATGGCGGCTACGCACCCGCCATGGAGAGCTGCGAAGTCAGACGGAATCAGTCACTGGTTTCATCACTTGGCTGGGCTCGGCCATCTCGGGACCAGGCCATGAGGAGCTGGATGCAAGGTATCGAGACGTACTGGAAGCGACCGTCCAGTCTTGGTGCCAGGAAGCACTGTAAGTGTCCGGCGCGGTTTTATTGAGGTTGATTTGCTGATGGAGTATTCCCGCCATGGTTGTTCATCAAAACGCGGGGTGGGCAAGAATGCCAGACACATGCGATGGAGCCCTTATGAACGGAATACCGTTTCTGGGATTATCCCTTTTGGGCACACCCCTTTCTGTAGTGCTGCTGACGTTGGACCAACTCTAAATTGTGTTGTTGCCGGGGCCTGCAGTAAGCGCTTGGCAGATACTCTGTCGCCCGGCCAATGCCTGTCAGATTTACTGTCTTCAGAATATCCAAACAAACACACTGCTTTCATTGCCAAGGCAAACAAGCTCAACTCAAAACCATACACAGAATTCTTCCTCTCTCCTTTTCGCCAGGCCGGCACCCGTACAGTTACAGCTACAACAACTTCTTTTCTCAGGTGCCTATCAAATATTTCCATATCGTAACTAAAGTTGTAGAATTGTCATCATCGATCAAACGTGCGCAAGTCCGCCTTAGCTCTCAGCAGCATCATATTGATCCACTTTATTTTGGAGCGGGATGGCAAAGCAATTGATTGCTTCGAGTTTGGTCGCAGAATTGATGACTGCCACGAGAACCAGCAGAGGACCTCTTCATGGAGAGTCAGTGGCTTGCGAGAGTTTGTTTTTCGGGAATCTGTGGAGGACACATCGAGACTGAAGGAGCACGGCCAGCTTAGACAAACGCAGTGTTTCGTCATTTCCAAACATCAGGCTTGGGCATGGCAGTTTTCGGTTGATTAATTCACAAGCAGACAGTTCAATGAACTACAAGACTCAGTTCAAATGTATAATGATGCCCCAAATGCATAGATCGTATGAACCATGTTTTTTTGGCTGTACCTTGCAGCATGCCTTGCAGCTTGCCTTGCAGCTTGTGGTATGTATGGAAACAAAAAGCCAACCATATTCTTCCGACTCATCTCCCTTATCATATACTCACACGCGTCTGCTCCTCTTCCTAAACTGCACCTCCGGCCCCTTCCGTAAAGAAATGAAGGCGTCCTCCAGCTGGAACTGGCGTTCATCCCTGGCCCCCCATCCGAGCTCTTGCTTTCCCCCTCCAAACGTGGACCCGGGTGCTCTCCGCAACTCCAGGCGATGCAGTGTCCGGGCGACAGTGATCATGATCTCCGCCATCGCCACGTTCTTGCCCAAACAGCTGCCCGGTCCCGTCAGGAACGGGTGGAAGTTAGTCCTCATCCGCGCAAGCGATTCTGCGGTGACCCCATTAACCTCATCGAGGATCCACCGCTCTGGCCGGAACACCCCCGCGTCCCCCCAGACGTCTTCGTTGCGTGAGCTGATCCACGCAGCCGTGCCTACGATCGTCCCCGGTGGGAAATATTCCCCGTTGATCCGGATGCCCCCCGGCAACACCTCGCGGGGCAGCTCGCACGGCCCCGACGGGGTGAGCCGCATGCCCTCGTCGATGCAGGCCCTCAGGTACTTGCAGCCGAGGAGCTTCGGCCCGTGCACGATATCCTCTGCCGAGTCGAACGTGGCCAAGATCTCGTCCGCTAGCTTCTGGCACCGCCGCGGGTCGCCTGTGAGGTAGAAGAATATGCCCGAGATACTGACGGCCGTGGTGTCAGACCCCGCGATGATGAGCAGGCTGGATTCCGCCCGGAGGTCGCCCTCGCTGTAGGCAGGGAGCCCTGTGTCCGGGTCCCTGGCCTCGCATAGGAAGTAGAACATATCCTGACGCCGGTCGCTCTCTGGCTTTTCCGCTTCCTCTTTTTGTAACGCTATCCTGCTCGTGACACTGTCGTGAACAAACTGATTGTACTGCTGGGCAGGCCGAGGCGTGATCACTTCGAAAAGTCGGTCGAGGCCGCGAGGTTTGAGCCAGTTCAGCAAATCGAGGAACGGAGAGCGGCAGAACTGTTCCGTCAGTTAGGCGCTGCGACAGCCACGCACGTCGAGCAAGCCGCATAGAGGCAATTGGGAGATGGCTCACTGGGTAATAGAATCGCATGTACGCGACTATGTTATGCGGGAGTGCCCGCAAGGGATTCTCTCCGGGCTCCTTGATGTCGAAAGATCTCCCAAAGCTCAGATCGCCCATAATGTCAAAGGCAAGGGTGTCCACCTTGATTGTAAAGTCAACTGGAGCGGACCACTCGTTCGTACTACTATTTTCCTCCAACATGATCTCATTCCACCGGTCGACGTGCCTGATAATGAATCCCGAGGCTGCCCGCAGTGACTTCTCGTTGAAGCATAGGCTGAGCAGCTTTCGTTTGCGCGCGTGCTCGGCGACGTCAACAGTGTTCAGGGTCGTACTCTCGTTGCTTTTCCGCTGAAGCGCAGTGTAGAAGGCGCTTCGTCGCACGTTCGATTTCATTCCGTATATGTCGGCGTAGGCTTGCGGGTAGCTGAAGAGCACTGTATTCGGCTCAGGGCGGATCATGGGTCCATAGATCTGGAACTGTTGCCAGAGCCAGATGTGGCGTTTGCCCGTGGAGGCATGGTACCACGAGGGAATGCCGCTTGCTCGTGCCCAGAGAGGCCCAGGCACATGGGCCAGAGGATGGAGGAACAGATTGTAAAGCGCTCTTGCAAGGAACTGAGTGTGGGCCACAAGTCAGCTGGAGTCGTTCGCGTTCTCGCTACCACTTGTCATTTAGGCTGGAATAGTTGGAATTATTGTTACGAACCAGGAGGGTGCCCAATAAGAAAGCCACCAAAACCCGGATAGTCAGGGTATTGAGGTAGGAGAGTAAAGCCTGCATTGCAGAGTGACTGTGTAGGAGTTGTGGGTTGCGCACTTTTGTATGTTGAAGCAGCAAATCCAAAGCTGCTAAGGCCCTTCGCAGTGCAAGATAGGGACTGTCTGCTATTTATGCAGGTTATTAGGTTAAGGTGTGCAGTGTGAGGAAAGTAAACTGCCATGCCAGAGGCAATGAGAACAAGCTCGGGGGGATTTGTTGTGCCACATTTGCCTTGGTACTCTAACTCGTACAAGACACGCACATAAGAGCGAAACGTCGAAACGCCCCTCCAAAGTCCTCTCCCGTGAGGAGTAGGACCTCTTACGCTGTGTGAGGGGTAAATGCTGACATATTGGTTCTAACATGTTGGTTCTAACGTGTTGGGTGTAACATGTTGGTTCTTGCAAGTGTTGGCCAAGGATGAGCTGGGAACAAATAGGGTCGTTCAGATCCGTTTGTAGAGCCAACGGCAGCGTCCAGTAGCGGGGATCGTAGTTGGATCCTTTTAGCTTCACCCTGGGCATGTCCCCGCACATTGCTTGCACTGGCATATGCAGCTGAAGGATGATGATGATGACTTGCAACAGCGGGTAATCAGCCGCTCGTACAATATTACTCATCCAACATGGTTGGGAACGCGTTCCAAATTCGCTCGGCTTAAGTGAACGGGCTGGTCGATAAGGAGACCCAAGTTCCTCAAGTCGTCCACAACACAAGCCACGTCGAAGGGGCTGATCTACATGACTACAAATATTGAACGAGGGCCTGGATACCAAAGATGAATCCTTACACAGAACAGACCAATTCACGGAGTTGCGCGATGATGAGGGCAAAATCTTTTACATTGTGCCAATACAAATATATACAATGGCCAGCATATTTGGCTTTCGAATCATTTGACATCCATCCTAGCCAAGAATTTCAACGGTGCCCCCAATTCTCTAGCATCTAAGGAGGACATGGAGCAACTATCAGGGTATCTCTGCTATTCGTGCTGATATTTTTCGATGACGTTTTGGAGTTTAGTTCATGGCGGGGACAGTAATCTTCTCAATGAACCACTGCAGCGACAGAATGTTAGTATCCACTCGTTCGCGTCCGCCTGGGGCGCAGTCGCATGAGAGGTGCGGGACTTACAGTCTTGCCACCATCGGAGGTGGTCATATCAGTGTGAGTGGCACCGTTCTGGACATAAATCCCCTGAGCGTACGAGTTGTCGGCCGCGGCAAGGGTGATAGTCGTGTTGACGTAGTACTGGGGCTCGTTGGTGCCGGTGGGGTCGGCGCCGCTGGCGTCCTGCTTCTCGATGGCCGTGTTCCACAGCTTCATGGGGCCGGACGTCTTGGAGTAGCTGGCCAGGACCTCGCCGGTGACGGCGTCGGTCATGGTCTGCTCCCAGAGGTAGCTGGACGTGTCGGCCAGGGTGTAGTTGATGACGATGCCGTTGTCGTAGTTGACATCCGCCGTCCTCTTGTCGCCGACGAACTGGATCAGGGAGCCCGAGTCGTCCTTGCCGTAGACCTCGGACGACACGCACCACGTCGTGTCGGCGTCGGCGCCCGAGCACTCGCTCGACCCCGCCGGGTACGAGCCGACGATGCTCTGGACCAGGTCTCCCTCCTGCGCCCCCGAGGCCGACGTGCCCTGGATGCCGATCCAGGCGAACAGGAAGCCCTTCTGGCCCTGGGGCATCTTGCCCGGGTAGATGGTGCTCGTCGTGCTGACGATCTCCGAGTTGGTCGGCTGGAGGCCGCAGATGGGGCCCCAGCCCAGGTCCTCGACTCCGGCCTGGCGGCTGTCGAGGATGGCCTTGGCCGCGACCGATGAGGTCGACAGCAGGAGGGCCGCGACTTGGGACTTGCTGAAGAACATTGTGGGGACTTGTGGTAAACGAATGTAGTGTATATTGGAGTAATGAATGAATGTGAAGGTCCTGCTTCGAGACTGGATGTTCTGAAGTTAACAAATGGGTTGCACAAATACCATAGAATTGTTCAAGTGTACTGGACGGCCAAGCCTTTATATCGCTCGACCCCCTGAGTGGGCTGAGTGGTGGATTGCTGTTGTGATAGAAATAAACGCCCTATTTCCCTGATTCAAACAACCCACAGTTATCCCTAGCAATTTCATCTATAGCAAGGGTTAGCCGGTGGGGAAGTGGGCCTCGTTGCGCCCTGCGCTGCCGCCGGGAGCGCCAAGATCCACCTGTAGGACAATTTTCCTGAAACAAAACGAGCTGTCACGCAAACTTCGTCCTCATTTGTTTCGGCATGGTATGTTTCCCCGAAGAGGGAGCGGTACTACACCAGAATGTGTTCGTGCCTCGGCCCGTGTCCATTGAGGCTTGCTCGGTGTTGTCATCCATCTCGTGACAGGGAACCCCTGGGCGGATATGTCGCCTGCGACACACCACAGCTAACCTTGTGTTTAGCTTAAATAGACCTCATGGTCTAGTATTCAATGGACAATAGTAGGCCTGCAAGCGTTCCTGGATAAGCTTCAGCGGTAAATAGCAGCTGGCCATACTATGCGTACCGTGTCTTGAGAAATATTCGAGTTGTTTGGTTTGGTGCATAAAATTGATATCACCTTTTGTGAAACTGTCGCAAGTTTCTGGCATTTTTTGTTGAAGGCTGTCACTGTTTGCTTAGTCGCAAGCTACAATTGTGTTCGGAACCTACTGTTGTTGGCATTGTGTTTTTTTCTTTCTTTCAACGCTAGGTGTTTAAGCGTTTATCACTGTATGAAGGGACTGATGCATACTGCTTAAGAGGCATATGTGTACAGATTAAAAACGAGATCACTTTGTTGAGGGCTATCAAACCGTTCGTATGTGAGGCTTGGACTTTTGTAAGCGGGTAGAGCATTGACTTCACCTTCCAATGCCATAATCTAGAAGTGGGAGAGTCGAACGGAGTAGACCCCGACGAGGTTGGAAAGAATTGGCCTCTTCGAGGGATTGAGACGCTTGAACATGATGCCCGCACAGACTGGCTTGCCCAAACATAATCGTCACGAGCGATGCTTTTGCTTAAAAGACGTCCTGTCGAGACACAACCTCCCCTATCCCGAATTAGACATCGAAGCCTTGCCGAGTCCAGCCTCAATGTTCGCTCCAAAGAGCCCTACTCCTGGTACCGAAGAAAGAAAGGAACCGTCTCCACCACCTGCCAGTCCGCCTCATCGTCACTAGCCGGGTCCGCAAAGAGCCTCAGCGCGCTGGCGAGGATCGCGTACCTGCCAGCCGGAAGGAGTTCCCCACTGGCGAGGAAGCCCCCGAATGGAGCCGAGATGCCGCTCAACGCTGTGAGGATGGCATAAGGCGAGGCCCAGGCCTGCCCGTACGTCTTGCGGCCGAGCCACTCCTCCGTGGGTAATAACGCATCTGAAGAGTTGCCGGGCGGGCCGGTTGTCCCGTTCGAGACGGCCGCCGGCGCCGCCGCCACGATGTCGAACCGGAGGACCTTGGCGGGGAGGTAAGGGTTGACGTTCATCGAGAGATCCTCATATGAGGAGTTTCCGGGGGTAGTAGGCCGCGGAAGCGTGACGACGTCCTCGGCGCCGAAACGGGGCCAGAACGTGACGGCCTCGTCGTCGATGATGACCCCCTCGCGCATCGAGCCGGCGTTGCCGACGTAGGGGATGGAGAGGGCGTCGCCGTTGGTGGAGTTGAGGGTGATGTATCCGCTGTAGATCGGCCAGCGTGCTTTGTCGACACCTTGTGGCGGGGAACATCGCACGGTGATCTTGGCTTCGCCTCGTGCGCTGACAAGTGCCTGGTCTGCTGCAAAGGTGATGCCGGCGTGGGCATTAATGGCCTCGAAAGGCGCGTGCGCGAGCCTGCCCTCCTGTGTCATTGAGTATATTGTTGAGACCGCCGTGTGACCAAGCTCGTATACCGCGTCCGAATCGCCAGTGTTGTGCAAGGTGAACGTAACCTCTTCCGGGTGGTTGTCGCTGTCGTTGAATGAAATGCCGGGAACACTGAGAACCCCCTTGGCTTGGGCAGCATCCCACAGCTGGATGAGCCCAGCGCCTGCTTGCAGCGGAGACTCTGGGCCCCGTGGCTGGATTGCCGTGCTGGCAAGCAAATTCTGGAGAGTTCTAGGGTCTGAGGTGTTGCGTGCCTGGCTGAGGAGAGCTGCGGCTGCGGCAACAAAGGGCGCGGCCATCGACGTACCGCCAAGCGTGGCGACCCCCTGGCCGTTCTGGAGATAGGTGGACATGATGCTGCGCCCTGGGCCACCAAAGGTCGGGCCGCTCCTCAAGTCGTACGTAGGGCCCCAAGTGCTGTAGTTTGATACTTGCCCACCGGTCGCCTCGTTGTTGCTCCAAACTACCCGTGACTCGGCTTTCGAGGGCACAGTCATGGTAACAGTGACGTTCTGACCCCCAGCGAGAGCCTCGATCCACTCCTTGGCTGGTGAGGTCGTGGTCGTCGCGATAAAGGCCGTGGGGTCATCGTTAATGATACTGCGAATCCTGTTTCGTGATGAAGCGTGTCAGCTCAGGGGCGAACAAGGCATTATGATCCGAAAGCGGGTCCACTTACTGCAAATCAGTCCCCCAAAACATCATCAAGGCACCACCCTTAGCAATGATGTTCTGCCGCTGCGTGCGGAAGTAGCACCCTTCTGGCCTGTCTAGGCTGACTAGGACAAGATAACCAGAAAGGTCCGGGACACTGTCGGGGATGGGCGTACATCCCGTGACGGTCGTGTTGCCAACCACGAAACCATGCAGGTTGAGCAGAGGCAATGGTTCCTCATCGGCGCCACTCTCGAACTCGTAGCGCCCTTTCGTAAGCGTTGCCCAAGCAAATTCCTGGGGCTCGGCATCGCCAACTGCGTACTCAGCCAAGGCGAAGACGGCCGGTTCCTCAACGGGGTCGTACGACGAGATCGAGCTCACAAGCCGGCCCTCGGCGGGGCTGACGGCGCTGAACGGGGTGCCGCTCAGTCCATCATTGCCGATGGCAACAAAGACAGGCACACCAGCCTCGATGATCCTCGTTGCCGTAAGAGACATGAGGCTGTCCGGGATGCCGCCTGACAGTCCGACAGACATGGTAATAATGTCGTTGCCGTCGTCAAAGGCCCGCAACATACCGGCGACGATGCTCTCTTCGGTCCCCCAACCAGAGCAATCCATTGAGCGATACGCGCCGAGCCTGGCGCCGGGTGCCGCGCCGGTGAAGCCAAACTCATTGGGCAGGGCGCTGATGATGCCGGCGACGTGGGTCCCGTGCCCGTCGCAGTCCATGGGGTCGTCGTCGGGCTCCGGAACACGGACGCCATCGGGGCCGAAAAAGTCGTCGAAGCCAACCGCGTCCCATCCGTGCGTGACGATGCAGCCAGGGCCGATGCAGCCGCCCAGGATTGGGTTGGAGTAGTCGATGCCGGTGTCGACCACGCCGATCCGGATGCCCTCGCCCGTGAAGCCTGCCTTGTGCAGCAGGTCGACCTGAGACACAACGTGGGGGTAGTACGGCCCGTCGACATCTCGCCGTTGAACATTCGATATACTATTTAGGCCGACGAAGCCCCCAACCTCCTCATCGGGCTTGGAGACCCCCCTAACAGGCCACACCTGTCTGATGGTGCCAGCTGCGGCAAGAATGACACCCTCGAGTCCTCCGGGCGTGTTGTGAGCTTCGTCCACAGTGAAAGAGACGCCATGAAAGAGCTTCGAGTCAATGCTCTGGCGGATGCTGATGGTGATGTTCGCCGCACTCAGTTTGCTGATCAATTGTTGGGGCGCCGCGCCATCCTCGAGCTCTGCCATGTAAACACCAAGGACCTCATTGCGAGGGTAGGTGGAATCGCCCAGGCGTGCAGAGGTCAGCCCGAGCGCGCCCGCCAGCGCGAGTGCATGATGTATCCGGACCATGTCCACCAGGGGAAACGAATGCAAGGCCTGCCGACCAGGAGAGAAGAAGCTGAGATGAAAGACGACGACTGAGGTCGGGGGCATCGCTCCGTCTTCAGGGCCTCAAGAACCCCCAGCAGGACTCGGTGTCTCCACGTACCCGCCCCTGGCAAGCAGTCAGGTGTCTCCATGCCGGCGAATACGAGGTCGCCAAAGCGGAAGCTTGGAGGTGCATTTATGGCGGGCCATGCCCCAGTAGATGCTGAACAATGGCAGGCCAACAACGTTGGTCATGGAACGATGATATCGTTCAGCAGATCTCAACCTTGGTCAGTCTTGCCTGTGAATGAGACCCATGGACCTGCGGCCACGATGATCACAAGTCCCAGTACTCGTCGCGGTACTAAATGTGTGTGGCAGAGAAGAACTACCACAGTTCACGATAACAAGCTCCTTGGCTGTCTTGGCGGGTCCAAAACCATGCCGAAAGCGGTTACCACGGCCGCCTACCCTTTTCCCCACCCCGCTATCTCAGCTATCTAATTTCCTTACCAACCTTAAAAACTTAATGTATACGCGTATTTTATAAATATCATTTCAAAACTTTCTATATATATCAGAGTCTTAGGTGTAGGAAGGTTTTGGTACCCGCTGTTTAAGCAGAAGCCGAAACCCACCAGTAAGTGACCTGTCTATACTCCAATCAGTACTTAGATATAATGATCAGGGATATGGAATATTAATATAGCGCTATACCTAAGAGCTAATAGCCTTAGCTAACTATTAATAATAACCTTAATTTATATATAAAGACTATAGAAATAAAGGTATTAATCTATACCCCCTAAAGGAAAAAAATTCTCCTTATAATATCCTCTTAAAGAATTTAAATATAATTAAGAGGGAGGTTATTACTAACTTAATTAACCCTTTATATAAATAATTTCTATATTATTTTAAAGCTAAAAAGCTACTTTATTTATAATAAATTAATTTAATTATAATCTTTTTATTAATTTACTATTATATAACTTTTAAAACTACTTAGATAACTTAAAATTAAATAATAAAAATCTTCTTTTTCTTTATAATAATATTAACTTATTAAAGGATAAATAGCGCCTTAAAATATTTAAATTAATTTAAAATTAATAGCTTATAATTAAGATTCTTTATTATATTAATAATTAAATATATATTATTATATTTAAATATTATAATTAGCTCCTTATCCTTATATTTATTTTAATAATATAGTAAATTTAAATTACTTATAATTTTACTCTCCTATTTATATTAAAGAAGTATAATAAATTAAAGCTTAAAGTAATAATTAAATAAAAGGCCTTTATTAAAAGCTTTATTTAAAACCTAGCCTATTTAAAATAAAGGCTAATTCCTTAATAGGAGTTACCTTATTAAATAAAAGGATTTAAGGGTATTTATAATTCTGCTATTAAATAGGCTCTTAAAGACCTTAGCTTTTTATATACCTAATGCCCTTAAAAGATTAAATATATTTAAAAATACCTTAATAATTAAGTTTAATAATATATAAAGAGGAAAGATTAATTAATTAATTAATAAGCTTTTTATATTTTTAATAATAAGATTTAAATTAATAATATTTTATTATATAAATAGTGGCTTATTATATATATTATAGAGAATCTTAATAATTTTACTATTATTTAAGAATATCTTAATAATTAGATATTTTAAGCTTTTTTTTATAATAATATAAAGAGATTATTTTTTTTTAAAAAAAAGGATATAAAATTAATTTTAAAAAATAAAGATAATAATTTAATTCTTAATAATAATAATAAAAAATAAAAGTAATAAGGTTATATAAATTTTATTAAATATTATTAAAAGATCTTTAAGAAAGTTATTAACTTTATAAAGGAATTAAATAATATTTTTATTAATAAATAAAAATTTTAATAAAATAATATTTTAATTTATATTTTAAAGGAAATTATATAATAAATAAAAGATAATAATCTATAAAAGTAGATTATTTAGTAGCTAACTAAATCCCTAAATCTTAATCTTATTAAATAAATAATTATAAGGATTCTCTTTATATACTTATTTTAAGGCTAATTATTATAAAAACATTTAATATTAAATAAAAGAATATATCTTTTAAAAAGACTTTATAAGTTAATTATTAAATTAAAAGCTTTATAATATTATTAAGGAAGCATAATATATTATATTAAAATATTTTCTCTAAAGGCTAATTATATTAATATTAAAGTATATAAAGAAGGTTATTAAGTTGAGCAGAGAATTATCTAAGTATTAGATTTTCTAAGGGCTATATATATAATTTGAAGTTACTTTATATCATTAATCCCAATAAAATAGCTCCTGGGCATAGCGCTATGCTAATATTCCATATCCCTGGGCATTGTAGCTTCCAACGGCTAATCTTGTCTACCACGATCAATACGCGTATTTGAGAATGAGCTTATTTTTAGGAGTGACTCTGATATTCTCCTGGAAGCGAAGGGAAGGGGCTATGTTCCGAGGCTAGTCGGAGATTTTAAGAATCAAGCTACCATAAAAGCTCCTGATCATAACTAAAATCCGGCACGACCTTGGCCCGGTCCTGCTTACGCTTCGTAGCATGAGCTCTGGTCACCAGTTCTGAGAATGTCCACTACGTTTACCTTGCAGAACCCGGGTCGCCCGATCCGCGCCGGCGTCTCGTTGTTGGCTTCGTGGGTTATTGACAAAACCAGCCCCTTGACCTCCATTCTAACATCGCACAGGATCACAGAGCTATCACAAGCCTTTGAACGGAAAAACGTCCTAGGGATTGGCCATTGCAGTTGATACAATAAGGAGGTCATCATTGTTGGTATTTACCGATACCGTGATTTCCTTTAAAAGAAGAATACAGCTTTTCATAGGAGCGACTCGACTCGTTTGGTGTCATTTATAGGGCTACAACGCATCTAACTCTTGAACCTCATTTGCATGGCGAACTTCAGAAATGACTCGTCTAAGCCTTTGGAGTCACAGCAAACTGCTTGTTGAAGACATTGCCCGGATCGTACTGAGCCTTCAGCTTCTGCAGGCGAGGGTAGTTCAAGCCGAACAGGTCATTCGACCCTTTCGAGTCGTAGTCTGCAAGATGCAAGTTAGCATGTTGATACAGCAGTTTTCTGACACCAGACGGCAAAGAAAGTATCAAAGGGTACACTCACGGTCATAGTTGCCATAGGCCAGCACAGTCCCATAGTCCCCAGCTCTTTGCGCTCTGCCCGCCTTCTCGAACCACTTGTCGAAAGTCGCCGACACGTCCCGCGCCCACTGCCTGCCCAGAGCATCGTTCTCGGGCTTCGTCCAGTACGGGCAGATGTTGGCGTTCATGTGCCAGCCCCTGTTGGCGAAGCTCATCTCCTCGTTGCTGGCCCGAGTGTTCATGACGTAGGGGTCAAACAGCTCATATATGATCGTCGAGCCCGCCATGTCTGGGTTCTCGTCGGTGAACTTGCTGTACTTCCCGAGGATCTCCTTCACAAATTCCGGCTGTAACGGGAGGGGGTATACGGCGCCCTTCATGCTGACGCGGTAGCCGTGGGGCCCGTGCAGCATCTGGTTGGCGATGTAGTAAGGCACTTGCTTCATGGTGTCCTGGACGGGGCCGATGTCGTACAGGGCCTTGAACGCTTTCTTGCCTTCCTCCTCGGTGCCGTCGAATATGGCGGCCACGGCGAGGACCACCCGACCGCCGGCGTCGGGCGGGCGCTTGATGACAAGGCCGCCCATACCGCGGCCCTCGAGTTTCGTCTTGCCCTTTCCGTCCTTTGGCCCGACGAAAAGGTCATTGACAACAGCCACTAATTTCTCCACGATCGGAGGCGCCGGCGGGAATGCCAGGATGCCAGCCCACATGTCCCCTTGCTCGAAGGCTTGGAACACGAACTCCGTCACGACGCCAAAGTTGTGTCCTGCGCCGCGCACAGCCCAGAAAAGGTCGGGGTTCTCCTCCTTGGACGCTTTGGTGATCTCGCCATTTGCCAGGACGATCGTGACACCCAGGAGGTTGTCGATTGTGAGCCCGTGCTTGCCGGTCAGCCAGCCATATCCACCCCCGAGGGTCAGACCTCCAACACCGGTGTCCGAGACGGTCCCGCCAACAGTCGCAAGGCAATGCTTTGCCAGCCCGGCGTCGACCTCGCCCCAGTTGGCGCCACCGCCAACCTTGACCGTCTTGCTGGGGTGGTCCACGACGATGTGTCGTATCCCTCGGAGGTCGATGAGGACGCCGCCGTTGGTGCTGCTCTGGCCTGCCGTGGAATGGCCGCCGCCGCGGACGGCGAGATCAAGCTTCTCCGAGGCGACAAACTTGACAATCTTTGATACCTGGGAAGCATCCGTCGGAACGATGGCCACGCCGGCTGGCTTTTCGGCTGCTTTGGACCAGCGTTCAATGGCTTTTTCGTAGCCATCGTCCGTGGGGGCCAAGACTTTCGCATCTGTCCCGCTTAGGATGGAGCAGAGCTTGTCGATATCTCCGGATGCCACAACTCGAGCCATGTTTCTTTCTTGCTGAGAAATTGGATAAATCTTTGGCGAGATAGATCGAAAGGGAGCCAGATGAAGAGACGCCGAATGGTGTTTCCTTTATGCTAGGAAGATATACCGAGAAGATCACGCGTGTTTCGACCTTTTAAGAATGCATTTAACAAGTTCTTAATAATCAAGACGAGTGGAATTTACCATTTTGGGGTCAACGGAATCCCGGATCGGAAATCCCCAGTGAATTTTGAAGTACCATTCCGAGGAGTGCGAGACATGGCACGGCCGTGCCTCACAAAACACCGACTAGACCCCGGCTTCCCGGGTGAACCTTGAAAGTGCCCACCCGGTAGATCATTCATGGCCCAACATTTCGTAGAGCAGGCCACCCTGATCCCCCGCTCGAGAGAAGTCTAAATCGGCGCCAAGGCGGCTTTTACATCCGTAACTATATACGTGTATTCTCGGACCTCTGGCGTGAACGCTCGCCGCACGTGTCGGCCGCGGAAACCTCCGAGGTCCGTTCCGGGCTTCATGAACTGAAATCAGTAGCGGTGTCACTTCTGGCAAAGAGCGTCTGACCTTGGTGGGTAGCGCTTGGTCTTCGATCCGCATTTTGGTAATTATCGGTCGCCAATGTTTTGAAGGCACAGGAAACAGTCATTGCCATGTATTACTGACCCTACAGAGACTCCTTTGTTATCCCATTCATATTGGAGGCGCCATAGTAAGAAGGGTGTACAAACCACAGTTATGGGCAGTCATACAAACTTCGTAACGCCGGGTGGGACGCATTTCATATACGGGTGGCTACCAGGCGGGTGGGCACGTGCCGAGTGGGCAACTTGAATGGGTGGGTCACCATGATAGGTGGTATATTGACAAGTAATGTGACAAATCACCTAGCCATTTAGGCATTCACCCTGCAGTTGACGGCCTGAGATTTCGAGAGTTTTACTTATATTCTTCGTCGTAGAGACGCCATCTCTCAGGCTCAAAAGTAGTGGAACGCATGAGTCCAACGTTTTTAGGCGTCGTCAGACTCTTCAATTGCCTCTGCGCCGACGGTGTCGGTTCCAGAACTCCATGATATTATGATATTGGTCGTACACGGAATATATATTACCGAAAGGCTGGTAACAGCCTAAAATATCTCCAAGCTTGGAGTACCCGTTGCACTCGAAACAGTCGCGGACCGATATTCTGGAATTTGCGGTGATCGACCAAGATTCTTCCCACTGTACTAGATATCGTACATTGTCTGTTCCCAGGATAGCGGCTTCTCCGATGAACGGCACCTTCGTATGAACGCGTCAGTACACGCCGCGAGAACTCACCTTGGCTCCGCGGTGCTTTCGCCACGTTCAGCGAGACAAGTGACTGAGCACATCTGTGACGCCTAAGTCACCACACTCCCTCAATTGAGTATAACTGGGCGACTTGTAATGCCCTCAAGGTACTCCCTTGAGGTGCTGAGCCAAACAACTCAGCTTCGACGACACGGCGGGAGGCCCTTGGACAGATTAGCATCCTCTTCTGTGCCGATAACTCGTACTGGTATGGTATGGAGACGCTTGCTTACATGACCAGACTGAACCGTTGTGGAGTATCTCCGCATCGGCCTCGAGAGGGAATATTGTAAGGTCATCCACCGCTTTCATCTGCACGGCCTCCACCTCCGCAACAGCTTCTCTGATGAGCAAGTCAAGAGTCGTTTGTGAATCTGGCACCGGGACGATGGAGCGACTCGTTTGAAGATACCAACACAAGAGGAGTCCTGTTATAAGACATCAAAAATGGTCATTGCGTAAGCGTTGAAATATGAAGCAGAAACTGTCATATCGAAAAGCAGAGACAGTTCCAAGGAAAACCACATACCTCCTTCGAATACGGACGTGGTAGTGAGAGGCGCGAATCGATACGGTCCGACTCCCTGCAGGTATTTCAAACCCTGACGACAATCTTCTCTCAGAGCTTCCGCCGCACGAGTGAATGCCTTCTCCAGGGTGGCAGAATCCGCGGGCTCTTTGAATGCCCGTTGAGCCACTCCCGGCTGGTTCAAGGTCTCTGGGGCGCAAAGTAAGCTCTTCATAGCGTTTAGTTGGTGGTGCCCATACAAATGATAGTACGCCGAGTCCAACAGCGATTTGGTGGAGTGTATCAGCGGCGTGTGCATGGGTCGGTGCATGGCCTCCCTGGCTGCACGGATCCGCCACATCTTGTCCAGGACCTCCACCGGTTTCACCATCTCGTTGACAAAGCTCTTGTAGAGGTTCGGGTGCTGGGAGCTAGCGAGAGTCTCGAATGAGCAGATGTGGTCGAGCACGGCGGAGACGAGGCTGAGGAACCCAAAGTCCCCGATCCTCTGGGCTGGTGTCTGGCCCGCAATGATCATTTTAAGCGTGTCGTGGAATTCTGCCGGGTCCGTGTATTCCTGCCATCCAGACTCGTTCTCCTCACGTTGCCACAGAGTCATAACCGCCGGCAGGACGAATTTTGTGTCTGAGCTAGGCAGAGTGAAATATCTTTTTCCAGATGTCGAATTCAGGGCGGCACCGAGGACAATACTACCGACCATGCACCTGGAAAGACTTTAGAAATAAATGCTTAGGAGAATCGGAAAGGATCGTGGCACCTGTTTACGCTCTCCCTACACACCCAATCTTGGTAAGTTGTTACGGTGAGCGATTTCATGGCGTCCACCGATTCTTGTGCCATCTATGAGCGTTCAAGTTAGCCAGGACAAATTGAGCGCCACCGAAAGTACTCAAGTGTTTAAGATTTTGTTGGAGGGGCCCATCCATCATACCTTTGCAGTGGAGGAAACTATGCTGGCCATCCTCGGTGGTGTTATCCACTCGGCAGCGTATATTTCAAAGAATCCCATTAGAATATTTGTCTGCAGCGGCCATAGTTGAAACGGCCCGTCTTTTTGCCAATGCTAACAGTTGGGTCAGTTAAACAGATTATGTAGACATGCCCATGACTTGAAGAATATCTTCCAACACGGATGTGAGAAAGTGTCTCTTAATAACTTATTCACCAAATTGTAGTTTCTCTGAATGTCAATTTGCGTGTGGGATGGATGATCGAAGGTCATCTCACCTGTGAAGATAGCTTCAACGTGATTGAGTGCATTTTTGTAGCAGGCTGCTGTTCGCTCAAATACATTGCACCACATGCCATCATCTCCATCAACAGGGGTGCTATACTCACGCCGGTATCAGCTTTCGCGCGGTTTCTCCATGGGTGGTGCACGTACAAGGCACTGTGACAGCATCGAACGTGGGCCCATGCACAATTGGTAGCTGTGGGTCCATGTACTCGTAGTACGCCTTGACATACCGGATCACTGCGTGTCTTGAGGGAAATCTAAAGTTCAGCAGCTCCTTGTCTGGGTCACACGAGGCCAAATTTGCTTGTGCTTGTTCGTAACCGGCATTGTCGAAACCAAAAACGCTCTTCTTTTCTTCCACCGTCTGATCCGGGGAGAGAGGAGGCCGGACAGGCAAGGCTTGAAGATTACTTGGCGTTTGATGGGACAGGGCACCAGACGTGATATCCGGGACTGATCCCAACAGCATGTCCCATAGATCCGAGTTATTCGGGTCATTCGGAGGGAACATATCAACAACCAGGTCCTCCCGCAAGCTTGGCTCCGGAAGAGTCGTGATCCCACTTCTGAAGAGGCCGATATCAGGGAAGTGGATGCCCGAGTCCGAGAAGACAGGACACAGCTCATTGACGCCCTCTGGCGGGTGACCATGTCTCAGCCCTGTCTGCGTACTTCCACCATCCTGTGACATTGATGTTGAGGATGGGCTACTAATAGTCTGCGCCGTATCGCCGTCTGCATTGGCCGGAGTCGGTGATCCAACGCTGGCCCTATTCGGCACCATGCCCGGGTGGAAGTTCCTGGTGTGACGGAGAATGACGTCTTTTCTCGACGAAGAGAGTGAGCAGTGTGCACACGAGTAAGGCTTCTCGCCCTGGTCTGCCACCGGAGAGATCAGCTGCAAGGTTTGGAGGCATTGCCTAGGTGCAGTGCCAGGTGGGCTCGGAACATACGCGCTCGCTGATGGCGCCTCAGGTGCGCGGCACGGTTGAAGGCTGCGTTGCACTCGGTACAGGAGAAGGCCGTCTTGTGACCTTTCCTCGGTCTCGTGTGGACTGTGATCGATGCTTGCGTCTGGGACTCGGGGGGCGAGGCCGTCGCCATATCTGCATGTAGGCTCCGTCACGAGCGGAGCTTCGCTGGCTGCATCGCAAGCTTTTTGTGGTCCCTGCAGGCGGTTATCCGTCGATAAACAGGCCGCACGTGCTGAGCATGTCCATCCCACGACAATGGGAATCCTACCATGGAGTGGCTGTCTGATGTTGTTCCATGGTCAAGTCCCATCTCCGTACACTTTCACGGGCCATTCTTTCGTTTCAAGCTTGGGCCAGAGGAATGCGGGGAAGACAGGGTAGCATGACAGCAATATCCATAATTATGGAGAGCGGGAGTATCCATGAATGCGTACGTCGTCGATTGGCGCCGCGTCACACCAGCTGTCGGCCTCCTCCTCGGAAACCTTGAGAACCCGCGGTACACCCCTGATCGCATCAACACAAGCATTCAGACAGGACATATAAAGGAATCAGTTTTTCTCACATGTCCAAATTGAGATACCAGTCAAGATCATGTATCAATCAATATTTCGAGACTCCCAGTAATTGATTAGTACACACATACACCACCGTTTCGCGTATCTAACTCGCATGCACACTTGACTAGTCCGGAATACGGCTCCCGGGCTCGGGCCCGGGCTCCACATGTGTACCTAAGTAGATACAGCATAGGACTAAATTCCTAGACCAACTAAGGCCCATTAATTCTGAGCAGACTAGAGAAGTAGAGCCACATCGGACGATTGTAGAGCAGATTGTCCAATGGGAGACCATCCCCCAGGAGATTATTCACTAGGCGGATTGCCCGTAGACTGGGGTTGAGGGTAGCAAACTCGCTTTTGGCTGGCTAATGCTTTCATTCTGTGCATTTTACGTCGAGGGCAAAATTCCAGAGGATGAACGCTATATTTGATAATTATTGGACGCGTTCTGGACGCTGGTAATGGTTGGGTCCGTGGCCGGGCCCAATATCAGAGTTCCATGCCTCGGGCTCCCCAATGCGCCGATATTCCCGATGCTTGTTTGTCCGTACGCAGTGCTTTGACCAAGCCTGGGTCTGGTAACCCAAGTCCTCCCCACCTGCCCTTCATTGGCCCATACCATGTGGCTTCCTTAGTGGTTGAGCTAGAAACCCACCCTCGCAGAGTTACTGCGGGTGGCCACCCTGTATTGATACAGCTTCTGGTCGGAGTTGGACAGAAGACACGACCACTTCTGGTAGATGGCAACGTAAAGCAGTGACACCATAGGAAGTATTCGCATATTTATAAAATTGTACAGAGATCGAATCTATGCTCTTGTTTGTCACATCTAATCCTATGCTGTCACCACTGTAAGGACTTTTGTGAATAAGGCTACCACTAAGACGACACTTGAGCGCGTACCCACCATGGCCCAAATAGATGACAGCAACAAGGTCTTGATAATAGGCGCCGGCCCTGGTGGTCTAGTTCTGGCCCAAATTCTGCGCCGCCATAACATCCCATTCGAGATTTTCGAACGCGATGTAGAGCGCAACACACGAAGCCAAGGTTGGGCGGTGGCTCTCGTCGAGTTAGTTACACCCCGGCCACTGTTGTCGATGAACCAACTGTCACTCACACGTTCTCCTCCAGATGCATACCCGGCCTCGTCAAGCTCCTCCCAGAAGACATCGGCGACCTCCAGTCCGTCAGCGTCAACTACGGCATCGAGGACAGCGACACGATGGGCATGATCGACGCCACGACGGGCGAGCTGGTCGCGACCATGGGCGGTGTCCCGCGCGGGCAGCCAGGGTACGTCCTCCGGGCGAGCCGCGCACACTTCCGCGAGTTTCTGTGGAAGAATCTCCACGTCACGACCGGCAAGGACTTCTCGCACTACACCGAGGACAAGACCGGGGTCACGACGTGCTTCAAAGACGGGACGAGCGCGCGTGGGGGCCTCCTCGTCGGCGCCGACGGCGTGCACTCCAAGGTGCGCACGTGCATGTTCGGCGGCAAGCATATGTCGGTGCAGAGCCAGTACGTCGCCATCACGGGGCAGGGCGAGCTCCCGAGGACCGTGTACGAGCCGATCCGTAAGCTCGGGACCGCGGCCGTCATCGGCAACACCCAGGACACGCGGTGCCTGTTCGGCCTGCGCTCGATGGCGCCAGACAGGTCGAGTGCCGTCTTCTACTTGGTGTTGGGAATCCGCTCCGACGACCCGGCGGCAGATGCATCGTGGCTGGGGAAGGCCAGCCAGAAGGAGCTGTACAAGAAGGCCGCCGAGCTCACGGAAGAGTGGCCTTCGGTGTTGAGGGACATCATAGAGCACACAGGGCCCGCGGGGATGTTCACGCCGCCCATCAACTTCTTCGAGTTTGTCCCACCGGACACGCTGCCCGGCAAGCGGGCGACGCTGCTTGGCGACGCTGCCCACGCGATGATCCCGTTCCGCGGAGGGGGCGCCAACACGGCCATCAGGGACGCGTGCGAGCTCGCTGAGCTGATCATCCAGGCCCACCAGAATAACCTGCCGCTGGACTGGGTGCTGGTGCCGTACGAGGAGGTGATGCTGCCCAGGGGGAGGGACATGGTCTTGGCGAGCAGGGCTGCAGGGGACTCAATAGACAAGATGTATCAGGCTGTTCGGGCTGCAGGACATTTCGGCGGGGCACCTCCTCCCAAGACCAAGCAGTATTACTAGTAGTAGTGTACAAATCAAGGTTTTCGCGTCTGCTTTGTCTGTTGGCGTTGCACGATAAGCTCTTAAGTATTTGAAAGCAGCTGCCATGTCAGCGACTGCAAACCCCCTTTTGGATCGCTGAGTGTAAGCCAGAATCAGTCACGACATGAGTTCTGTTGACAGATGCCCATGAAACGTTACTCGGGCAGAATTCAACTTTTACCTGGCTCATTATTTCACTAGACAGATCTTCAGATACCTAGGTACTCTGGCGGAAAATTCGATGGTGAATTCGAAATCATATACGGAACCAGGCAACTATCTTCAATTGCGCAAGTGTAATGCTCTGATTTTGGGCCGTCTTCGCCGTAGAACGTGTCTGGGCCCAGAAGGTACGTACTTCAGCTCGAACAATTTATCACTACAAAATTGAAAAGACTACTCCGTGTTTAATCCCCATCACGAATCTTCCAACAAATAATGATCAAACCACACAATCGCCTGGTAAAAAGCCTGCTCCTTGGCGAACTTCTGGACCCTGTCCATCAAATCGCAGCGCACAGCAAAGCCATGCACAACGCCCGAGTAGAAAAAGATCTGCCAGGGCTGCTTGGTGGTCTTCAGTATCTCCTCGGTCTTGTAACGCCTCTCGTCAGGGAAGATGTGGTCAACCTCGGCCGCCGCGATCGCCAGCGGCCCGCCCAGCCTCGCGAGCTCGTCCTCGCCCAAGAAGCTGGGGTGCGCGACATAACCGACCTGGATTCCGTCTGTGGAATGGCGTACGAGGTACTGTCATGATTTTCAGAAACACTTACGCGCACAGAGCCCGGGGCAATTGGCCTCTTACCTTGGCTCCAAAGCAATACCCAACAGCCCCGATTTTCTTAATTCCATACTCGCCCTTGAGGACATTTATAGTGTCCACGATGATAGGGTCGACAATTGCCTCGGTGTGCGGATTTGTGCCGTTGCTTCCATGCGCAAGCCACCCTTGGATATCATAGGACGGATCCTCTGTCTTGTGGACGGGAACGGGATCACCGTAGAACAGGTCAACCAGCAAGGTCAGGTACCCAGCTGCCGCGAACTCGTCGGCGAGCAGCCTGCTGTTCTGCCAGACACCCATGATATCGGATAAAAAGAGGATCGCTGCATTCTCGTGGTATTTATCTGGGGCAGGTTCTGCAAGGTAGGCATCATACTTGCCGGCTACCCTGATATTACTGCCTTTGGGTGTTCCTCTGGTGTGATGGTCAGTACTCTGCGAGCAACGCATTATATCGGGGGAAAATTGCATCTGTCATCAAGAAAATTCGAAGCGTTGCCCCTTAAAGTTTGGGACCAGGCCATTTGACAAGAGGCGCCCCGGTACTTACTCGTGCCTGAAGCCGACAGTGCAGCAAGTCGAGGGAGGATACGAAGCCATGGGATAATATGCAAATATGCCCAGTCACCTGCACTTCTAACCGCGTTTTGATGTCAAGAATCCAAAGAAGCTGAATTAAATCCTCGTGCATCCAGACAGCAACTCACGACCAGTTGGAGATTGTTCCAGGTCATGAGGAATGGTGACTGCCAAGGGATGAGATTGATATTGAAGAATCAAGTTAGGAGCATAAATCTTGATGACGCGACCTCTCAATCCACGAGATAGACTCTTTCTTCACATCGGGATTCGAATTCTAGTAGACTATGACAATGGGTTCATTTACATGGTGCACCCAACAAAGTGGGTTCAATCAAGTAAGGGTGCCACCCGCGAGCCACTAGAACATTTTTCGGTGGCACAAACCGCGAGTGGGTATCAACAACCAGAACAAAGTCAGGCCTGAAAGAGTGATTGAGTAGGTACCTTTTTACTGGCAGTGGACTTGCCTCTCACTTGGATGATCTCAGTCACTATTCCGGATTGGCCGAGAAGCAAAAATATAAAGGAAGCAAATGAAGAACGTCGCCGACAGGATTCGAACCTGCGCACCCGAAGGTATTGCCTTACAGCTATTTTTCCAAAATCAGGATGTTCTCAATAGCAGGGCAACGGATTAACCACTCTCCCACAGCGACTGTGGATTGATCAGGGTCTTCAAAGTTGACTCATATGAACCAACCAATTCTCATGCCACACGTCGCACACGCCCACCACCGCATCTTCTGCCCTGTCTCAGTCCCCACGGCTTAAGTGTCAACTTCCAAGGACTCCAATCCCATGCAGCGAGTGGCGACAGTGGGGCAAATGGGGGCAAAAGCCTGAGGAGCCACCTCAGCGGAAGCCGGCAGAATGGTGGCGGATCGCCCCCTTGTGGTTTCTAGATCCAGATGTCTTCATACTGCAATGTGCGGCCGAGGTGCATACGTGCAACTCGGTGGGGCCTGTCCCCACCAGTAGCTGCAGTCTTGTTCACACATTTGGAGGCGGGGAGTTGTTTCTGCAAGGGCTGTGGTGTTATCCTGCTCTGAAACCATCGGATTGTGAATGTTCCTCGGGAAATGTTTTTAACGTTTTCTCCATGTCTACATACTTTATGGGCGGCCGGCTGGGGTGTTCAGCATTAGAACATCCACTCGAATGTTCCAAGCTGGGCGTGAAGTGCAGAAGGGCGTTTGGTTACGGAATCTTCGGGATACCATGTTGGCTTATCTAGTAAAGACATGTTCATTGAGCGATTGTCAAGGAGCACCTGGGACCCATACCTGCTCGTTATCTCCTGCATCAAGAACGCTCTTTCCAATATTTAGAATTTCCGTAGATTCCACACGCTTTAAACGACCGCAAAGCCGAGCCCTACCGCTGCCCATGTGTCCGAGGATATACCTGCGATCCTGGAGCCGAGTGTCCTGGCCGGACTATGAACACAAAATGTGGTTTTGAAGCCATGTACCCTGCTTTGTTGCAAACCGGTTCAGGTTCGGCTCCAGTGCGAATCTCCTGACTGTCCATCCTTTCCAGCCATCCACTGAGGATTAGCTCTGAACTAATATCAGTCTAATTCGAATCTCAGTCTAGTATCGTGATACCGCCGCCACTCCTTACTCAGTAGACCTGTGGTTCCGTCTGACTGCAAGAACCCATGTGCAGTCGGACATTCGCCTGGGCTTTGAGAAAAACTCTTTTCCTGACTACAAACAACAAGGGCTTTAAGGCCTATTTTCCTGAACCCGGAAACCAAGCGGAGCATCACATTATTCGAAGAAAAGAGTCTTGGACGATTCAACGAGCGAGGGGCACCAGCTACCAACTTGTGAACATGGCCTGAGATGCAACATGACTTCAAGAATATCTCCTCCACTGTCGAAGTACTTAAGGTAAATCAAATAGAAAAAGGCATGGAGAAGGGGGAGAATCAAAGGCAAGGCCAGTGTACACATGGTTATCGAAGGCTCAACCTTGAAAGTGAGACGCTGCCCCTTTTCTCTTTTGCTTTCACGCAATGGGCTGCGCATTCTTCAGTGGCTTGATTTTGCTGTCCGACCTGAGAACTGGGACGCTTCTGTCAGTGCGTCCACAACCTCAAGGATGATCCTGTGCCTGTGCATTCGTGCGGGAGCCGTCGGTGGTCAGATGGGAGCCAGCCCGAGTCAGCGGGAGATCAGCGCAGATCCGCCAGCAGCCTTGAGTCAGTTGAAGGGACCAGCTTTGCTCTACAAGTTGCTCCGCTCTAGTTTAAACGACCATTCTTAAGAGAGATTTTTGTTTTGCAACGATTATGGTCTGGATTGCCAGGTAATCTGTGCTTAATGGCTACAGATTTTGTGTTGCAGGTTTGCATCGCTGCTGCGGGTCAAGATGGGGAAGGACAGCGTCGACAGTTACCCATGAGAGTTTACATACTTTCGTTGTGAGCGGGCTACTCACTTGGAAATTTTGAGAACACTAATTCTCCACGTGGAAGAAGGTCGAACTTTGCCTCTTCCAGTAATCTCCACCTATGTTGACATCAGTGCATCCTTTCCCCTACGATTAGAACGTTTAATATATCTCGTCATATCGCTGAACACCTGGTCTAACGACACAAGAGTGGCGAAGGCTTGGCTTCCTTTCCCTCTTACTCTTGTCAACGCACCAGTAAGTCAGTCAGAATACTTGACACATTGGCTGGACTACCTGGCTCTTTAGGTAGGTATGGTGCACCGGCCAGATACCCAAAAAGGATCTATCACGCTTCAACGTGTGTTCAGCCAATGATTCACGTCTTGATGGATAAAACTTGACTCTCGCGACTCAATCACTGACGGAGAGTCAGTGAATACAGTCGACAGATCATCGACTGTTCAGGGGCACTTGAGGCTGCGAGCACAGAAACATTGTTTTCGAAGCTAGGGTTCCCAGCATTGCAAGTGAATGATGGTATATATATCGGTGGGTATGTGTTCCGGTCCTTGCAATCCTCTAGCAGACTCCCACTTGGATCAAATGCGCATTGGGATGCTATCATTCGAGTTGTAAGCCCGATATAGAGATCGACAAACGTTATGCCCACATGCCGATGATATTCAGTGTATATATAGAATTTTGATCAAGTGCGGATGTCTTGGCAGTTGTTATACTGCGGTTCCACAGTTGGAAAATCAGACGTGGATCTCTCACAAAGTCTCAAAGTACAACCAAGTATGTATCATTCTACGTTTTGGTCTCGACTGAAGAGATTGATCAACAAGCATGAAGAGTGTGAAGTCTGCATCTGGTGATTGTAAGAATTCCTGGGCCAGAAACCGCGATTTGAAACGACCATGGTTTTATTTTTGAGAAGCCAACAGAACAGAAATATCTCAAAGCTGGGGTAAGACTTTATCCCTGTGTAAGAATCACATATGGAAAAGGCCCCGCTCGTTGAGTCGGGAGTGATGGAGATCATTTCGGCCGACAACTAAGAATAGCTCTGGCTCCTGACTAAGTCCGGCTGGGAGAAGCAAAGTCAGAGCAAACGTATCGAAATTAATTCACAAGAGCATGTAGTCAAAGTTTAGAGAACAGCACAAACAGCAGATGACCTTAGAACATATAAGGTCCTCAACCTGTCCGGCTCAATGGTATTGGACTTCCTTGCTCTTCAGTCTTCCAGCTCCTTCGAATAATCACCAACCTAGTCACTCCTTATATTATCTCCCACATCTTTCCAGTCACTCCTTTCCAAAAGAAAATCTCTCTCTTTAATATTTCCTAAACGAAAACAACTTCCTTCAAAATGCAGTTCTCAACCGCCTTCTTCGCCATGACTCTCGCCCTCGGCATCTCCGCCCTTGAACCCTCTATCGACGGCGTCGTCTACTGGTGCTACCAGGCCGACGGTGTGAAGTTCACAGCTGTCGATCTGTGTACCTCGAGGGGAATGCAGACTCTCGCAGGTCGCAGCGGCGTAAGTTCCACGAATCACTCTCCCCATCGCAGGAAATCAAAATGCTAAAATAGACTTGTTAAATTTTGCAGGACTGCTGCATCTCCCACGAGGCTCTGGCCATCCAGGAGCCCTACGGTGACAGCGGCACCGACAAGCTGCTCGATGCCTGCCAGAGTGTCGGTGGGAGTGACGTTCTCGGCACCGACAACGAGCCTTGCCAGCTGGAGGTAGAAGAAGAGTACTAAGCTTTGGTCCACGCGGAGGAGCTTCAGTGCTAGCAACATGTGGAAACATGTGGGATCGCTGTTACAATGCGATAAGTAATAGTATCTACAAGTTGTCTGGCTTGGTAATGAGACTTGCGTTGGGCTTTGATCTTGGGGAGAAGGGATGACAAACATATCAATAATCAGTCAGACAATATGTCTGCCTAATACATTCGTTACGACTTACATGTTGGCCGTCCCTTCACAGCCTCATTCAATTGCAATACGCCAAAGCTATTCCATCACCAGCTGGTCAACCTCAGACATGGTCGTACTGCATTCTAGAATCCACTGTCTGTAGTGCTCACTTGTTTTTATTTGTTATAATTATATTTCTGGTGTTGGGATAATACTGCGGAGTATTTGTGTGAGCAGGCACCGGCTCCTGCTAGTGAGCTTATTTTGCCCTGTGATCGCCCCCCCCCCCCCACCTTCCTCCCCCAGGAATAAGTCCATACTGTCATGCTCATGAGTTAAGCCGAAGTATACCCAAAATTCAAGATAACTCAAAATTCAACCCCCCGCCACAGGCCGCGCCTGACATTTATCACAACCCGTCTCAACACCCGCATGGGCACGCGGAGGGGAAGACGGGACCAGCTGTGTGTAGGCGGGCGAGACGGCCGGCTCGCGGTCGACGTCGACCCAGCTCCGCAGGCTGTTGGTGTTGACGATCTCGCTGCGGTCGAGGCGGGACAGGGCGCGTGTAAAATCGCGCATGTACTCGACCGCCCGGTGGGCGGGGCGCGTGTGGGCTTCAAAGGGGCAGTTGAGCAGCGTCACGGCCACGTCGCGGACCTTGTATGCCTAGTTGGGGCGGGGGGAGTTGGTCAGTCAACCAGTTTCGAGAATCACATGGCTCCAATGTAAACAAAATAATAAACTTACCAGGTATAAGCCGTTGGGTTCTAAATAGACGTACGGGATGCTATGGAGCAGGTGCAGCATCTGGCGGCAGATATCCTCGCGCTCGGCCCAGTTCGCCCTCAAGGAGGCCGAGACCTCCTCGGCCCGGGCCGCGGCGGCACTACTGGAACTGCCGACCACGCCCCCCTGCACGATCACGTCGACCTGCTCCAGCAGCAGGCTCTGCAGCCAGAGGTGGGTGACGTGGATGTTGGCCCGCACGATCTCGTGCTGGCCCTGCACGACTTTGGAATACGAGGCGTTCTCCACGCCAACAGTGCGGCTTCTCTCAGTCACGGGGCTGCCAAAGCTCGACACGACGCTGTGGTCGTCATTCTCGTACCGCGGGGTGGTGGGCACGTTGTTGTTGTCGTCGTGCCGCTCCGACGTGGAGGCCCACTGCCGCACGGGCCCCGGCGCGTCGTCGAGCATGTACCGCAGCTCCTGGAGGAGGTCGCGCAGGCGCGCGAGGCGGGCGGCCGGGCTGCGGCGGAGCTCGCACTCGCACCCGACGGTGGCCATGCTCTCGCGGAGGCCCTTTAGGAACACGCGCGAGTGTATTATGAAGGCGCTCGCGAGGGTGAACGGCGGCTCTGGCTGGGCCGGTCGTGGTTCAGGCTGGTTTGTAGAAGGCGTGCCATGTGATGTAGACGGAGGGACAGGGTCTAGGATTCTGTCTTTTAATATGCATTCGTCGTCGACCTCGAGGGGGACGAGAGCCTCGAAGTTGACTTCACGTAGTTCGCCCGGGCCGAAATATGTGAGTCGCTCCCAGCGTCCGCTTTGGACTCTTGTGTGACTAGGTAATATTTGTTAGCATTTTATGACCAGTCAAAGGTAGGTGAAGACGGCAGGCATCAAAGAAAGACCCTTACGCATAACCATAGAACATCAACCAAAAAGCCTTCTTCCGCAACTGAGTCTCAATACAGTTCAGACCCTCATACTCAGATATACGATGCAACCCCAAGAGGCGCGAAAGCTGCAGGTACTCAACATCAAACATGCGGCTCCGGTTGACCTGGCCCGTCTGGAAGCACGCGACGGAAAAGACATAGCTGACGGCCCACTTGCGGTGGTTGACGTGGTCCCAGTAGCCGCCGGTCCTCTGGCGGGTGCAGATCTCGGCGCAGCAGTTGATCAGCGCCGTCCGCGTCTCAAAGTGCACGCCGGCCACCTCCGGGTCGACGGCGCGGTATTTGTTGAACTGCGACGGCAGCAGGCCGACGGTCAGGGCGCACAGGCTGACGAGGAGGGCGAAGAAGTCCGGGTCGGCGACGTCGCGGTTGCCGGCGAGGTCGTGGCGGAAGCTCGGCCTGTGGACGACGGGCACGAGGGGGTAGACCAGGTCGAGGTAGTCGGCCATGAGCATGTTGATCAGCGGCCTCGAGCACAGCTCATCGGTTGGGAACCCCGGGCCAGCTGTTGACGGCGCTCCCGCCGCGGCAGCAGCAATGACTGGGTGTGGAGACAGGACACTGGCTATTGGGCGAGAGGCCTCGAAGGGAGATGTGGCCTGCGAAGCCCTTGGGAGAGGAAGCACGTCGCCGGGCAGGACGAAGCCAGGCGTAGTGTTGGTCAGAACAGGTGGCTGCGGACGTTCGGCCTCTGCCTGCTGATGTTTGGTGCGCTCGTCCTGGAGCTCACTATTGCCGCCCCCGTCCGACATGTCTTCTGAGAGGTATTTCCTGCAGAGGCCAAATACAATGGTCAGCAAAAACCTTGCATTAGGCCCGAGCCCCCTACTACAACACGGGATTGGCTGGCATACCTGCGCTTTGGGCCCCGGGGCCTCGAGGGCAGCAGAAAGCTGCATACTATACCAAGCCTCCTGCAGTTATAGCACTGGGGCTGGGGCTGAGATGAGCCTGGCCCTGCAGCATTAGCATTGGGGGAGGAGGCGTCGTCAAATTGGCACTTCCTCCTCCGACCACGGCAGGCGTCGCAGGCCCGGCTGGAAATGCTCGACCTTGCAGAACCAGGCTGAGGAGTCCCGCTATTTCCTGGGGTCGCAGGCGAGTGAGAATCTAGTGGGCTTTGGTCGGGCATAACGGGTGGACTATCAAACACACAACAGTGCGCGTATTATTGAAGGAGGGGACTGTGAATGGGCGGCGGCGGAGAAACACGGGACTGCGGAGAATCAGGCCAGAAGGGGAGGGGGGGGCGACAGGAGGGCCTGGGCTGGGCTCGGTAGATCAGATCAGTGTCCACAAATTGAACTACAGTAGGTCATTCCCCACGGCCCAGAACATCCGGGGTTCCCTAGTCGTTTTTTTTTCCCCTCCCGGTCCAATGCAGCTAGCTAGACATGGGGTTCTTGGCTGGGGATGACTCGGGAGACTTCCGGATTTTACGGAATACGGAGGCCCCTCCCAAATGTTTTGATTAAGTGAGAACTCTATTTTTGCCCTAACCCTTGCAATTAGGTACCCACCCTCCCTTTTAATAGGGGGTGCAACCCGCTAAAAGAAGCCCTATTATAAGCACATTATTATCATTAACTTTCCTCTTTAAACGTAAATATCGCTAACCCTAATTTAAAAAACTCCTCTTCTATGGCATTTTTTGGTTATTTTTAATCCTTAAGGTATTCATTTCCCCCTTAATAATTAATTATTTACTTAATATATTATAAAACCCTCTTTATTTAAGTGTAAATATAAGGTTAATTAAAATCCCTTTAAATATTTCGCTAAATCTTCTCTTTATCGCCTTTATTTTGCAGTGCATTGGTTTTTATGGTACCTCTCTTTATTTAGAATTAATAAGGCTTAATTATATTTAAATTTAGAGAATTTTTATATTAGAAGAGCCGCTAAATATTTATTATTAAATAGATTGTAACCTAAGAGTGATAGACGTGAGAAGGAGCTTTATCCTCTTATATAAGTGATTATAGGCCTAACCTTTTTATAAATGGTATTAATTTATTGATAATAATCTCTTTTTAATATTAATATTAGTTAATATTATTTTTTTTTTATTATTTAAGTTTCCCTATGGTTTTAATAAAGCGTTATTTATAGTGATGAGTATAATGAGGATTTTTAGCCCTTATCTTTTTATATTGATAAGCTTCCTCCTTTTTTTATTGCATCTTTAAAATGGGCTTAAGGGTAGTATTTAGTTTGTTAATAGCTGCCTAGGCTTTTTTCTTCTTAAGGGTGGTCTTAAGGTGTTAAATATGGTAAGGATCCTTTTTATTATAGGAAAAGTAACCTTAAAATATAAACTTTAAATACCCCTTTTAATACTTTTAAATATATAATTTAATAACCCTTTCTTCCTTTATATATTATATTTGATACCCTTCCCTTTTTTTATAAAGTATTATTAATATTTCGTTGCTTTAGATTATTTATCATTAATTATTAATGATTTAATAACGGTATATTAAATATTATATAAGTTGAGCCTTTTATATCGCGGCTATTAAGCCTAGCTTTTTTATTAGTTTTATTTTATTTAGATTAGCCTCCTTAAGGATATATTAAATAGATATATAACCTATCCTTCTTATTTAAAGAGTAATCTCCTTATATATTAACTCTTTATTATTGTGATTTTTTCATATAATAATAAGAATATTATCCTTTTAATTATTATATACCTAAGGGCGACTAATATAAGGGCGATTAACAACTTATAAATTAATTATTTATAATGGGTGTTGAGAAGGGTTAAAGTTAAGCTTAATTGCCTTATCTTATTATCTTAATTATATTTAGATTTGTATGGTAGTTTACTTATAAATCTAAGTAGGGAATAGGTTAGCTGTAAGAAAGCTGAGAATCTGCCCCTTTATGGTAATATTATAGTTTTTTATTTTGATTATTATAAGAAACCTTATAGTATATAAAGAGATAATTTAAGGTTAGTTATAATAAGGAGGTTAAAAGAAGATCTGTATTTGTTAATAATTGAGGGGTAGATTTGGGCTATGGGCTTTGATGGGCTTTGTAAATTATCCCTGTAAAAATAGAGTTCTCGCTTAATCAAAATATTTGGGAGGGGCCTCCGTAGGGGCATTTGCTATCCCAAAGCGGATGTTGCCTGTCCGAAATTGAAACATCGCCTCAACATCCAAGCCGTCGACATTTGTTCCCCGTCTCGACCAATTGTCATCGTAACGACTCGAATCTGATCTATGGATCGTTGAATCTATTCTAAAGTTCAAGTCGACAAAAAGTCTCTACAATATTTACAAGTATTATTCAAACCTAAGCCCGCAACCCCTTCCACCTCCTCGTCTTCTCAACCACAAAAGCCTTCTCGAGGAACTGCCCCCGGCTGCTCGTCCCCACGAGAATCCCGTAAGAGCCGGCATCACTGCGCCAGCAGCCCTCCATCTCGCTCCAGTAGCTAGTCGCGCGCAGCACATCCAGCGTGACCTCAGCCGTGGCGCTGGCCCCCGCCTCCAGGGACACCTTGGCAAAGCCCTTGAGCTCCTTGGCGGGCCGCGTGATGGTGTCGCGGTTCGAGCTCGTCAGCGGCGTCCGCGCCGCCGGCGTCACGTAGACCTGGACCACCTCCGCACCCGCGCGGGAGCCCGTGTTGGCGACCTTGACGCGCACGCGCAGGCTGTCCTGCTGCTCCTGGGCGTTGCTGCCGCTGTCGTGATGATCACCTGTCTGGCTCGTGGGATTTTCTACTACCTCGAGGCTGGAGACCTCGAAGGTGGTATATGATAGGCCGTGTCCGAAGGGGAACAAGGGGCTGATGTCGAGGGTGTCGTACCACCGGTATCCGACGTATATGTCCTCGCTGTACAGGGAACGGCCGTTGTCTGAGCGGAAACTCAGGGCGGCTGGGTTGTCTTGCAGTCGACGGGGAATAGTGAGTGGGAGTTTGGCGGCCTTCGGGATGAATGGTCAGCATTGTTCGTCCAGCAATTCAACCTGTAGGCTGCACAAGGTCTGAACTTACCGGATTCACATCACCAAAGAGCACGTCGGCGATGCCATTTCCACACTCATTGCCACCGAACCACGCGTGGAGGACAGCACCAGCCTGGTCGATCCACGGCATAGCAACCGGAGTTCCGCTCTGGACAACAACGGCAGTGTTGGGGTTCGCCGCCAACACAGCCGCAACAAGCTCATCAGTACCTGGGGGCAGCGCCATGGTCGTCCTGTCGAATCCCTCAGACTCCCACTCGCCGCTCAGGCCCGTACAGACAACCACCTGGTCCACACTCTTGGCAACATCCACAGCCTCCCGGATCGCGGTCTTGGGGTCGATCTTGGGACACCCGCTGAAGCGCACCCCGCCCTGTCCAAAGTCAACAGTTCCCGACGCTTTCACCTTGCTGGTGGCCGAGCACCCGAAGCGGACCAGCACGCGGTAGCTCCGCCCGGCCTCGAGCCACATGCTCCCCGTCTCCTCGACGGTGCCGCACCCAAGAAAACTGCTCCCCAGCCGCTGGTCCACAACATTCGACACAACGAGCTCCCCGTCGATGAACAGCTCGCCCGTGCCGTGCACCGACAGGCCAAAGTCCCACTCCCCGGACACCTCAGGCATCAGGACGCCCTCCGTCTCGGCCCACCACACGGCCGCCAGCCCCGGGTTCTCGTAGTCGACGAACCAGATGTTGGCGTCGTCGAGGACGCGCTCCTCGAGCGGCGTGCGCGTGTCCGCCGCGCGCTGCGTCTCCTCGGGAGGGGGGTCGTTGTAGATGCGGAGCACGAAGCCCGTTTGCGTGCCGTCTGGCGTCTTGAGGGATCTGCCCAGCAGGGGCAGGGACTGGTGGCCGTACGCGCCCTGGGAGAAGACGACGTCGCTCGCGGCGGCGGACTTGATGCCCTCGAGGGGCGTGACGGTCCTGTAGGCCCGGAGGCCCGCGCTGCCCCCGCCGCAGTACGTCGCGATGTTCGCGTTTGGCCCGATGACGGCGATCTTCTTGTTCTTGTCAAAGGGCAGGATGTTCCTGTCATTCTTCAGGAGAACCAGCGACTTGGCCGCCGTCTCGCGCAGCAGGGCGACGTGCTCGGGCGTGTTGGCCTCGGTCTCTGGTGCGTTCGGCGGGATCGACGTGTTCTCCAGGCCGTGCTTGACCAGCCTCAGCACATTCCGCACCGTGGAGTCTAGTTCAGCCATCTTGACCTTGTTGGACATGACAGCATGCGCGAGAGCCCCGCCACGCCAGCGCGTCGGCCCGGGCATCTCGAGGTCAAGGCCGGCGTTGATGGCCTCGGACGTGCTGTAGGTGCCGAACCAGTCGCTCATGACGAGCCCGTCCCACCCCCACTCACCGCGGAGGATATCCTGCAGGAGCATCTTGTTCTCGGCCGCGTGGCAGCCGTTGACCTGGTTGTAAGCCGTCATGACGGCGCGCGGCTTTCCTAACTCAATGGCGATCATGAAGGGCAGCAGGTAGATCTCGCGCAGGGCGCGGTCCGTGACCAGCGCGTTGACGGCCATGCGCTCGCTCTCGAGGTCGTTGCACACAAAGTGCTTGAGCGTGGCCGACACGCCCGACTCCTGCACCCCGCGCACGTAGTGGCCGGCCAGGACCCCCGAAAGCAGCGGGTCCTCGGAGTAGGACTCGAAGCCGCGCCCGCCCAGGGGCCCGCGCTGGATGTTGATTGTAGGCCCGAGGAGGACGTGGGCGCCCTTTGCGTGGGCCTCGTCCGAGAGCAGACGGCCCAGGCGCGTGACGAGGTCGACGTCGAAGGTTGCGCCGATGGCGGTGCCGCATGGGAGGCAGGCGGAGGGTGTGCTGTCGAAGAAGTGTGTGCCGCGGACACCGTTGGGGCCGTCGGAGAGGCGGATGGGCTTGATGCCGAGGCGCTCAATGGTCGCCGTGTGCCACCATCCGGCGCCTGAATTTAGGTCAGAGGTAGGTATGGGCGATTCCAGTTGCGTGCTTACCTACCGGTTGTGAGGGCCACCTTCTCTTCCACCGTGAGCTTCTCTAGCAGGGCTTCGACATCCATATTGGGCGATAGTTACAGGACAGGGAACTGACAACTGCTCCAAAGGAAAGAAGTTCAACCTTGGAAGCCAGAGTAAGGGCAGATGTCTCAGAGCAGCAAGGGGACATCCAAGAACTTGGGGCACAGCCTACCCTCCAGCACAGGCATGTGGGAGGAGGAGTATATTCGACTATGAATATCCAAGGTGGGCACGTAGACATTCCTCCAGCTCAACATTTCTCCACTGGCCGGTCACATGGCTGGCAACGAATGCTATCCGCCGACAATGACGTAAATAATGAGCACTGAATCAGGCATTTTCTGGGTCTGACCAGGACGCTTGCGTTTCATTTTCTGCATCTCAAGAAGAATGGTAGGCGAGCCGACGGGTCGGTAGCGATCTGGGGAGGAAGAAAAAGTATGGAGGCGGAGAAATACCGAGGTACGATACCCGCCAACGTGGGAATATGCATGGCGCATCGTTCGTTCATGCACGCGGGCCAAGTAATTAGCGAGCCTATTTCTCCGCCCGTATTTTCCTCGTGAATAGCCAGCAAAACATGGTAATTCAAGCCACGGAAACAAAAGGCAACTGACTCAATTCTCCGCCCCTTGGGCCCTTGGTCCTAGGCCTCTTCACCCAAACTTGACCAACGTGTGTGGGGCCCCACGACCGTTCCTGCGTTCTTCTAAAGTTCTCCATGGGGACGTGCCCCCCGACGTTCGAGAGCGTGGCCTTTCTCCCCATGGACCCATTTCGCGATCACCGGGCCATCGGGATGCCAAAGCTCCACCTCCTTTAGGCTGTTTTCTGCTTCTGAGGCTAGCCCGTGACCGACCTTTACACGCCAAAGGGGGCTTCAGGAGGCTGTACACTATATATTCAAGCTCTCTCCCTCGCCCCTGAAGGTTTTGTGCAATACGACGTTGCTCCAGGATTCTCGTTGGCTCGCCGGGGTTCACATAATTTCGAAAGTGGCAATTGGTCTGGAACGAGAGTATATTCTCCTATTTCTTTTCATTGTCAGGCCATACTTCTGTTCAGCCTCGCCAGCGGCCTCGCCATCACAATACCAACTGCCACCATGGTGAACCCCGTTGAAGAGCTGGCCGTGCTGCCGGGCGACGACAAGCCCTGGTATAAGCAGGCCCACCTCCGCAAGCTCAACTTCATCACCCTTTCCATGGTACTGTTCTGTATGTCTTCCCTCCCTAGATGAACAATTCCAACCAAGGGTTCCGACAGCCCTCCGTTGAAACAAAAAGATCATGTGCTAACCCAGGCCACCGCACCCAAACAGCCTCAGCAAACGGCTACGACGGCTCCATCATGGGCGGCCTCCTCGCCCTCCCCAGGTGGAACACCTTCATGCACCACCCGTCCGGCGCCTACCTCGGCTGGATCACAGGCATATACTGGGTCGGCAACGGCATCGCCTTCCCGGTGGCGGCGTGGGTGTCCAACAACTACGGCCGGAAAGTCGGCATCTACGCCGGCTACCTGTTCCTCGTGCTGGGCGTGGTGATGCAGGCCGCCGCGCAGAACGAGGTGACCTTTACCTACTCGCGCCTGTTCGTGGGCATCGCCGCCTCGTGGCTGGGCAACTCGGCGCCCCTGCTCATCAACGAGATCGCCCACCCGAAGCAGCGCTCCGTCGCCAACGCCCTCTTCATGGTCGGCTGGTACTTTGGCGGCACGCTGTGCGGCTGGGTGACTTTCGCGTGCCGCGACATCCCCTCGCACTGGTGCTGGCGCATCCCCGTGCTGCTGCAGATCGTGCTCCCCTTCATGGCCCTCCCCGGCTTCCTGCTGTCCCCCGAGAGCCCCCGCTGGCTCATCAGCGTCGACCGCGTCGAGGAGGCGACCGACATACTCGCGCGGCACCACGCGGGCGGCGACAGGAACGACCCGCTCGTCACGTACCAGGTCGTCGAGATCCAGGCCACCATCACGGCGGAGAAGGAGGCGTCGTCGAGCGCGTCGTACGCCGACATGGTCAGGACAAAGGGCAACAGGCACAGGCTCTTCATCTCGGTCAGCCTCGGCATCTTTGCGCAGTGGGCCGGCAACGGCGTCGTGTCGTACTACCTGCCCCTCGTGCTCAACTCGGTCGGCGTCGAGTCCGTCACCGACCAGACCCTCATCTCGGCCTGCCTGAACGTCTGGAACCTGCTGTGGGCCATCGCCGCCGCCACCAACGTGGACCGCCTGGGCCGCCGGTTCCTGTTCCTCACGTCTGCCAGCACCATGTTGGTCAGCTTCATCATCATCACCGGCCTCAGCGGGGCGTTCGCGGAGTCCGGGTCGGCGCAGATCGGGCTGTCCGTCATTCCGTTCCTGTTCATCTTCTTTGCCGGCTATGACATTGCCATGTAAGTTCTTCCCCCTTTGCCCACCGACTATAGACGAGCCTCATAACAATTGACTAACGAACTCGAAAGGACCCCCTTCCTAACAGCCTACCCCTGCGAGATCTGGCAATTCTCCCTCCGCTCCCGCGGCCTGACCGTGTCGTGGTGCTCCACCGTCGTCGCCATCTTCATAAACACCTTTGTCAACCCCATCGCCCTCGAGGCCATCCAGTGGAGGTACTACATCGTCTTCATCGTCATGCTCACCCTGCTGCTCATCACCGTCTACTTCGCCTACCCGGAGACCAGGGGCCACACCCTCGAGCAGATGGCCGTAATCTTCGACGGCGCGGATGCAGCCGCCCCGCCGCCGGCCGCTGTGAGCGAGAAGACCGAGATCATGGTCTCGCACTCGGACATGCACCACGACCAACAATCGTACCAGGGTGATGCGGAGCGAAAGGTCTGAGGGGCTTCTTCTGTGCGGATTTGTTACTTTGAACGAAAAATGGTTATGCTGTTTGGTGTCGAAATCATGAGATTACGTTGGAAGACGTTTTAATATGAGGTATATCCATTCGCATTCTTGAAGAGGCGTGGATTCTATATACTGAATGAATTCATAAATTTTTGATACCCATACAAAGATGCGCACAAAATTATTTGTGTTAGTAGTGTGCTTCATGATGCAAAGATGATTGCTCTGTATTTGTGTAACTTGGCCTAGTCCCTCAAACTCCTTCAAGTGGTCCCTACCTCAGTAGTTTAATGTTCTCAATGGAGTCTTTTGTGTCATACTTCAAGTCAGCTCTATTATTATGAGAGCGGATATTCGCACCGGTCAATACGGATAGTACACTGGTACATCATCAGCATAAAACCAACGCCTACACCCAATTTGCATACCCAATACCCAATACTTATACACTAAATACCAATACACCTAATACTAATACACCCAATACTTATACACCCAAGATATGTACCCAATGCCTACACACCTAATTTATATATAGGTATAAGTATAGTGAAGGTGGGCTATAAGTACCGGTGTACCATCCGTTTTAACCGGTAAAAATATCCGCTCTCATTATTATTATTTCCATAGGAAGCCCGTTCCAGGCTTTGAGCCTCGCCCAAAAATGGGCTTAAAATGCAACCAGAGAGTCTGCAGTTTTGATCAGCGCAGCCGTAAAGACTTGGGTGAAGGTTGTAGCTTTGTAAGAGTCACACAATTATCGACCTTGCCTTGAAGTTACAATATCTTGTCCTCTCAATCATAAGACTGAAACGTGGGGAAGAAGTGTGAAGTGGTTGTGAGAAGGGGGTTGTCGCTTCCAACATGCAGATAATGAGCAGAATTAGTGAGCACTCTGAATCTTATTTCACGCTCTCACAAAGCCGCATATATAAAACTGGGCTATGCGCTCGAATCTACCAAAATACAGACAGTTTCTTCTGTCCCTCCTCCTATCTCTTTCGTCTGTGGGGAAATATGTGATCTCGTTTTCCGACGCCGAACCCTCCAAAAAAGTACGCAAATTGGCGACTACCCGGTGAACACGGATCAAGTCAAAGCCTTGAGAGACCAGACTCGGAAAGTGTTGCGCCGGCGACGACTGCTGTTATGCACTCAAACACGCCGCCCTCTCAAAAGGAAAAACTCCTCAAATGGGAAAGACTTAGGCAGAGCCGAAGATGGTCTCCATGATGATACCAGTGATCTGGTAGGGGTCGGCGTTGGAAGCGGGCCTCCTGTCCTCGAAGTAGCCGCTCTGTTTTACGGCACACTCGCGAGGAATACGGATGGAGGCACCACGGTTGGCGACACCATATGAGAACTGCTCGATGCTGCCAGTCTCGTGACGGCCAGTGAGACGCTTCTCGTTGCCCTCGCCGTAGACGGCGATGTGCTCCTTGTGGCGACCCTCAAGCTTCTTGATGGCAGCCTCGATGTGCTTCATGCCACCCTCCTTACGCATATCCTCGGTGGAGAAGTTGCTGTGCAGGCCAGCACCGTTCCAGTCGCCAGGCTGTAGTGGATTCTGTCAGTAAAAGGCTTTTGACATCGTGCAGAGACGAGAAACTTACAATTGGCTTGGGCTCGACTGAGACCTTGGCGCCGAACTCCTCAGCAACACGGTGGAGCAGGAACCTAGCGAGCCAGAGGTGGTCGCTGCAACATTGTCAGCTCATGTTCTGGCCAGATTGAAAGCAAGGCCCGATTATGTTCGATGGTAGTGACCTTGAAAGCAGTGCAGGGATTTCGACTTACCCCATCTCAATGCCCTCGCAAGGGCCGACCTGGAACTCCCACTGAGCGGGCATGACTTCTGCGTTGGTTCCAGAGATCTTGACACCGGCGTAAAGGCAGCACCGGTAGTGTGCCTCGACGATGTCACGCTGGACAACCTTCTGCGGAGGACGTCAGTAGATTGCCACTGAAAATGTTCGCGGACGGATTATCTTGGTCAAACTTACGCCTGCGCCGACACCACAGTAGTACGGGCCCTGAGGAGCGGGGAATCTTCAAAATCGGTCAGCAAGTGCAACAAGGGGGAGAACCCGGAGTGTGGCCGCAAAGCTCGCCATCTTGATCTCTCGTCGCCAGAATAGGAAGTTGGTACTGGCTTGATTTTGGTTGTCGCCTTCAATCGCCAGGACTCTTGACAGCGGATGGCACTCGTTGGCTAGGGAGTTGTTGTGACGACCGAGTCCCCACAGCTAGCCTCGGCAAAAACAGGCTGGTGGCAACACCACCCGTAATGATGCCCTGCCAAGGCGGCTTCGGTCACGAGACGTCAGACTCGTCCCTCTGTGGCCTTTGACCCGGCAATGTGACGCAACAGTTCTTCGGCGCTTGCCCCTGACATCATTGTCACGATTGGGGTCACGCGGCCGAGTCCCCTGTTTTGCCAAACTGCCAGAAGACAATAGGACGAGGTCCGAGGTCCGCTGCCAGGGACTGGCTGCAGCTGCTCTTAGCAGCACGAGCCATTCGTAGACGATGCCGCCCAGCCGAGAAGAGTCCTTGGAGTAAATGGCAACAAATCTGCCTAGCGCAAGGCAAGTCTGGCATCCTCATTCCTATGGCGATTTGACGATCGAGACAACTTTTGCGGCGAGCTCCTGCGGCCAGCTTTGCGGATATGGTAGAATTAGCTTACCCGTTGGCGGGCCAGCCGTACGGCCTGTCGTCGAGGTCGAGAAGTGTGTACTCCTGCTCGAGGCCGAACCATGGCTACATGCACCGTTAGCCCATTATTCCGTCAACTTTTGCGCATTGTGATGTCTGCATACCTGCTGGGCGGCGTGAGCCTCCATCAGCTTGGCAGCTCGGTGCCGGTAGTTGAACTTGTTAGGGGTTCCATCGGCATCCCAGCTACGGTGGAGTCAGCACGGCTGCAAAGTACCAGATCTGGGGGTGCCGGGCGCGGGTTACCATTCGGCAAGGACGAGGATGTTGCCATTCCTGCGGAAAGGATCGGGGAAGACGGCTGTACGAGGTTTCAGTCAGCAATTGGGTTGCTGGGTCGTGCTGGGCTGTCGACGTAATACGAACCGGCAGGGCGGAGGTAGACATCGCTGTTGTCGCCTGGAAGAGAGATATTGTTAGCAATTGGTCGCCTGCACCAGGCGATGGGAATGGAACTTACCAGGTGCCTGACCCGTGCTGCTTCCGTCAAAGTTCCAGATTGGGACTAATCCGAATGTCAGTACATCTCTCTGAGCGCGGAAATGCTGGGGCCCCAGGATCTTCATCTGGAACCCTAAGACTGGATTTGGGTGACTCACGATCTTTTGGTGTGTAGTCAGTGTCCTTCGCATCCAGAGTCTAGAGTCGAGTCATGGTGTCAGCCCAGTTATTCCTCAGTCGGACGCAACTCGGGGGTCTTGGCGATATCGTGGAGCTTGCCACTGCAGTTTTGTGGGACGCGTCCACTGGCAAGGGGGCTTTCCGCCGGCGCAAAGCGAAAAGGCGGAGTCTTGGCCACAGTAGGTCTCAGGGAGCCGGACAAGCCCACAAAGACTGCAGTGCGTGTGTTTCGTCGGAGCTGGAACGATGGTGGCTTCTTGTGACGAAAAGTCCACAGAAAGCGCTCGTCCAGGAGAGCCAAGAGTTCGCGGTGTCACCGCATCGCTGGGTCGGGCAGAATCGGGGGAAAGAGGAATTGGTAGCATACCCTCGACTTGGAGCGAGTGTTGCCCTCGGCGTCGATCCAGATGTACTGCGAAGAAAGGGGTCAGTCTCAAAGCGACGCATAATAAGGGCTGTGGTTGTTGGACTGCTCACCTCCGCCATGATCTTGCCATTTTGGGGCAGTTCGAGGTACTTGGCCAGCTAGTTGTGGGGGCACATGTCAGTCTCGCGTAATTCCCGCTGCGGGCCACTTCTGGAGTGGCTCTTTTTGCTCTGATGTGGTTCAGAGGAGTGCATGAAGCTTACAGCCGAAGCATTTGAGGTGACAGCCGCCTTGGTCGCCTGTTGCAATGAGCATTGTCAGTAAATCGCGCTCTCGCTTTCTCTCGAAAATCAATGCTTGCTGCTGATGGTGACACCAGCCGTGGGTGCGGCTGGGCTAGCTTGGGCGGTGCGGGTGGGGTTGCGACTGACCATTTTGGAGGTGGTTCTGGTATGTGATGGGAGGACCTGTTTGGAGATTCGACAAGTTGGACAGAAGACGCAAGTTTGGCACTCGGTCAATCAAGGAAGAAACAGTTGGTTTGGGTACTGATAAAAGGAGATGAAGATGTTGGAAAAAGAAGAATAAGCGCAGGCCCCTGGCGAAGGTTATCAGGCCGGCGCACGAGGGACTTAAAAGGAATTGCCCAAGTGGTGGGGTGAGAGGTCGTTCCCTGCAGCCGACGGCCCAGAGTGACTGACGATATGGCAGCTGCAACTACCCATACTCTCAGCGGCCACTCCTGCTGTTTGGAGGTAGATACGTACCTCCGCGTCACTACGTATCTACAAGTAAATACGTAGGTACCTACACGCCTTCTCACCCGCACCGCTAGAGAACCCAGACAGCCCAAGATACCGCACCGGCCACTACGTAGGTACGAACCCACTCGCCCCACAGAACCCTAGTTTGAGATGTGGGGGCCCGGACCTTTTCGAGGGTGAAGGGGTCGCCGGGAGCGGTTGAAATGTCTGCCAGAGCTGCCAGAACTGCCAATTGTGCCTGCTGTCTTCACCCGCAAGACCGATCCGATAGACACCACGACATGACAGCCACGCAAGCCAACCAACCAGTCGGGTCTGATTTGATTTGGCCTGGGCAGATAAGGAAGGACGCCATCATGATCCCCACGGATAGATATCTCAAGTGACCCCTCTTTCTCTGGAATCCTGATGATGCCCATCGTTGGGTTGAGGTGCAAGGGGTCGAGTCTCCACTGTGCCAACCACGTTGTTGACCCAAGGGAAAAGTATCTACTGTGACTCCGACTGACTGCGGCAGTGTGTGGTCCGTACTCTCGGGCCCGTCCTCCCGTCAGGTACGGGCTCGGTCAGGGCTGGACTCTCAAAAGTGCTGCAGCATCGATCTACCAAAAAAAAAGGAGCCGGACACGAAGTGCCAACCTCGTTCCTGGTTGGCCTCTCCTGGCCATGGACTGATGGTGCTTGTTCTCGCCCCGGCGAGAATCCGTCAGAGTACGAGGCTGGAGGCGTGTTCTGGCCGCCACGAAAGATGGCAGTGCTGCACCCAAGCCCGTTGTGCAGAGTTGCGCCCAAGCCGTCGCTGGCCGGCTGAAGTGAACGGGACGGACTGGCGCACTGATCACCGCGGTCCCAGCCCTGCTCAGGCCCCCGGCTCAAAGGAAAACGGAATACCCGCACCCAGAACCCACACCAGCCCAACACGCCAGCCAAGGCCAGAACCAGCACGATGCCTATAGCAGCCAGACGGGACGGACCTGACCTGACTGTCTGTCTGACTACCTCGACGATGTCTCAACCAAAAGTCCAGACAGCCTTGACAGCCGTCACCCTCTCGACTCGTGTCCGCACGCCATGCTGCAAACAATATGCGGTCGTACTGATTGCGGCAAGATATTACCTAAGAGTTTGAGGACACGATCGAGTAAACATGTCTAAATTCGTCTAAACTCGGTCACCCCCTGCGCTTTAATTCCCGCTCCGGTTGTCGGGCTCGTCCTGGGGGAACACACACCCTCCTACCCCTGTCCAATCACCCCAGGTTTCTTCATGCTCCCCTCTCAGCTCTCAGCACTGTCCCAGCCTTGGTACTACGGCACAAACACACATCTGCACTCACGGTTACCTCCAGCCTGCACTGCCTGGGCCCAGCCCGTCCTTCCTTCCAGCCCGTCCTACCTGCTGTTCCGTCCTGTCAAATGGCCGCTCCGAGGGCTCGGACCAGACAGACCAGACCGACCACTCACGCCAGTCTTAAAATAGCCCTCTGCCACCATTATCCAATTCCAATGTGTCTCTTTGTTATCAGCCCGCCTGTGGTTGGTCCCACCGCCCCTCGCCACTTTTGACATGGCCCCCCTGCCACATAACGGGGTCCCTTATCGCCCGCTGCTCATTCGCTCTTGGTCCGATCTTCTCTTTTTTCTTCTTTTTTTCCATCAACGACCGGTGGGCTTGCTCCTCTCGTGCGCGTTTGCCTGAGAATTTCAATGCTCATCATCGGCGTTGTATGCAGGTGTATGCTGATTCCTCCCCATCAGCTTGAAACAGGCCTGATGCAGGCCTTTTTCGCTACCCACCCCAACGCTTGCCTTGCCCCTGCAGCCAACGTGCCGCTTTAGTACGCGGGGGGATGCGACATGTCTTCCATCACACGCGACCACCAGACCCGACCTCTCGACGATCCATCAAGCAGGCTATTTTAGCCCGTTCCAACGTATCTGCACATAGATCTTCGCGAACCTGCTGATGATATTGCCTGGACGTCAGTCTGGCGATGACGTCGCCGTCGTTTCGGTATCAACCTGGTGAGGCCGGGCAGCAGGAACAAGACAAGTAAACAAGAGCTTCAGCACGACGTTGAGTCGAACGTTGAGACCCCCGATCCGGATGCAGGAACCGAGCTCAACCTATCAATTCCAACCCTCATGCAGCGCAACGGCCTGGAACGACAGGGTTAAGTGCCAAGTCTGTGCAGTCCCTGGGTTTTTCCCTCTCACATCAAGGTTCGGTTGCAACGCAGTTTTACACTTTATTGCGGCCATGCATTCGGTCCAGCGGTCAGCGAAAGCCAGCAACTTTATGACCAACAGACACGGGCGCACTCGCCCTTTTGAGACTGTTGCACCGGACCCAGAACAGACTCCGTCTCAGTTTCCCGGCTGGGCGTTGTATGCTCTCGCCTAAACTGCGGGGGCTTGGGCGAAAAATTACTTCCTTTGTCCGCCCTGGTAACCACGTCTCATCGCAACGAGTCCCTAAAATCGATATATTCCGATGAGAATTGGCACGTAGTACAGTAATAACCGGGCTAGTCCGGTTCATGCGCTACGTCAGCGCCCAGTGATGCGCCAGCTATTGACGTATAACGAGGACCATTATCATCCGAGGTCAAGAGAAGCTTCCCGAGGTAGACTGGGCTACAGTAGCTTGCTGACTTGCTCGTCGATCAACCACCCCGGTTGTCCTCCGTGTGGGGAAGCAAAAAAATCCGGGGGACGGCAGAAAAAAAAGACAGACGCCGACGTCCCATTCTGGCCCCCAGGGGTCCACCCACAGCAACCTCCCATCGGGTCTCCCGTCATCGGTTCTCGGGATAAGGGCTGGGCGGCTGATGAGTACACAATGTCTAGGTCCACCACGGTTGGTATGAGCGTCTGGTAGGTGGTTTTCATTGAGATGGGTCACTTTTCTGACGTCCGTCCTCTTGAGTTGCTGAGTTGCCAAGAATGGCCTGCTGCTTCATATACTTCGAGTACCAGCCAGGCAGAACGCCCTCTTTTGTATGTTCGGCAAGAGTGACAGGTGGCCATCTGATTTTTCCTAATTTTCTCAACATTGCTTCAATTTGATCTTCAAGTCCGTTACATATGAGGCCCCGGTCAGCATTTTGCCGTGTCATTGGCGTGAGCACATTCGCTCGACTGCTTGTTGGGATAACTTCCTACAGGGTAACCTTCCGTAGACTGACTGACCTTGGGCTTACTCCCTATGGGACAATTTTCCATCCATAAAGCCTCCCCTGTATAACCCCCCATTAGAATCGCGTGCCATCATTCACAGAGCCCGCCAGCTAACCGCACCTGGTTATGATCTGGGATATGTTTTTGTGTCACTATCATGCGACACATTTTCATCCGTCAAGGATTATACGCCTTGTAAACCTGAAGAGCCCCTTCGATGGACTGGACGAGCCCGAAGAATATAGTGAGAGTCAGGACCAACACCGCTACCCAGAAAGTGTACCACTGCACCCCGTTGCGGCGGTCATGCCACCACTGAGAAAGGGTGCTGGGCGTCGCCTCATCATAAGCCTGCTTGAGAATCACCAGCCGGTCCCTCCAGAACTTGAAATTCTGAACCTGACGGTCACTTGTGGTTAGATTCCCGCACCTGGTCAGTCTTCTGTCCACGACGCAGTTGCTCTTCTCGTATTTCTCGTAGAGCTTCTTCAGCCACGTTGTTTTGTTGCGCACAGCACCTCGTGCCCTGGAGAATTCCGCTTGAGGGAACAGGAGGGCCAGTGTCCTCAAAGTCTCTTCGGCAAGGCCTTTGGACAGGATAGAGCTATCTCCGGAGAATACGTCAGCCATGATACAACATAGGGCCTTGTGCTGCACCGTAACGCCCAGCGATCACTTGATTACATCACTCACTTTGCGTCTTGACACTCCAGAAAGGACGCATGGTGGAAAATCAGCACGGTAGTGTCATCTTCTACCAGAAGCAGGTGATCAGCGAGGTTGTCGGTCAGCCTCACTTTGATGCCCCCAACTGTTTCAACGCTCCACGCGTTGAAAGCTTTGGGGAACTTGACACTGTAGCAGCTCATCTTTGGGGTTTCAGCAAAATAGTCGTCCACGCAGTCCCTGAGCGAGCTGGACTCCCAGAGAACATCCCTGCGAGGATGTATTTCGCTCATGAAGCGCCCCACGTTCATCATGACCAATAGTCGTGCAGTGAAGCAGACTATTTCTTCGCAGTACTCTACAGGCACCTGAGTCCCAGCTCCGTTGAGTCGCTGTCCGACACCTGAGGTTACTTCCTTGTGTGTGAGGTTGCTTCGGAGCAGCTGTGCAATATCCGACACAAAGCTGCTGTCCTTAACCATGTCTTGTATTCCAAGCTCATAGGTCAAGTAGCTTCGCTGTATTACACCGTATCTTGTGTAAGCGGCATGTTGTAGGCTTGCAACCGGTTCGCCGTTGCGAAGTCGATGACGTGAGTCCTGGATTCGAGCTCCCCATAATGTATCCATAAACTCATGCATTGGAATTTATAATCTGCTGGTTGTCCAAATCGGCAAGTCCGAGAAATAACTGTCGAGCGGAACACGATTCTCGAAGCAAACAGTCACAAGTCAACAGACAGACAGATATCCATTGCACGGAGCCACGAGGGAAACCTTTTTGGATATGAAGAATCAATATCCAAACAGCAGAATGCATGGGCTGCGTTCTAGCGGTCCAATGGACGTTGTACGTCAGGCGCGGGTGGCTGCATGAGGCGCACTTGTCCCATTTCCTCATGCATACTCCGCCTCCCATGTTTGGTGGTACGTGGGCGCGCCCGGCCGGTAGAAGACACGCTCAGCCCCTTTTTTACATTTCATCGCCCTCGACACAAAATCTTACGAGAAGCATCTTCCTCTTGGGCGGAGACAATCTACACGACCTCGAGCCGACAGCGGGCCCCGACTAGACTATATCAACATAGCACAGCAAACGCTGCGCGGGATTTGCCCAAGCAAGCAGCTATCTCCAATCACTTGCACCGGGGTTTGGCGAAAAGGCTGGGCCCTAAAGTGCCGAAGTGGCTAGAGCCGTACTCCAAACGTACGGGACAGGCCTCTGGACGTCTTTCAATGAAGGCCTGAAGTGAGTTTGAACGACGCCTCCCGCCCTGTCGCATTTCTGGGCCCTTATTGATATTTGAGTGTCTATTGTCCAGGCATGCAGCGTCTACGACGGAAGAATTTACCAGCTTGGCCCGATCCAATGGATTCCATGGGTCCTAAGATAAACACGCGTACGAGGAAGATCGGCGGCTCGACGGTGTGGTTCCCTCGCGGACCTGCATTGAAACATTTCAGTGACAAGATCCGTCCTGAGGTCGAACGTATCCTTGACAACATCGAGCTACCGGAGGTTGAGAAGTTGATCGTCAAATTATACATGGTCGGACGAAGCGAGCAGAAAGCCAACCCGATCATCATGATTTGCTGTTCCGACAAGACAACGCGCAAGGAAGCCGAGGCACTGATCCGAGAAAGTGGACTTCTTGATCAGCACGGTAATTGCGGATTCGGACTCGGCTCAGTTGGATTTCCTCTTGAAACTAGCTTTCTCCCCCATCCGCTTGGTAAGGCTATATACTCAGAAATGCATTCTTCTGCAGAAGATACGTTGAAAGCATCACCTGCGTTCAAAGTCGACGTATATGGCTTGACCGAGCCGGGGATTGGGAGAAAACTCGGCTTTGTTGCTTCTAGCCAAAGTGGTCAGACTGTTCAGTACGCTACTGGTGGGCCGATTATCCGCCTCGGAGGCCATCTCTACCAATTGACGGTTGCGCATGCTATGAATCCCAACTCGAGTTCAAAGGCCACGCATAAGCAAGGCTGGGACACGGATGAGTGTGAGTTTGACGGGCAATCTGACGAGGATGAAGACGAAAGTCTCATCCTCAGCAGGGGCAGTATCAGCCCTGGAGAACCCATGAAAGATACGGAGCCCGATTCAGACCAGCAAGGCTCCCAACTGTCTCCGACGTCTTCGAATTCCTGTCCTGAGATACCAGACACGCGATTTCCTGGAGGTCGGGGTCTCAGTGCATCACTGACATCTCCCAAGCCAGTGCAAACGGAACATGAAGGTGTTGAATGGGATTCAAATTTCCTACTAAGCTCACTTTCAATGCCATGTTGGAGTGTTGGGGAACTCGACTACCTCATGATCAAATTACCAACAGACGCTTTTGATCCAGCCGAAGAACTCAACCAGATTACGATCAATGGGCCATCCGAATCTCGGAGCATTCAAGTCGATGACATCGCAAGCGTCAGGACTGACGTTACCAGCATCTTGGCAATCACATCGCGAGGACCCATCCCTGGAGACATTGTATCAGATTCTATGTCGTTCAAGACCGGTGGGTCATCTTCTTTCCAGCAGTTCCTTACCGTGTTGCTCTCAAAGGGATTGAGAGAGGGAGACTCGGGATCTGCCGTCATCGACGCCGAGACTGGGCAGTTTTACGGTCATATAATCCTTGGGGTGGACGGCGATTGTGTGGCATACGTGTTGCCTTCACCGAACATAATGGCCAAGATAACCACTCAATTTCTACAACTGCCGTCATTCCATCGCGCCAATAGAGATGAGCGCCGAGTTTCAGCACCGGCGTTGCAGCCACATCGCAAGGAAACCCGTACAGCAGTGGATTTGCTGTCAAAATTGATTAGCAGTGCTGCAAATTCAGCTTCGGACCGTAAAGTTCGGCCTCACGAGGTCTCGGTACCCGTGGATGATGTCCTTACCCTCCAAAGAGAATTGGAGGATGCGTGGGCGGTAGTGGATATGCTGAACACCGAATTGCGAGATAAACACGCAGCGCCTGAGGGCATCAGCAATTCAGGTTTTGTCGATTTAAAGCCACTGGAGAAGATGCAAAGCGCAGTCTCGGACCGAGATTTCTCGCTTTTGTACCGCCAGAGCCCGTACGAATGGGGTAATCACCAGCCATCGCGTATGCAACCATCGTACACAGCCCGGGAGACCGAACTCACGCCCATGCGAAGGACAGCTATCAACGCGAAAGAATTCTACGGTGATCTCTACGAGGCCAACAAGACCCCTGACAAGGTTCTTGACTCCCTGTTGCGCGCCATCGCGCTGTACATTACCAAGAACATCGGCGACAAGCAGGACCAGACCTTGAGCCCTACCAAGCTTGCTGCCTTTTACAAGGCCGTCGACGGCGACTATGACCGACTCTTCGTGAATGCCCCAACCGAGTCTATATCCATCATTTGGGAGGTCTTTGGCTGCGAGCACGTTCGCCAGCCTACAGACAATAACTATGGGGCTCCTACCATACCATTCCTAACCCCTGAAGGCTTTGTCCGCTGGCAATCCATCCAGATTATGCTCGATCCTGAGGAGCATGTGCCCTTCATTATGTTCGCAGTCAAGAACTGGGACCTGAAGAACCCCGATACTGGCGTGTCTTTCCCGAAGGACATCTCTGCTACCGCTTTCCCTGCCGCGCCGAATCCTGATATTACTGCGTGGCGTGCAGCGTGCGGCGACAATCTGCGCAAGGATGCGATACTTACGCTGCCACCCAGGCCGGGAGTCACGTCTGGGGCTGATCGCATGAAAATGGACGCATATCATACCCTTAACCGGACACCATTGTCAGCAGTCGGTCCCCACTACCAAGAGTATATGCGTCTTGGAGAGCTGGGAATGGGTGTGAGTGGAAACGATAAGCAGCGCATGCGAAGGGACAATCTTCCAAAAGAGACAATAGATAAGTTGGAGAATTGGTTCGTTGGTCATCTCCACCACCCGTACCCAACCGAGGATGAGAAGCAGGAGTTAATGCGCGAGACCGGCTTGCAATTGAGTAAGATTCCAAAGCAGCTCAAACAAATTCCTATAAGCGCGGTTGGCTAATTGTTAACATTCAGACCAAATCTCAAATTGGTTTATTAATGCGCGCCGCAGACAACAGCCAGCTATGATTAATAAAGCATGGGCCGAGCCCTATCCGCCCAGCGGCTCGAACCTCGATGCCAGTACTTCAGCGGCGAGTGACGAAAAGCTGTCAAAAAGGAGAGGAATAGAACCAGTAAAATCCTCGATTGGTCAAACAGGCTTGATTATGCAAATAGGTAATTCCCACTTTACCACTTGATTGTGTCTTTCGTACTGTGGCAGATTGAGACTGATAATCTACCACAGGAATGCCAATGACTTGGGACAGACCCAGCCACGAAGATGAAGGATTTTACGAGAGCACTGGGCCAGGGGCTCAAGTGGCCGAAGACAAGAAAAAAAAAAGAAAAAAAAAGCACTCTTAGCACATGAACGAGTTCTTGGTGAGGATGAGACAACAATTTGAATACGATGAACTTGAGGTAAATCAGCACTCCGAGCGTAAGAGAGCACAGTGTTCGGGACGAAGTTGCCTCCAACTGAGTGGACGTGAATGCTTGATTTGGGAAAGGGGGGGGGGGGGGAGACAGCCGTCTTCTCGATGTCGTCGCGAGGTTCCTGGGTGCAGCAGATTGTGGGCTCGATATCGCTGGACTGTTCAATCGCAAAGAACTAAAGAACAGCCATCGGCTGAGGAGAGAGGTACTGGTTTATGGCGACTCGTCAGGCCCATAAGCCGAGCACTTGAGCATGATAGATAGGACAGGCGTTTCTGAGACCGGCCGCAGCCAACATGATTGATGATGCAGAGTGGCAATGATGGTCAGAGGCAGAGATGGGTGGTCTGCCTTACCCCCTGGCTCACCAATTACTTGCAAATGGAGGCACGCAGACTGGCTAGATTACTCTTGCATGCGTATCGACACGGAGCTCTAGTAAGGTGTTCAAGGTAGTTACCAGCCAGAGCCGGCCTAGGTGCCCTCCTTGCTGTTTCTTTCCACCAACCTGTACTTGATTTTGTTAACAGATTGTTAAGAAAAGGAATCTTTCTTGTTCTTTATGCAATCTTTGAATAGCTGTATCTGCTTTTTGCACTTTCTGTGCTCTGTGCGCCCTCTGTGCCGGTGGAAGCCTTGTGCATAATTTTCACCAGATGCCAGGTGTATCATTGGACGCCGTTTACAGTATCATTGACTTCAGGGTAGCTATTTTGCTTAGTAAGGAAAAAAGACAATTTTAAACCTTACCAGCTGACTTGAAGAAAACCAAGTACTCGGTATGTTGAGACAGGAAGCTAGTTGGGCCGACTGAATACCTAGGTAGCTTGCCAGTGGTGGAACGGCACTTGCTCGGTAGTTCGGTACATGGCACTCACATCGGACAGACGTGGCGTACGTGGCATCGACAACACCCTCAAGGTGGCTTCGGTTGTTCAGGGTCCACGAAAGGATTCAATTTTCGTCTTGGCATCATTTTTTGCCCAGCCTGCATATGAGGTTGTACTACACACGACGCAGGGCAACGCAGCAGAGCGCCTCATCAACAGCCTAATCCCCGGTCATCACACCCTCATTGCCTTCAGACTGCATTTTCGTTGGTTGCTGGTGTTCGCGACGCCCTTGGCAATGGCGCTGCCTCACCTAGCCCCATTATTTCGGCGTATATCAGCCCCCCGGTCAAGGTCTCTGCTTGGCATGCTTTAGTCTTCGCCGCCTTGTTTGCAGAAATTTTGAGAATCTGGCAACATTATGTTGGGGGCTGTCTTCTCAGCCAGATGGCGAATGCCTTGTAAATAAACCTTGAATACGACGTTTCACCAAGGCATTGGCCAGCTTCGAATACCTTATCATGCCTTGCGGCCTGCCTTAGGGTTGCCTACCATGATTCAGAGTGACCTACAAGTATCGCAAACATCCAGGACGGGCAAATAGGCTACGAGACCCTCATATCGCACGCTGCTCAAAGCACAATAGCAGAGTTTTCTCTTTTCGTAAGCTTCATCATAACCTTCGAACTGTGACATGGACGGGAACCTTACTAGGCACCTCCAGTGGGTCCCACCACTGATCGAAGAATGGAGCCTCACGAGATCCTGTTCATCCTACACGAGATTCGCTAGCACTATCATTCGAAGATCTGACAAGATAGATATGTGCGCTGTCGATATTTATGCACTCTATGAATATGTCAACTCCTCACTGCCGTCTACATTTCAGAAGTCGGATGAAAACTTCACCAGTCAGCACACCGCAATATGGTATATGCCGGTCTGCAACACTTTGTGGTCTACAACATTGTCCTCTCAATGCTACGATGATAATTTCTGCTGGACTGCAATTGAATTCCGGAATAAAATCATGCGTATGATATTTGAGGGGTGGAATAGAAAAGGTGACTGCTTTGAACTACGGTCGTCTCTAGATGTCAAGGGAAACGCCGATATCGCAGGTATCGGAGTGAGTAAAGTGATTCCATTACAACTGCAACAGCATCTAAGGTCTGGGCAGGTTATGGCGTCTTTGTGCATTGAAACGTTTCTCATCATCGAGTTTCTTACGGCATACGCCGTCGTGTATTTACGACGAAATAGAGCACCACCGAACAGAGGAGAGACGTTCTTGGACGCTTTCAGGGCCGTTCTTCCGACTTTTTATTGGAGCTCGGTGCTTCAAAGCCTCGGAATCATTGCTGCCTCGCTCAAAGCCAGCACCGAGGCGTCAAATGGCGGCCAAGCTCACCAACTGGAGAGTTGGAGAAAGTCGGAATCTATCTACAGCCCCTACGACACGCAACTGGCAGCGATGGCATCTCTCTTGAGCGTACTACCTCCATTCATGGCTGGGACCATGCTCGGGCAGTTCGGTCGATGGAGACGTCTCCTGAATACCATAATCTTGCCGTTTCTCGCAATCTTGCTCACCCCACTCGTCATCATATCGATTAACTGGAACTCTCAGCTGGATCATGATAGTATCACAGATCAGGTGGTCATTTTGACGCTCCCTGACATGCTAGTCGTGAAACTCTACGCCCTGATGGCATTTTGCACATTAGTCCTGACAATGTTAGTCAGCGGGATTGTGTTGCTCTTTAACCGCAAGCATTCCGGCTCACCACATGTGCCATCACGTCATTTGAATTGCATGGTGGTATTCACAGGGCTGGTTCAAGTTGTTTTGCTAGTCATGATGATAGGGCAATCATCGTTTTCTTCTTCATCCGGGCCAAGATCATCGATAATGGGGATAAGTCGCAACTCGAATGGAGCTTTGGCCAGGTTTTAGCGCTGACAACTTGGATTCCGATCGCCGTGGACTTCATTTACACCATGTGTGGTAAGTTTCACACCCCTGGCCTGATCCAGCTTGGCTACATGGACTGATAAACCGATGCAGTGGGAATGAAAAGAGGTTTGGAAGGAAACTTGCCCGCAGACTACAGTGTTGTTCAATGGCAGGGAGTGGGACAAAACGAGGGGAGCCAGTAGAGCCATGCTTAATGAGCCCAAACCTAGCTGTGCTTACTGAACCAGGGCAGACATATAGGGGCAGACTTTCTATAGCAAAAGAGTTTCGTATTAGGGGTTGTGAAATCTGGAGATATATCAGTAGTCACTTCCGTATATTCAGCCTTATCACAACTTAGACCGGCTCATGGCTCTTTCTTCCTGCTTCCTCAACATCCGTCGCAGGATCTTGCCACTGGCGTTTCGGGGGATGCTCTCAACAAACTGGATTCCACCGCGCAAGCGCTTATATGGCGCAACCTTAGAACCCAACCAGCCAATTATTCTCTCTGCTGCCTCTTGTTCCCCATTAAGTGGCAAGGAAGCATGAAGCACGATGTAGGCGCGTGGCATCTCCCCCTTGCCCTCCTGGATGCCGACCACAGCAACATCCGCGACCGCTTCATGAGAGAGGAGAACCTGCTCCAGCTCATCCGGGGCGATCTGGAAGCCTTTGTACTTGATCAAGTCTTTGGCCCTGCCCGTGATGAAAAGGCTGCCCTTGGCGTCCTGGTGGCCAATGTCCCCCGTGCGGAACCAGCCCTCGGCAGTGAGTGCTTGGTCGGTGGCCTCTGGGTTATTATGGTACCCTTGAAAAATATTGGGCCCCCTTAGGTAGATCTCCCCGGTCTCTCCCAAGCGCAGCTCCCTCAGCGGACTACCTTCGTCGTCTAGGGTCATGTATTTGGCCTGCATGTTTGGGACCAAGTTGCCGACAGAGCCGATTGCTTCGTCCCAGTCCGCCCACGTCTGTGAGAATGCTGCAGCGCTGGTCTCCGTCAGGCCATATCCTTGCCTTACGGGTATGTTCAATTTGTCATAGAGTCTTTTGATAAGGTCACTGCTCAAAGGGGCGGCGCCTGACATGATAATCCGAAGACTGGAAAGATCATATCGCTGCACGACCGGACTGTTTTCCAGAGAAAGAACTACTGGCGGCGCAACATACGCCACTGTCGCTCGATGAGACTGGACCACTGAACAAAACCTTTCCAAATTGAACTTGGTCATCAGGACCGTATGGTACCCAGGGTAGACTGGCTGGAGAACATGAACATTTAGTCCTGTGAGCAGAGAAGTATGGGTGAGTTAGCTGTTCTCTAGGATAGATATTCAAGTCTCAGGTGAACAAAGTAGAAGAGGACTAAGAAAAGGCGGTATCACCATATATATGAAAAAGTGGTAGAAACGCTACTACTTTGTCCTGTTGCCCATTCAAGTCTGCAACTCCACGCATGTGACCTCTGTCGACAGCCACAGCCTGGCAAACGTTGGATACGAGGTTGGAGTGTGATAAGATCACACCCTTCGGCAGTCCCGAAGTTCCTGTGTATGGTTAGTGATGGGTAAATATGAAATTCTGACTACTTGTAGATAACATGAATTGGTAGTCAAGCAAAAGGCCATTGTGCGCAAGTGATCATGGCTCACCAGATGAGTAGGATAAGAAAGCCCAGTCTTGATTCGGATCGATTTGAACTCTTTTGGTAGTACGAGCTGGGTTCAGTAAATCCGCGAAGTGCAAGACTTGGGCGTCGTCTCCTCGTTTGTCTCCAACCAGCAAGATTCGGTTTCTTGGGATCCCCACGTTCTTGGCCGCTGCAATCGTGCTTTCCAAACATGACACGTGAGAGATCAAGGCTTTTGCGCCCGAGTCTTTTAGTTGGTGAGAGAGCTCATCAACCGTGTATGTGGGGTTGACTGCGGATATAACACCGCCGGCCCACAGAGTACCGAAGATCACAGCTGGCAAATCGATACAGTTGGGGCTGTACACAGTCATAACGTCGTCCTTTGCCCATCCCCAGCGCGACATTAGGCCATTACCGAATTGCGTGCTCACATGTTTGAGCCTGCTGAATGTGTAGTGCCTTCCAGTGTTTGCATCCTCAAACAAAACTGGGATGAGGATGATGTCAGTTGACCCATCCCAGATGGACTGGCAGAAGAATATTGTAGAACTCAAGGATACTCGCTTTGGTCTTTGGGAAAGCCATTGTCCTCGCGTTCGAATAAGAACTCCCAAATTCCTACATTTGGGATTTCCACTGACGGAAATGCAGAGTCCGTTGGCATTTTGAAGTGAGCACGAGAGGGCCGAGACGTAGTTGTGATCTCCAAATTAGCACTACAGGGGCAGCACAGCTACTCGAACCCAGAGGTCGATCAGGTAAGACTTTCAAGGCCTACTACACGATGAACAAAATTCCTACTCAGTAAAAGCCTCATTCGTAGATGATCTGCTCAAATGCAGCGTTAAACCCGCACCTCCGAGCCGCTCACACCGCGCGGCGGGAGTTCCCGCTTCCCGATAGGTCACGACAGGAAGAACTCATCCGAAGTCTTCACCGTTTGTTTCCCAGTAGCTGGGACGGGATCGGACTTTCCAGTCTACTCCGTACATGTACCTTAGTAAGTAGTACTCGCCTTCCGAACCCCGGTCTTGATCGGTACCCCACACAGCCGAAGGCCAACTTTATTTGTTTCTTGGGACATTGCACGAACGGCATCGGGTGTGATCAGAGTACCTATCCTAAATTGAAATTTTGTGAGGCTGAAATAGAAATTGGCCGAGCTGGGTTTGCAACATCTTCAGAAGAACTCGTACTTGTACTTGTGTAGTCCTAGGAGAATATTAGTACAGCAAGACACATGATGGCCGACGACGCACCGAACAGGTCTGGAGCGATGGCACTTGAAGCCCTCGAAGGGTATCTCAGCGAGTTCGGCATCACTCTGCCAGAAGGCGCAGTATCCTTTGTCGGGAGCATTCCTCCCCCTGAACAGACCCACAGCGAGAAGTTCAACCTCTCCCTGATCGGAGCTGTGCCCTCCGTCGCCAATGCAGCGGTAGCAGCACAGATATTCGAGGCTCGGGGAGGTGCGCCGCAGAAGGTCGAGGCGGATCTGCGCCGTGGACACAATTACATAGACCCGGATATCGGGATGACGCCGTCGTTGAATGGTCAAGAAATCACACTCGACCTCGTGATGATCGAGCAATCGCCGAGGTCCGTGACCCTTGTGACCCTTGTTCCCCAACAGCTGAGGCTGCAGACCCACTGGGCCCCTATGTGGTGACCACCTGAGGCGCTGGTGCCTGCATGACGCGCGGGAGAGCCAGCGACGTCCGCTGCTGATCATTCTCCCCCCTTCATAACAACTGCATCTCCCATTTCTGCCAGGTTGGTGGTTGCGCAACCACCATTCGAATCAAGATGTCTGACGATGATGAAATGAAAGACGAGGTTGCGCAGTCGTTTCATGTCGGAATGCTGTTGCGCTGCTTCTTGTGCCATGAGCGGCTCCCGCGATCTAACAATCTCGAGCAAGGCGATCATTATCCCGAGTGGCAAGGCTCTCTGGTCTCCGGTACGTTTTAGCTCTTTGAAATTCCTGTCGAACTTCTTCGCTCACGAACTGGTCAAGTGTTCCCTTGCACCGCCAAAGATGGATCTGTTCACCAGCAACTGCGTGCCACTCACGTAGATGAGCTGGAAACTTATGATGAATCTGGCTTCATGTTACCCAGTGCAGTACACACCCCGTTTTGGGAGCAAAACCCCCTCTTCAAAAGATTTTCCGTCGACAATTGCGGGAGAAAAGGGTTATGTGGGGATTACTGCCCATCCTGCAGACCAGATCGCATGGTCTACCTCTCGCACCGGGATTGCTGGAAGGTCGCCTTCTCAAGCCACCGATGGTCCTTTATGGACTGGTCTCGCTTAGCTGTCCAGACTCGACCATTCGAGATTCGTTCATGGGAGAAAAATTATCTTACGGTTTGCCACGAGGATCCTATCACCCCTATCCTTGGTTCGTTGCACCCAGATAGCAGCCCGTTCAGTGGCGCCACCCCTTTAGGAAATCTTCTCGCTCGGATGTACACACTACCTACGGAACTTCAATTTCAGGTATTAGGCCTCCTGAGGGGCACAATGTTTGCCTCGCTGCTTCAGACCAAGACGTTTGTTTCGGAAATGCTGCCAATTCTATGCCCCAGGTCCGCTTGGGTAATTCAACCTACAACAAAACCCTTGGCAGTGGACGGGGAAGGAAGTAGCCGTATCCTTTCGTGTTGCTCTATTAGCATTATGGGCCGGTCTTATTTGAGTGATGTAGCTCTTGGACGACCTAAGGGCTCAGGGTCTTATATTCCTATAGCCAAGAAAGCTGTGCAGGGTGTACAGTTCGCACTAGGCAGGTTCGGCCTTCGAGGCATTCGCATTTCATACGAGGATGGGTCTTCGTCCCCGTGGCTCGGCGAACCATCCTCATGCTGGATAGGAGCAGTTCGATGTCACGATATTTCTAAATTGAAAGTTGTCGCTGATGTGAGTTATCGCTATATACCTATTCAGAGATGGTGCAGTCCTATGCCACCAAACCAATTCATGAGTTGAAGTAATAGTTGCTGATATGAAAGCATTTTAGGAGTTACGGGCCATCAGGGTCCACATGGAGGAAAGTACCATCACCCGCACGGAAACATCAGTCATGTGGTGGGGTGATGGCCCTCCTGCAGGATGTCATATTGTCACGGAAAGGTGGCAAGACTGGGAACTTCACTACTATCCGAATTGGCAACAGTGTCAATATCTGCCACTGACCTTTGGCGAAGAGTACGCGATCGGCTTGACAGTTTATATGGACTCTAGGTTTTCGAAAGTGATTGGTATTGTCTCACATGGGCCCTCTAACTCTGTGCTTGGGGAGGCCGTGTACTTCGACAACAAACGCGAAGATTCTGACGATTTCCCCGGAATACCACTTCATCTTGCTTTCAATCGAGGAGAGCATTTAACTTCTGCTTGGCTACATCTGGATTCAACGCAGCCTCATGGGGCATATTGTGGGATGCTTGTGGTGGGAATATCCAACCTCGTCCCTCTAAACAGAAACTAACTATGGGATTACAGTTAACCACAAATACTGGCCGAGTTCAACATTTCGGTGCCTATCCACTATATTGGCAGAGGAAGCTCGCCAATTCGGAGTGGGTTCGTCTCAGCACTGCACAATCAGCTAAGATACATGGGCTAGTCATGAAAGTACCCCATAGTACTTGGGCTGGACACATCATTCCAATGTTTGGGGTCTCCCAGGATGGTCTACCTTCACACGAAGTTGGTGAGGAAATGCACCCTCCGCTCTTGCCAGTCCATATAAGGGGCCCCACGCTTCCCTCCCCGGCTTTCACCTACTACCTCCGGAAGCGTGATAAGCGATACGGCTTTTCGACAGCCTCGCTGGATCACATAGCAACCATTCATGTGCTCAAAGAGGCTTTGACATCTAAATCAAAATTGTTGAGTTGGTGCGTTGGGCTGCGTATAGTCCATCACGATTCAAGCATCGACATATTGGGGCGATGGGACCCTCGAGATAAGAACTCGATTTCAAGGCTATATGACGAAAGCGAGGGCTTTCTAACAAGAATATCCTTTACCTTGACAGCTACTTCGAAGGCAACAATTGTGGAACATATTACGGTTGGTGTAGCAGATACTCTGTGGAACTGTCAGTCCCTCGATCCTTCATCACTGGTTTCCATAGACCCTCCGGACCACCGTTGGAACTGCTCTGCTCCGGACCAGACCTCGGTGAGAAACACGAGAACGTTTGACTGCACTCGGAGTTCCCAGGTAAGCCATTCCGACCCTGAATACTCGCCTCTAGCGCTCCGGGGGTTCTGACGAGTAGTGCACAGCGGGTTGCCTGGTGGTTTACGTCTCGAAGTGATGATATCAGCCGTGATCATGGGAGCCCAGCTATTCAGGTTAGAGAGGAAGGTCAAAGATCTGATACCGGCAACTACCTCAAGGGGTTACAAGTGAACTGTGACGGCACAGCTGTATAAGTCTGTAATGGACTACAGAAATGATTCTGGAACTCTGATCATCCAACGACACTATTGGGCACCTTTCCATAGATAAAACGAATCTGGACTAGCCATTTTCTATTCTAAATCGAATGCAGCTATCAATACAGAAACAACCTTATCCTCCATATTTAAAAGAGCGTAGTGGCCAAGTTGAACGAATGAACCCAGCACCGTCGAATCCACAGTGAGCAACAACATAATGGCGACAAATACAGTAAAAATATCAGTAACAGCCCAGTGCCAATCCACAAACTCTTTTCGCAAATCCAAGAAGCATTCCCAGAAAAAGACTCTGCCATATGGAGAAGTGGCCCAAGCAGGTACATCACCGATCCAGCTCGTGTCTGGATATGAATGGCCCATGCTAACTGCAGCCATAGATAGCCAGAATTCAGGTTCCTGAGTGCTTGGGATAGTCTTGGTTAATCTCTATGGTTTCTGGGGAGATCGTTCACGAATTGGAATCGCATTCTTGTCAGACGGAGACGCAGACCTTCGTGCCGTACCTGCTAGCCTCGGCGGGGATGGCGCGGGAGAACTGTCCTTATCACTGCCCATGCGAATGTCTTCCTGACTCCCCGAGGTCTTCCGAGATTGTGGTGACCCTGAAAATGAAGGCGGTCCGCTGCCGCCGCTCGACGAGGCAGGCCTGGGTAGTGTCACCGGGGGGTGATCGGCCCTGATCTTTCTGAAGTGAGCGTGGAGGAGTTTTTGATCCGCCACTTTGCTGACGTCCATATAATCTGCTTTGGTGACATTCGTATCACGCCCATATTTCTCATCGACAATGCAGTCCTTCATAATAACTCGCTGTCGGTTACTTGGATCGAGTATTGCAAGGGAACAGCTGATGTATTGGCCACACATTGCATTGGCATAAAGCTGATCTTTAGCTCCATCAGGCCTCTTTGAACGAAGTCATTGCCCGCAGTAGTCACTGAGTTGAATTTCCAGGTCGTAGAGTCTTTCGCCTTTACTTGCTGTTGGTTCCGCATTACTCGCTCTTTTGGCCTCTGTGAAGATTAGGGAAATCTTTCGGAATCCGTCTTTTGTCGGCGCGAAGTAGAAGGTGCATACGTCCATTTGTTTGTCGGTTTGATTAATCGGATACTATTGAGAGTTGTTGGAGTATCCCGTTAGAAATACTTTGTTGTATAGATCTTCCCATAGAGCATAAGTCGTATGCTCCCTTGGATCATAAGTCGCCTCTTTGCCGTTTTCTATAGTCTTTTGCACAGTAGCAGTCTTGAGCACGAGTGTTCGTTCCTTGTTTGAGTACTTCCTGAAACACTAGAGCCAGAGCTCTGAGTGTCGGCTGTGTTTCTAGGCATGGTTGTTCTAGGAGGCTGACCCTGTGGTTGATGAGATAAAGCGGACTAATTCAAAGAGGAAAGACGGCCTTAATGATACTGAGGCTGTACGGCGCAAGCTAAGAAGAGTACGAAAAAGAAGAGATACGAGGGAAGGACTTCTACCAGGGAATTGCTTGTGCTGAATACCGAGAGTGAGAGTAATGAGCTTGGAAAGAAGATGTCTGGAATTGATACTTTCCTCAGATCAGGGCCAGGTAAGCCGGGACACTTTATAGATCTGAACCGCATCCTGAGAAGTATAAGAGACCAAAAGCTTGGCCTTGTCGAACTTGTTGGTCCATGAACACGGCTCTGTGCTGGAGGCCATCATGTCTCCACAGAGGACGAGGCACAGTCTGTTGGTGGCCGGGACAGATTGCTGGAGGTTGGTTGGACAAACTGACGCAGGCCAGACTTAGGTCTCGCTTAAGCGCTGAATGTAGGCATTGCATACTTTCACGATATGACGGGAGAGAACAGAATGTTATGCCTTCAATCCAGATAAACATTGAAACTCGCCCTCTAAGACTGACTAAGTGTACTCGAAAAACCTCCGGATCATCTCACCAGAGTGTGTCAAGTCAAAAGACAAGCAATTGCAACTGCCATTGGTAACTCAGCGACCAACTCGGCAACACGTGTAGGAGTGGGGCTGGCCTGACTCTGTCAGACCCACTTGAGATGCATACTTACCGCAGTGTCGTGATCCCAGAATAGAGGCCCAGGCCCAGGCGGCCATGTGGGCCAGAAGACGAAGACAAGAAGGTCACCCGGCCGCAGATGAGCCGGGCAGAACAGAGAGTCTTCTTGAGATGCCCAGACTGGAATTTTTTCAGAGATCCGAGAACCCGATGATGATTCTGTGGTAATTTTATATTTTTAATGTAGTTTATGGTTCATCGCTGGCCACGCCCACCAGTATTACGACTATATGCTGTTTCTCGCCCTCTGGTGCCATGCGATTCGCTCGGATTCCCCAAATTGGAAGGGGCGATACACTTCCCATAGTATCTCATGCGTGACTCGAGTGCAGGCCGCGGCCATGGCCATCGCTTCTGTGGATGGGCGCGCCACATGGGTTTGCAGCAGGAACCATTCACAGTTGTCTTCGTCAGACCATGGTCGGCGCCTCGCTACAAGACCGTTCCAGGACGGCGAGGCTGGCCAATTGTTGGCAGCGCAGTAGATCTCGACAAATACCCACAGCGAAGCCTGAGGGAATGGCACAAGCAATACGGCGAGATATACGTAGTCAAACTCTTTGCGTTCAGATGGGTCTTCCTCAACTCGCCGGAGGCTGTGAAAGCGATTCTGGACAAGCAGTCCGCGAGCACGTCGGACCGTGTTCCATTTCCATTGGAAACCGAAGCGATCTGCAAAGGCCTGAGACTGGTCTTGATGCCATATGGGCCCCTGTGGCGTAGGCTACGAAGTAAGGTACATCAGGTTCTCACTCCGAGGATGTCCAATACGTTTCGGCCCATGCAGGAATTCGAGTCCAAGCAGGCCCTCTACGATATCCTCACAAACAATCACAACGGAGAGCTTTTCAGAGAGCACATTCGCCGGTATGTGAGCTCAGTGATGATGGCATTCATCTATGGGCAGCGAGTCCCGGTGCCAGTAAGTTCTTTCAGTCAAAAGACCCAACATTTCAGTATCAATGACGTGTCCTTTCTCAACTTGCAGGACTGAAGAAATACGCGAAGTATACGGAATCATGTCAGACTTCGCCGAATCGACGGTACCGTACCAGTTCGTGGCAGATCTTCTCCCTTTCATCGCGAAACTCCCTACAGCTTTACATTGGTGGAAGGGAAAGGCCCGGTACTACTACGACCGTCAAGTTCATCTGTGGATGAAGCTCTGGAACCAGCTTTCCGCCAAGATCGCGGAAGGCCGGGCACCGGAATGTTTCGTGACGAAGTGGCAGCTCACCGACAAGGAGAGCTCCGGTATCACGGATCTTGAGGGCGCTTTCACGGCTGGGAGTAAGTCATTGCCGCGCGTCGAACACTACCGAGCCCCTCGCGCTCATATCGAACCTTTGCTGACGACTTTACCAACTTTACAGCCATGATCGAAGCAGGATCTGAAAGTACTAGTTCTGCATTGTACTCATGCATCAAATACCTAGCCATGTCGCCTCGGGTACAGGTATGCGCAAACGCGGAGCTGAGCCGTGTCGTCGGGGACCAGCGATCGCCCTCGTTCACCGACTACGACCAGCTGCCGTACATCCGGGCGATCGCCAAAGAAATCGTCCGCCTCCGGCCCATAGCGCCCGTCTCCCCCCCCGCACTACACGACCGCCGATGTCATCTACAAGGACTACCTCATCCCCAAGGGCAGCGCTATCAGCATCGAGACATACGCGATCCACTACGATGAAAGCCTGCACGCCGACCCGGAGGCCTTCTCCCCCGAGCGCTACCTCGGCCACCCCCTGACCGCCCGGGAGTACGCGGCTGCCCCGGACCCGTACGAAAGGGACCACTTCACCTTTGGAGCGGGCCGGCGGATCTGCGCCGGGGTGGACTTGGCGGAGAACAGCATGTTCATCATGCTGGCGAAGCTGTTGTGGGCGTTTAGGATCCGGCCCTGCGTCGGCCCGGACGGCGAGGAAGAAATACTGGATACATCGGACGAGGGCTACGTAGCGGACTCGGCTCTGACCGTCTCAAAGCCTTATCGTGTACAGTTCACGCCACGGAATGACCTTCGGGAGAGGACGTTGGTGGAGGAGTGGCGGACAGCAGAACGCGAGGGATACAATGTAGGGAGTTAGTAAGTACTGGGGCATACCGTGCAATACGTTTCTTAAAGGCCAAGATCGCAGGCGATGCGGTTATCGAAGTGCTGAATACACATTATACTGAAATTGACGACTGAAGAGCACTCATGAAAGCTATCTCCTGGTAATTATCGTGTTCCTTGTAGAATCAGCTCTTCAGTCTCGCGAGCTCTATGGGGCGTCAAGTGACTTGGTTAGTTACCCGATCGTATCGTAAGGAGAGTCCCAGAGGAGGCTATCACAGAGGAGTCTATCCTATGGGACAGTTGCCGGTATCCTACAGCTATCCAACATAGAAGGGTGCTCATGTTCGGATGCCGGTGTATCGGGCAACGAGACGAGTGCACCATGAAACGATTTTAAATGTATATCTGGTAAGCTGCTAGGATGGTGAATGTACTCTGCACCATACTGCTGTGATTTCATTCCTGCAGTACACTCTTGCTCATACGCATCAATTGAATTGCTTGTAGACTGTCATGTGAAGCCACACTAGCAAGGTGAGATCACCACATCCAAAAAAGCCAGGCCTTCAGCAGCCAAAAGAGATTCAATTCCCCATTTGATGTTTTGGGCTTGAGCCTTTCAGGGGTCCATCTACCTAATGGCTCATTGCCTGGGGCATTCGCTCGGTAGCCGGTGGAGGAGGCAGTGAAGGAGGAAGGCCGAGACTGTGGGGAAAAGAGATCGACGGCAGTGGAGACATCGGGAGTCAGCACGGGCCACCCTGCATCTAGACCCATCCTGCCTCCCGCGTCAGATGTCATTGCCGCATCTGGACGGTAGCAGTCGTCGATATGACGTAGACGGACGATGGACAACCAGCCATCTCAAGCTAAGCAGGCTCGCAGCCAGGGCAGCCAGGGCAGCCAAGGGCAGGTGCGACGACGGTGACACCATAAGTAGGTAGGTAGCGTGGTAGCTCCTTTGGAAGGTACGCCAGACATGGCAGGGTATGGGTCAACTACGTAGGTACAGGTATATTAGCCCGGACGAAGCAAAGCCAATCCCACCTCCTCATCAACCCAATGCTTCCCCTCCTGTGACACACCTTCCTCCAACTTTCAAACCCCCTCCTCAATCACACCAGAGCTCGGCTTCGTGATCTGATTGCCATTTAACGAAATCTGCACAACATCCACACGCTCAGTCCCAACTTCACCATCCCACACTCACCCGCACGCAAACCATCCAAACCGCAATGTCTCGTTCAAGAGCTCCCCTCCTCCTGGGCCTGACCGCCGCCGGTGGTGTCGGTTACTACCTGTACGGAGCTGGTGGAAATCCGAAAGTAGCTGAGAAGCAGTTCGAGGGTAAGCGCCCTGTGTCGCCTTCTCCTCCTCCACCGTCATCCCCAGCATCAATGCCTGCGAGAGGCTTTAACTTTGGCTGACACGCGACTCTTCCCGCCCCATTAGCCGACGTCCACAAGGCCTCTGCAAAGGTCAAGGGAGAGCTGCCCGGTCGGGGCCAGCAGTACGAGAAGGAGGCAGAGGCCACGGGCCGCCAGGCTGGTGCCAAGTTCGACGAGGCCGTATGTTCTCCCCCCCCCGTAGTCAATTCCCCCCAGCGAAGCGACACCTCCAACTGACACAATGACCACCACAACAGCTCGCCAAGACCCAGGCCGAGCTCCAAAAAGGCAAGGCCGAAGCCGCCGCCTACGCAAAGGACGCCAAGGCTGCCACCATCCAGGAGATCGACAAGATCGACAAGAAGGTCGAGGAGAAGGCCAGCCAGGCCAAGACCGGCATCTCGAGCTGGTTCGGCGGCAAGTAAAGGGGGCTACGGATGGATTTTCATATGGGAGACCTCTAAGGAAGCTGGCCGGGGACACGTTTTCGACGATTCTATACTTGACATGACCGGTGCAAGGCATAATGGAATTCATTATACTTTAATGACAATGCATTTTATATTTTCTGTCTGCCCATTCTTCCACTGTCAAAACTCCGTGCTGTGGACTTCAACGCCTCTCCTGTGATATCAGCCCCAGCCAATAATACAAGCCCAGTCTATGCCGGCAACGAGGCGGTGACAAGCTTCAGGATCTGCTCGACCCCGGCCCGCGCGTTGCGGGGGTCCTTGGCGATGGGCTGCCAGTACTCGCCGTGGCGGGGGTCGCTGGCGACGCACTTGCTGATGACCTCGCCCCTCTTCTCCTCGGTGCCGTGCTGCAGCAGGAACTTGTAGTACCACGCCCAGCTGTCGCCGACGTCGCCGTCGAGCACGATGGCCTTCTCGAACCAGTTCTGCGCGCGGTCCAGCTTGCGCTCCAGCCAGAAGATGCGCGCCACCGCCACGAACAGGATCGGGTCGTTCTCCACCTCCTTGATGGCCTGCAGCGCCAGCGGCTTGCGCTGCGTGCGCGCCTCGAGGTGCCAGATCCGCTCCGACCACAGCAGCCCGCTCTTGGGCATCTCCTTGAGCGCCGTCGCCATCAGGTTCTTGGCCTGCGCCGCGTTGCCCGCCCGCCGCTCCACCCGGATCAGCTCGCACCACAGCTCCGGGGACCTGGGCACCGCCGTCCGCGCCCGGTCCAGCACGCTGCGCGCCTTGACCGTCGCCCCGGCCTTCTCCTCGAGCCGCGAGTACAGGATCCACAGCGGCACGCTGCGGGGGCACGCCTTGACCCCGATGCTGTACGCCCCGCGCGCCGGCGCCACCTGGCCCGCGTCCTCGTAGATCTGGCCCTTGAGCATGTGCAGCTTGGCGCTCGCGGGGAACAGCTGCAGCGCGTCGCCCACCAGCGCCAGCGCCGCCTCGTTGTTGCCCTGCTGCCGCTCGAACACCACGCTGCGCACGAAAACCCGGTCCGTCGGCGCCTGCTGCCGCGCCGTCTTGAGAAGCTCGCGCGCCTGCTCCGGGAAGTCGTGGTCCGACTCGAGCTTGACCGCCGCCAGCCAGATGTCCTCGTTGTTGGGGTTCTGCTGGAACGCCTCGCCCAGCACCTTGCGCGCCTCGTCCAGCTCGCCCGCCAGGAGCTTCTCCTTGGCCCGCATGAGCCATAGGACCTCCGAGTTGGGGCAAGCCTCCGTGGCCTTCTTCAGGACGTTCCACAGGGCGTCCTTGCTTCCGTGGTTCCGCTCCAGGTCCACTGCTTCTTTCCAGACCGTCCTGCTCGTAGGGAACACACGTAGAGCGTAGGCGTAGATTGCCCTTGCCGTCTCGTATCTGCCTCGGTTGATGCTCATCTTGGCGTCCTCCATCCATGTATCCTTGCGGTCGTCGTCTTCGTCCAGGCCCCAGCCCAGTGTCTCTTGGACGATATTTGCGCACGTCAGGATCGCGCCCTCGGCCTCGCACTTCTCGGCCTCTGTGATCCACTCCTCACGCTTTGGCATAGCTCCTTCCTTTGCAAGAGCGAGGACAGCACGCTTCATCATGTTGACCTTGCTGTCGCCCAGCTGTTCCATCAGACGTGCACCGGCGATCCAAATCTCGTGGCTTTGCGGGTTCGCCTTTTGTGCCTTCTGGATGATCTTCCTTGCGTTCTGTGGTTTCTCGAGGTGGGCCAGGGCGAGCCACAGCTCAACACTATTGGGTATCTCCTCCACCGCCTTGGCCAGCAGCAGGCGGGCATCTTCTGGGTCCTCCTCCAGGTTGACTGCTTCCTTCCACAGCATTTCGCTCTTTGGTATGTGGAGGAGTGCCTGCCTGATGACCTTCTTCTTCGATCGCGGGTCTTGCTCCAGCTTCATGGCTTCCACCCACAGCCTGACTGACTTGTTGTTCGCCTTGATGGCCTCGGCCGCGATAATTTTCGCATTGCGTGCCTCGTTAAGTCGGATGTTCTCGAGCCACAGATCTTCCGAGCGAAGGTTCTTGGCACAACCCTTAGCTATCAAGTTCCTCGCGGCGACTGTCTTGCCTGCCAGCTCCTCGACTCGGGCGGCAGCAATCCAGGCAGGTGGGTGCAGAGGGTTGGACTCGTAGGCCGACTTCAACAGCTTCCGCGCAAAGTCCACATCCCCGACGCTGACCTCTGGGATCTCACCAGCCCTGGCCATGGACGTAAGATAGCCCTTTGCGTCTACACTTGTCGAGGATCCCAGTGATGTTGCTGTACCACTGCTCTGTGACGCCTGATCGAGTCTTGCCTGGAGCACCTTGTCCCTCGCAGCACCGATCTTGGCAAAGTTTGTCATCGAGCCATCCTTCGCCTCGCCGCCGTCGTCCGCCACGGTCGTACCCATCTCTCCCACGTCTCGCGCAGCTGCCAGCACGGAGTCGGGGACGGCGTAGAACCTCTGTCGGCGGGCCTCTCGCTCTCGCTTCGTCTTGCCGGTCATGTCCTTGACGTCGGGCAGGTTGGCCCACTCCTCGTCGGTCACGGAGCCAAGGGCCCGCTTCAGGTCGGCAAACTGCTGTTGGATCTTTGGGTTCTTCCGCTCGTACTCGTCGACCTCTTCGCGTTCGCGTGCTTCCCTGTGGAGAGAGAAAGTTGTGTCGGTACTCTGCTCATCTATCATCACAAACGATAAACCTTTTGCTTGACGAGGAAGGAGTAGGGTGCTGAAAGGAAAGGCGTAGGGGAGGGGAAGGCCTAGATGCGGGGAGGACGAACCTTTGCTTCTGGCGACGCTTTGCCATCTTCTCATCTACCTCCTGCCATATGCGATCGGCCTCCTCGTCATCCTTCTCGTAGATGCCGCCAGCGAAAAGACCGACCTCGTTGTCGGGATCCTGGTAGCGGTTTTCATCGCCACCGCCGCCGCCTTTGTCGTCGTCGTCACCATCCTTGGCCTCGGTCAGACCAAGCTGCTCGGAGCGCTTCTTGATGGCGGACGAGATCTGCTCCTCGCTGGGGCCGTCGCGCGCAGGCCCCAGGTCCGACCGGGTGGTGAAGCCGACAGCACCTCGACCGATACCTGCGACATAGTTCTCGGGTGCCGGCTGGCTCAGGAAGTCTCGACGGCTGGCCATTGCGTTGATGGTGTGGTCAAATCGGCATTGTTTTGGGTTGGGTGCGAAGAGGAATGCGAATGTGACGGACCCAGGCAACAAAAGCTCGAGTGGCCGGTCGGGAAGCTGTACCCCACGCTGATTGGTTGCTTCGGAGCCGAGCCGGCAGTTCATCGACAGGGGTCCCAGGGGCCTTGATGGTCTGGCCAGAACTGCAGCTGTGACCCCAAAGACAAGATTGCCTTCGAGATCTTCGCGCAGCCTGCTGACAATTCTACTGTAGTCTATTCTCTCTCCAGGGCAAATTCATATTGGAAAGAAGTTCTTGAAAGGAATCAAGGTTTCACTGGCTCAAAGCGCATGATCTTGTGATTGCACCAGCATCTCGGTCAGGCCAAGTCTTTCCAGTACCACGCAGTCACTGACGGAGGAAAAGGTCATGGGGAAAGGCCGAGCACGAGGCTCAACAGCATTGATTCATCCAGGTTGAACTAGCTGAAGCTGTTTGTGGGCTTTCCTCCGAAGACAAAGGGTCTATCATCCTCACCGAAGCAGCCTCTCGTCCTCACCAAAAAGATCATACCATCCCAAGGGCCAGACGGTTTCCTCCTTTCCCGCCAAGGCGCATCCGAGATCCATTCCCGCTTACCAGACCCAGGAGTCGTCGGGGTAGGTGGACAGAATCGTGTTTCCCATCCGGCCCTTCTTCTCTCCGCTGTTCTGCTTCTCGTGGTCCGCCATGTGACGATCCATCTCTGAGAATCTCATGCTGCCAGCAAATTGAACGAAGCTGCAGCCGAGGTAGGGGCAACAGACGGTGAAAACGGGGTCCTTGACATGCGCCTCTTCAGCGTGTCGATTGCGATCGCGGCCCGTGTACGGGCAGCCGGGGCATCCGCACTTCCACTTTGTGATGGGATTGCCCTTGCTGTCCAACTCGCTGCTAGGTTGCTTTCTGTCAGCGTCCTCAGCATCATTGCGCAAGTGTTGCCGGGGCTGGACTCACGTCTTGACCTTCACGAAGGGGGGGCGTTGGCCAGCGTTGGGTGCTAGGAGGCGAAGGGCAATGGCGTTTGGCGAACCCTGACGGTACTTGAGATAATTCACCTGGACGAGATTGGCACGCGTATCAAGCACCCGCATCAGCAACTCCTCCTTAGTGGGTGCGTTGGCCTGGTTGAGGGACTTGTGGTATTGATACGCGTAGAGGGCGCCAACGGCAGGTCCCTTCTCGGCTATCAGCTTGGCGAGAGGCTTGACAAGCTGCTTGGAGGAAGCATTGGTTGTCGGCTGAGCCGTGACGGAGGGAATAGGGATGGGGCCTAGGAAGGCTGGGGCCTGCTGGACATCGCCTTGGAGCTCGCCGTCGTTTGGCAGGAGAGCGGAGAGGTGACTCGATGGGTGGGAGAAGCCAGGCGCAGGGGTAGGGGCAACCGCCTGGGCCTGGTCAGGAGCGGAAACGTTGCTGGACATCTTGGCAAAATGATCTGCTTGAGGAATTCCGTGCTCTTGTTTGGCGAAGAGCGAGATTGTCGCGGTGCTGACAGCCAAGTTGAGGAAAAAGAAAGGGTTGACAAGCTGAGGGACAGATCTGAATTTGACTTGATGCGTGTTACTTGGTGAATGGAACTAGAGCTGCAACCACATTGGAGAGACCTGATGCAATCACTTTACGCAGATGGAGCTACTCAAATCCTCGAGGGTTCTACGCGCCGGCCTTCAGAGCCTAGGGAAAATACTACTGCAGCACGAGGCTTCACATGCGGCTGACCAGCAAGGCAACACTACAAACAGCACTATGCTGCTCGACACTTTGTTGCTAGTTAGTGGCCAATCGGTGGAAAGGCTTCATAGGTGAGTTTGGACGGCATACAGCCTACTATTTATGGTCTCCATGTGTACTCTACAGAAGGTATGGCTTTCATGACATCCAGGGGGCGATAGCCAACAGTGGACCAAGGCACTCGACCACTCCCTTTGTCCCAATCAAGGAGCCCTATGGCCAAGGAGAGACCCTATCAACGCCCCATGTCTCACAAATATACACATAAATGTATCCATAAGCCCAGGCATGTTCATCTTGCTACAAATGAACCCACTATCAGGGATATTGTATGCGAATTGCTATTAAAACCACTTCTTTACATCCCTATGTAGTTTTAGAGAATTCGGAAATGGTCCTAGATCGAGAAAACACATCGGAGACTTAACCTAGATGTTGTGTTGTGGTGATGTGTCTGTGCATCGTGGCTTTGCCGGACACCCTGTACATCTTTGCAGGTGCCGATCATGTGTGATACGGTCTTATTATGATAAATCAAGTCTATTGTGCAATTTTCTCCGCCATGCATTTACTGCCACTCGAGTATCCGAGTATCTAATTATTATCAATGCTCAAAATAAGGTAGAGCACGCATAGGGTGGTCTGGCTATCAGCACACCGGCACATATCAAATCTTGTGCTGAGGCAGAGCATGTTTCACCAAGGAAAAGCAGTCAGCAAGTCGCACCTGTTTCCAGCACCTTGTTGTGACTACATGGATACGGTCTGTGCTCCCCCTTTGGAGGTACGTACTTGGAGCAACGAGGTCACATAGGTCCGTCTGTTCGGCATCTTAAGCGCCTGCATCCATGCGTCCTGTACACGGGTGCTACGCAAAGGGGCAATCTGCAAAATCAGCGACCGCAAGCACGAGGATGACAAGACATGGTTCCCTTAATGCGCACCGCCTGCGGCGGAGAGACTCGTTAATGCTGTTCCCTACATATGTACAGGCCCGCATGCTCGAGCCTCAAGTGTAGAGCCACGAACCATGCTCGAATAGGCATTCAGAAATACATTACATGTATTCACCTCGGAGCAGAGGGGATGGTCAGAACGATTGATCGGTTGCGAAGCTATCAGACTCTCCGTCTGAGGGACTTTCTGCGAATTCCACTTTTTGTCAGTCACCGTGTGCTCTCTGGAATGCTTGTTTATCTTATCAAAAATTTAACTTGTGTCTTCCTGTCGATTGCTCTTCCAATGAATTGGCCCGGGCCTGATTGGGAACTTCGTCCGCAAAAACAAGTTGCTCAAGGGGCATTATCTTGAGGATAACCTTGTGTGAGATGACTGTGACGAGAGGAGCCAGAGACATAGCAGCTGGCCTCAAGTACGTCAATTCAAGTTAAGCGGGCGCTATTTCTCCAAACAAAAAGGAGGCCATTCAGAGGGCCATGGGGCGCTGCAGAAGTAGGCACCCAGACGGACTGTGGCGAGGGTTTAGTCGGCCGCTTTTGTAAGCAACAGGCTGCACTCACCCACGCAGCCACACACACACACACACCCTCTCAAGTGAGGTAAGAAAAAGCAGTTGGTCTGGTCATTGGCCTCGGTCTCCTCACCGCAAGCACCGACGGGACTTTCGTGCAGCGAAGCGGATTCGATTTCGGGACCGATTCCTAGCATACCCGGCCACGTGTGTCGCCTAGCGTCCAATAGAAAACGACGTTCGGCACTTCAGCTGACTTGAAGGAACTACATACCGTTGCAGCACTTGCGACTCACAGCCGCGCTGACTGGATTTGGGAAGTCGATGCTGGGGTAGTCCGACGGCCCTTCCATCGGCAGTGCATCGGCCGTGGGACAGAACAGGCTTCGCTACGGACTGGGAGTCGGGATAATGATACATTAATAGACGTGGGGATGAACTGGTCTGCGGGATTGTCGGACGATCCGGCTTTTGGCCAATTCTGCCAAAGACCGGAGGTGCCCTCCTACATAAGAAGCACGCACCAAGCGACAAGGACGTTGTCGAGTTAAACGTTTCAGAAGTTCGGCATCAGTGTTGTGTTGATGCTCGATATATGAATGCAACCTTCCTGGCAAGATGTCTACGCCACCAAGGATCGTGTTAGAGGTGCCGAGGGAGCCCAGCCTTGAGGATGGACCGTGGTCACCAAGATGGCCAGAACAAGCGTACTATTATGATGGGAGGCCAAGAATTCTACTTGATGAGGAACAGGCGGAACCTCGGTCAAGTTTAGACACAATCGCAACACCCTACAACGCCGCAGAGCCCAAGAAGGACCCTGATCTTGTAAGTCATGCCCATGCTTCACATACCTAGTTTATTTGTCTTCGTACCGCCCACGACCATGCGTGAAGTGCAACCAGCTAACCACATGAGGGCACGACCAAACAGGTAGCATGGAACGGCCCAACCGACCCAGAGAACCCCAAGAACTGGCCAATGAGCAAGAAATGGGCCACCACGATGGTCGTGTCGGCCTTCACCTTCATCTCGCCCGTGTCGTCGTCCATGGTGGCGCCAGCACTGGGGATCATGGCGCGCGACCTCCACATCACCAGTGAAGTTGAGTCGCAGATGACGCTGTCCATCTTCGTGCTGGCGTTCGCCATCGGCCCGCTCTTCTTCGGCCCCCTGTCCGAGAGCTTCGGCAGGAAGCCGGTCCTGCTCATCACCAACTTCCTCTACCTGGTCTTCAACTTCGGGTGCGGGTTCTCACAGACCGGGGCCCAGATGCTGGTTTGCCGCTTCTTCAGTGGCATTGGGGGCAGTGCGCCCTTGGCTGTTGGTGGTGGAGTTCTGAGGTAAGGCTGTTTGACACTTCCTCTTGAAATCCGTTTGCCTTAGGAACCATGCTACAGGCTCCATATATCTTTACTAATTATATTTCAATCAGTGATTGCTGGGCCCCAGAGCAGCGCGGAAAAGCCGTCGGGATATACAGCCTCGCACCACTACTCGGTCCCGTCATCGGGCCCCTGGCCGGCGGTTTCATCGCAGAAAACACCACGTGGCGGTGGGTATTCTATGCAACGACCATCGCCGCCATCGCGATTCAATTCGCAGGCATCTACCACCTGCCCGAGTCCCATGCAACTATCCTCCTTGAGAAGCGCCGCAACCAGTTGGCCAAGGAGACGGGCAACCAGAACCTGTATATCACCAAGGACAAGCAGGAGACGCTGCGCCAGGCCATCGCCACCTCCATGGCTCGGCCGACGCGGCTGCTGGCCACGCAGCCCATCGTGCAGCTCGTCGCCCTGTACATGGGCTACCTGTTCGGCCTCTTCTACCTGATCCTGTCGACCTTCCCCACCCTCTTCGGCGAGGTCTACGGCCAGCCAATCGGCATCAGCGGCCTGCACTACATCTCGCTGGGCCTGGGCTTCACGATCGGGGCGCAGGTGAACGCGCAGATCACGGACCGGCTGTACAAGAGGCTCACGGCCAAGCACTACGAGAAGCTGCAGGAGGAGAGGCCGCTGTCGTGCCATTGCAACTGCTCGTGCCACAACGTGCACGGCAACAGGATGCTCTCGCTCGTGGCCCCGACCATGCCGCCCGGGGCGCCGAGAAAGGGCCGCCCCGAGTTCCGCATCCCGTCCATGTTCGTCGGGTCGCTGCTCATCCCCGTCGGGCTCTTCTGGTACGGGTGGAGCGCGCAGGCGAGGCTGCACTGGATCATGCCGGACATCGGCATCACCATCTTCGCCGCGGGTTCAATCACCTGCCTGCAGTGCATGCAGGCCTACATCATCGACTCGTACATGCGCTTCGCCGCCAGCGGCATGGCCGCCGTCATCGTCCTGCGCAGCCTTGCGGGCTTCGGCTTCCCGCTCTTCGCGCCCTACATGTACTCGGCCCTGGGCTACGGCTGGGGCAACAGCGTGCTGGGATTTGTCAGCATCGTCGTTGGCATCCCGGCGCCGTACTTCTTCTGGTTCTATGGTCAGAAGTTGCGCGCCAAGTCCAAGTACGCTGTTGGTTGAAGGGGAGGGGGGGCGGTTTGTTGCGGGGTGTAAGTGAAAGTCATGGTAATGCTGTTGGCATTTAGTTAAGCATCTCTCCTTTGGTTGGTGTTATGGTGCAACAGGGTCTCTGAAGGGGTCAACGGGCAAATGAAAGATTGGCGTTTGAACTCGACTGGCATAGAATGTACATGAGATTATGACTGGCTTGGTCCAATTTTAGTCAGGCTTTTATTTAAATTTATTCGCTATGATCTATGTGGCACCGGTTTAATAACATCACAAACAGTCAAAGAATTCACTTACGATGGAGTTCCAATGTTGGGAGCAAGGGAAGCTGTAGAAGGAATGCAATTTCAAGTTATCACAAACAAGTCCAAAAGTGGGCCTTTCAAAAGCAGACCACAAAAGACATGGGTGACTCATAACAGCCTTTCCACTTTAACCCTGGTAGCAGACCAATGTCGTTGGCTGCATACTGCAAAGCTGCATTGAAGGGACGCAGGAAATTTCATAAAGATGTACCAATGATCCCTTGCCAGTCCTGGAGTGGTGTTGCCTATCTCATGGTGACAAGACTAATTGCATTAAGCCCCGGCCGAAAGCAGTAACAGCTATTCCCGAGAGTCTCGAGTGATTCCCTTATGAAATAGGAATGTGCCCTGTCCAAGTGTTTGGAGTTCAGGCAGCAGTGTGTGCATCGAGGCAATGATCCAAAAGGGCAAAAAAATCGCAAAAAATGAAGGGGTGGGGCGAGATTGAATCGCCATTGATGCGGTGAGGCGAGATCGAATCGCCGACCTATAGATATCATGTCTGAAGTTGACTTCAGTCTATCGCTCTCCCAACCTTTTTAATGTGTTAGTGGAATTTGTATTTAACCACATTGTAATGACGTTAAGTACTCACTGAGCTATCCCCGCTGGATGATTTCTCTGCTGATTTAGATGATCATATAGGGTTTACAATTTCGCCACCTAGATTACTCTCGCATCCCCAACCGCACACATGCCCCCAGTGGGACCGACATACACCCAGCACAAAATCGCCGGTTGCCCTCCGATTTCGTTTCTCACCATGTGTAGCTACCTCCTGCTTGGAGAGGCCGTGACATATTAGGTGAGATGGCAGAATCCTCAGACGTCCCTGTTACGGTCGACGATGCGGTGGCTGGCCGCTCGGGCGTCTTTGCATGGCTCCGCAACGCCGGCATCGTGAAGCCGAATCTGGTCCTGATCTTGTCTCTGATCTCAAGCTATGCAAGGGGTTTCGACGGCTCCATGATGAATGGCCTCCAGAGCCTGGAGACCTGGCAAGCCTACTTCAACAACCCCGGCGCCAGTGATCTTGCACTGTAGGTCCCATCCACCCATGCAGCCTGCATCCGCCCTGCACTGAACTTGCAATAAATTGAGAGGGGCTGACACAGAGTTCCCGCGCAGTTTGAACGCAATCCAGAACGTCGGCCAGCTAGCCGCCCTCCCCTTCTGTGCCTGGGCCTGTGACCACTTCGGCCGCCGGCCGGCCCTCCTTGCCGGCGCATCCATAATGCTGATCGGCGTCGCCCTCGAAGGCGGCGCCCAGAACACGGGAATGTTAATCGCGGCGCGTGGGGTCATCGGCTTTGGCCTCGCCCTCAACATAACCGCCGCCCCGCTCCTCGTCATGGAGCTTGCATACCCCTCGCAGCGCGCCCCGATGGTAACCATCTACAACAGTCTGTGGGGGCGCTCCCGTGGCGGCATAGACTACATACGGGACATTTAGACTGGGCGATGACTGGGCGTGGCGGATACCAAGCCTGCTGCAGGCATTGTCGAGTGTGGTCCAGCTGCTGCTGTGTTTCTTGGTCGAGGAGTCGCCCAGGTGGCTCATCTCTAAGGAGAGGGACGACGAGGCAGAGAGGATGATCGTCCAGTACCATGCCAACGGCAATATGTCAGGCCCAGTCGTGGTTTTGGAGATGGAAGAGATCAGAACGGCTCTTCGACTGGAAATGGAGGCTGTACGGTCTGCGTCTTACCTTGCCTTCTTCAAGACCCCAGGCAATCGGAAGCGCTTCTGGATCGTACTGTCAGTTAGCTTCTTTAGTCAGTGGTTGGGGAACGGGCTGATCTCGTACTACCTCACGCTCATTCTCAACTCTGTGGGCTACCCTGCAGAGCTCACACAGACCCTGATCAACGGCCTGCTCACGCTGTGGGGTCCGGTATGGGGGATTGCATTCTCCCTGATAGTCAACCGGTTCGGCAGACGAACTCTCTTCCTGACCTCTACTGCCGGCTTGTTGGTGCGCTACGTCATCTGGACTGGCCTTGAGGCGACCTATGAAATGTCCACCAATCTTGATGACGGATCTGGTGGCCCCAGCGGTATCGCAAAGGGTGTCCTGCAAGTCACCTATGTGGTTGAAATTCTCCCCTCCAACCTCCGCGCCCGCGGGCTGGTGCTGTACAACCTGTTCGTCGCCCTGGCTTTGATATTCAACCAGTGCGCAAACCCAATCGGCGTTACGAATGCTGGGTGGAGGTTCTACATCACGTACGATGTCTGGCTCCTGTTGCGATTGGTGGTCGTCTACTTCCTCTTTGTGGAAACGGGCAAACTTAGTCTCGAGGAGACTGCTGCAGTGATCGACGGCGAAGAGATGCAGGACAGGCTGGCAGCTGAGGTGATCCGCAATGCCGAGAAAAGTCTGAGTCTTTCTCAGGCTCAAATTCAAATTGATAGGCCTTGATGGTGACTGTGGTAGCTAATAACAAGGTACCTTGACATATGTGTTAGGCCCACCCACCTGGAGGTATTGAAATTGAAGACGGATATTCGCATCCACATAAACGGATAATACATCCATACAAGTACTCCCCAGTACACAAATACTCAAAATACCTCCTTCTAACAAGCTCTTCGCCCCACTCAGCCCTTTCTTAATAATCGCCATTTTATTTCTTCCCCGGCTGGCAATTAAATTAAAAAAGGGCCGGATAGGGCGAGGATAAACAGTGCCGATAGGCACCGCCAAGCAACACTTAAGGCCCAACCCTATATTCTTTATATTCCTCAAAATAAGCAAGATGCTTTAAATACAGAGGTTATAGCGGAAGTAAAGGGAGATAGTTTAATAAGGGTGTATTTTGCTGTTTGTATATCACACGTGATTATGTGTGGATATATTATCTATTTATGTGGATGCTAATATCTGTCTTTTTGAAATTTCACGTAGACCTGTAAAAGATTTCTGAAACGGCAAAATGGGTCCCCTTCTTGAGCAGAGCTGACTGATCAGCGCTTGAACATACTCATCACAAATTGCCTGAGCGATGAAACAGCTCCTAAGCTACAACTAAAGGACCCATTGCTTAGCCGACGATCCGCGGCGACACTGAAGAGGAGTGATAATAGAAATCTAGAACCCCATCAGCTTGCCCTTGAGCAGGATCCCCACTGTTCTTCAGTCATTACAATTGCTTGTCTTAACCTGATGTCGTCAAAAGCTTCGGATTATCCACGACAGTACAAGCACGGCACCAGCCATTTATTCGTAGAACATCACTATCTTTGTTGATCCTATGTGATTTATCGTGGTTTTGATAACTTATATACCATGATGCTGCTCCAGTTTTCACATGGACATGATTGCGAACCTCTGAGAGGGTCGTTGTGTTAATCAGAATTGACTGCCACCTTGGAGTTGATTCCCGCCGATAATCCCGAGACCTACGACCTCTAAGCTAGCCTCGTCAAAGATACTGACGCAAATGAGCCCAATGGTGACCGACAATGGCGTCAATAGACCCGCCTGATAAAGGTCGGGTGGTGGTGTCCCAGCGAAGAGAAAGAAGACGTATAGCGGGATCAGAATCGACCAAGGTAGTTTCCTGACGGGGGTCAGCTAGAATGAGGCATCAGTCGATAGAGAGAGACATACTGGCGCAAGGAACCTCTATAAATGATCAAAAGAGGGGTACCAATGATTGCCCATAGGGCCAGGCCGCTGAGAATCAAAATGATCAATATGGTCAGGCCGAAACCAGAAGGGTTTAACCTAATGAATGACGAGGAAGCTCACATGCTGGTCACCAAGTCTGCCCAAGGAAAGACCTCACGCTGACTTGCAAACAGAAATACACCAAATGCAATGAAGGACTGAACTGTGTAGAGAGTCCGTCCTAGTATTGAGCGAATTGCCTCTGGCATCGCAAACGCTGGCGATAGGTGAATGAGATGATACCAAGGTAGCCGCACGGCGTGACGAGACAATTCAAGATGTCACGATATCAACGGAAGAGGTAGGAAGGAAACAACCAGGACAATCAAGAAATCAAACCGTAAAAGATATATGAAGATCGAGGATGTTCTAAGTAGACGAGGACGTGAGCTAATTCAGAAAATCGTAAGGCGAAAGAACTTTTTTTTTTTGGTGGAAAGAGTATTTCAAAAATGAGGAATCGAGAAAAGAACGCGTTTTATGCCAAACTGGGTTTTGGAGCTAGCTGGTGAGCGAGAAACGTGCGACGAGGAACAAGACGTCGGATATGGTGATGTGAGGTGAGAATCGGACACAGAAGAATGTATCGAGTCAAGTCGCACCAAAAAGGAACAAGACATCAGGAAAGGTGAGACAAGGTGAGAAGCGGACACAAAAAACTTATCGAGTCAAGTCGCACTAAAAAGAAGACAAGCCACGCGTAGATCGCTTCTGTCAGCTGTGCGATTCCAATAGAGCGGTAACAGGAACGAGGGTGACACGACTTTTCTCCTCCGCCACGGGGAGGGTTGCGGCTTACCCTTGGGGAGTTGGGGGAATTGACTGTTTGACTGACAGGCACAGGAACAGAGTCACACAGCCTGCTCGCTCGTAGGCCGGATATTTGAGCAGTAGTGAAATATACTTAGTCGCAGGCCGTAAAACGGGTCGAGCTTATTGGGTTTAGGGGAAAGAGGAAAGGGGTATACTTTACGTGTGATGGCTAAATCTGCATTCTCATAGCGTTGGTGGACTCAAGACCCTAGGAAGTCCACAAGACCTCCCGAAGTACAACGGCCCATATTCTCACCCCATATCTTACATTCGCCATCTCACGTGTCTATATCGAGTGATGGATGGCAAAATCTACATGCCAAAGCTCATCGCCAATAGCACGCCAGTATTACATAGAAGAATGAAATATGGGATCTGGAATAGTCACAGACCTGGACACTGGCTCCAGATAGATGCCATGACTTTAGATCAGGAGATCAAGCATAGCTGCCAAGTCGTCCAGAATCATCTGAAGCAAGGTGAGTGATGATTTGGGGTATATTTACGATTCGACGTAGCGAGAAAGTAGTTGTACATTGTAGGTTTATCAATCTTCAGAATATTGCCCCTGGATCACTGGCAGTGTTCCCACGCGCCTTTGCCTTCCCCCTCAAGAACGCCGAGCATAGCAAGCCAGTAGCAACACTGACGTTCAAGCTGTCCACAACATCAGACCCAGACAGGTTCGGGATGCTTATCTCGACGTCAGCAGCCCTCCTCAGCGCACGGGGCAATCCCTCGCCCTCGCTGCCTACGAGGAGGATGCAAGGGTCCTTGAGCAGCGGGTCGTCCTTCTCCAGGTCTATGGTGTCGATCTGGGGCCGCTTAGAGTCGGACTTGGGGGGACAGGCAGCATACACCTTCCAGCCGTTGTCCTTGGAGTCGCGCAGGAAGTCCTCGACCGAGTCGACCGACAGCATGGTCAGGGCCTCGGCGGCCCCGGCCGAGGACTTCAGCACGACTGGGGTCACGGGCGCGGAGCCCTTCTTCGAGACCGCCACGGCTGTGACTCCCATGAAGCTGGCTGTCCTGAGGATGGCGCCTAGGTTCCCCGGGTCGAGCACCTGGTCCACGACCATGACGAGCGGTTTGCGTGAGCCCGGCTCGGTGCTCACAAATCCTGAGGTGCCATTAATTCGAGCTTCCTCGTATGATTGGTGTCCCACGGCCAGCTTGAAGCCTGGCCGATCTTGATCCTCGGAGAACTCCTCGAGAGCGGTGGTTGGGAGCTGAGGTAGTGGTGATGCTTCGAGAACGTGACCGTTATGTGGACGGCTGTCGCTCATCTTGTTCAACATCGGCAGCGATGCCTCTTCGAGATATTCGACCCTGATGCCTTGGTTTCTCGCCAAGTCACCTAAAAGTCTGTCCTTCTCCGCAGCCCTGGTGCTTCGGCCTTTGCCCTTGTAGATGTATAGCTTGTACATCTTTCGGCGGCCAGCTTTCAAGGCAGCCTCCACGGACGAAGTACCGTATAAAAATTGGGAAGCGGCCGTGGCATATGGAATTGACACTGGCCCATCATTCCTCCTTGGTTTCCACGCCTTTGCGTCGTCAGGGTCAGCTGAATCACGATCGGTGGATCTCGTCCTCTCTGAACGAAGGGGTGATCTTGGCCTCTGATCCCGCCTCGCAGAATCCAAGGGTTTTGCTCTCTGTTCACTGTATGTTGCGTTTCTCCTTTCAGCACGACTCGAAGACTCGAACCGACTCGTCCTTTCTGCGTCATATGACGATCTTTGTCGTTGATCGCGCCCGAAGGAGTCGGACGGCGCCCGACTCTCGCGCTCCCTTCGATCGAAACCCTTGGAAGTATCGTCGAATCTCCGTCTATCATTCACCTGGTCTCTTATTCCTCGGTCTGGCCTAGAATCTCCCCAAGGTGGTTGTTTTCGCCCGGTTCGGCTTTCCTGGTCGCCTGTGCTCTTTCCGAATCTTCCAGGCCGTTCGCTTCTACCAAAATTTCGAGGTCCATCCCTGCGCGGCTCACGATCGAAGTCTCGAGGGCTCGATCGATTTCGTGTATCGCCCGACATCTGCCTCACGAAGTCGTCGTGTTGCAGGTTGCCTTCTCTGTCCCCTCCGTAGCCCGTCTCCACGCCGTCAAAAAGCTGTCCTGTTTGGAATTTCTTCACAAGACTCTTCCCGCCCATAGGGTCTCGGGGGTCAGAGAAACGTGCTCTTCTTGATTTGCGCGGCGGTCCTGGCTCCTCAGTGATGTCCTTCTTCCCCTTCCGAATCTTGAAGTCGATCGGGTTCTGCCGCGCGATTGCCCTCGCTCGCCGGCGATCTTCGGGGCTGAGATATGGATCATCGCCGGGGCGTTGGCGTATTTCCTTGCGCGGAGAGGACCCCTGCGGTCGTGCTCTCTCGGACCGGTTGAGGCCCTGGTGGATGGCGGACAGGCGAGAGGCGCATCGCTGGGAGGAGAGGGGGAGCAGGGCGACTCGGAGAGCAGGGTTACGCCCTAACAAGGGCAGCTTTGTGACGAAGCTCATTGCATTGTTGTTGTCTTTGTACTCGACCACTGCAGACGAAAACTTGTAGTAGTAGACAGTCCTTTCGGAGGGAAGGGGTGGTCGGGTTGAAATTCACTACTGTATGTAGTCGCGCCGTCGGGCCCTTTCCCAAATTTTTGCAGGGATCAGCTCCAGTGCAGGGATGTGCCGAGTCCAGCGGCCCGCCTTGGACTCACGCGGTCTCGGACGCGTCTCGCCGATTTAATTAGGCTATGCTTACAAGACAATCCCGCCGAAAGTCAACCTCATGCGACCGACCATTTTGCGCCAGACCGCCCAAACAAGCAACAAAACGAGGGTGCATGGGCTCTGACGCGTTCCCTGAAGGTATGCGACCATCCTGGAAGTGACAATGCCTCAATTGACTGCAGCATCCCTAATTGCGACAACGCTGTAGATGAATAACTCGAGATCCCGAATCCTGCCTTGAAGAGAGAATTGCGACGATAGAGGCCTTGGCCACGGCCCCCACGGCATGGAGGAGCCGCAGAACGCGGAGGAAGACCTGCTTGCCTTCCTCCAGCCGCTGACGATGCCGGACGAGTTCACATTCGAGTCGCGAAACCGTCACCTCGAAGATTCATCCGACGATGTCGATCAGGAGCCCATCCCTGGCCCAGCGCCGCCCGCTCCCATGGCTCCAATGGCTCCCATAGCTCCCACGGCCCCTGTGGCCCCTATGGCACCCATGGATCCTATAGACCCAATAGAACCAGCGGTGCCTCTCGCCCCCGAGGCAGCGATGATAGAGCCGAAAGGGGTTGCGAACGTACCACCGCCCGAGACAAATGGGCACAAGGAGGACCAGACCGTAGTGGAGCAGGATGATGACGCGATAGAGTACGAGACACCGAAAGCCACCCGCAAGAGCCCAGCGAAGCGTTCAATAAGGAGCCGTGCAGCGCCCAAGGCAAGAAGAGACGACGGGGACGAGTCGCCACACGAGAGTGCCGCAGAACTTCTCAAGAGGTTCGGCACTTCCTCGGCCAAGAAGCGAGTCGAGGCCAAGCCACACTCTGAGAACGATATTGAAGCCAACGGTCGGAGCCCAGTAAAATCTGGGACGAGGAAGACGAGGGAGGCCACCGTGGAGTCTACAGGCTTTGAGGCAGAGTCGTCACCCGACCCTTGGAAGTTCGAGGTGGTATTCAAGCCTTTGCCGCCTGCAGCAGCCCAAGAGTACATCAAAGTGCCACCGGGAGACGAGGTTTACCGCGTGTTGTCAGTCATCAAGACGGATATTCCTGGGGAAGCGTGGCTTTCAGTGGAATTCGAGGACGGCCGTGTAGATCAGGTAAGCCGCAGCTATAGAACACGTTCCTTCCGGTTTAAACATAGACTTGCTCGCCTGACACCATTTTCCTCCCATCTTTGCAACGGATTGTTTGGCAACGAACCAAGTGGAAAACTGCCACTTACCACTTGCTGCCTCTCTCCCCGGGACTTCACTTCCTTCCTCTTCTTCACTGCCACAATATCGTTTCCTAGTATCTTTCCACAGCTATCCCCAACAGGCGCCTACCAACTTCGATCTACCATTCCCGGGTAGCCCAGTCACAACACTGCAATCTTTCCCCAAAACCCGAACACCAAGCAGAGCACAAGCTGGAGATTCGGGATTGGTTATCAGTCGTTGCCTTCCTACCATCTTGGACTGTGCCGCAATAACTTCCACTGTCCGTGAGCCTGTTGCCTTCGCAGTTGCGCAGTACATCAAACCACGAGACTGCAGTTTTGTCGAGCGGAACAACCGGTATGTGAATTGACGAAGTTCAAGCCCTTCGCAAGCACTCGGCTGCCTTGAATCAGCCCTTGCGAAGCTTACATCGCTTTGCAATCTTCACCTGAACTTCGCAATTTCGCAGCAGCGACGAAGTCCGTCCTTGCCTATTTTACCCGGCAAAGTCAACACTTGCAACCAAGCCTTTCGTGCACAACACCATACTTCATATCCTCTTTCGCACTCAAGACCATTCCCACTTCTCTCCTCATCTTCGGACACACTTCCTTTACGGCGCCTCCGCATTCACTAAGACCTGTTTGCGACAAACGCATTCGTCTCTTTCCTTTTTTGCTGGGATCCACGAGCTCGTCGGGGTCTGGCGACCAACCTTTTCACCTTGCTGCAATCGCTGAGCTGACATCAACCCGCTCAGGTGGCTTTAGACCAGCTTTCGGGCTATCCAAACGGGCGTCAGGCTCTTGCATACTTCAGAAAGCCGAAAACCATGGATTCGGATCCAGATGATTACCAAATCATTGACGACACACGTCGTTCAAAGAAGCGCAAAGCTGCTACTCAGGACCCTGACTACGAGGGCAACATGGATATTGATGAGGATGACGCCATGATGGATGAATTGGACGACATTGATGAGGACGATGATTACCCATTTCATCCCGGCCACCACCGCATGAAGCAGAAGATGCGGAACTTAGGACCCTCTTCTCGTACACGCGGCAGTGACCGAAACCGGGAGGTGCAGACTCAGCCCGACTACGCTGTAGACGACTACCAGTCCGACGATGAATCAGACCGAAAGCGCAGGAGCAAACGAAGCTTGCGAAAGAATGCTGGGGCTTTTCGATCCAAGACGTTGTCTTCGCAGTTTGACGACGACATTGACGAGCTTCAGAACGACGAGGACGGAAGGTTCAGAGTCACGTCAGACATCGTGCCTGAGAGGAAGTCTCGGAGACGTGGTGGCAATGGTCGCCTCCGTCGTGGCAGACCTTCCCTCTTTGCCAACCGGGATGATGATGATGACATCGCTTTTGAGCCACCTGTCCGACGTTCAGACAGAAAGAACAAAACCAGTGTGGTGATGGCTGAGCTCGGATGGGAGGATGAGACTTACGCCCCGGAGGACGACAAGGTTCCAGCAGCACCGAAGGCATCTGGAGCTAAAGAAATCTTTGCGTCAACCCCAGATGGTCCATTCAAACAATCGCACTGCACCACGTGCGATACTTGCGGCAACGGTCCCATTGCGCCTAACAAGGGCATCATGATCTATTGCCAGGGCTGCGCAATGGGATACCATAAAACCTGTCTTGGGTTCCGCAGCACTCGGGACCATCTCGTGACCAAAGTTGGGCCGGATCAGTTCGTCCTGCAGTGCAGACACTGCATTGGTGTGCGCAAGAAGAAGGATTTCCGCGCCCCGAGCCTCGAAATCTGCCAGGTCTGTCGGGAGAAGGGCCGGGCATGTGACGCTTTCGCTCCCAAACGGTCGGCTTTGCAAGAGCAGAAGCTGCGCGAGGAGAATGACGGACAGGATCCCATTGTCCCTGTGGACCCGAAATTGATCAACAACGCTGCCAACGTCCTTTTCCGGTGCATCACATGCCACTGTGCCTACCACTTCGAGCACCTTCCACCGTCTCACAACCATAGGATGCTTGGAGGAGACATTCGAGCCGATCGATTGGCCAAGTATTCAGGCTACTGGAAATGCAGAAACTGTCTGGACATGACGAGCAAGATCGACACGCTTGTAGCTTGGCGGCCTACGGACCGGGATGCCTACCTTCCAGGTCAGACCACTCTGGACGTGGTAGAAGACGCCAAGGAGTACCTCGTCAAGTACGAGTCTCAATCTTACGCTCACTGCGAGTGGAAGCCAGGCCCTTGGGTTTTTGGCGTGACGAATGGCGTGATGCGCAATGCGTTCCCCAAGCGCAACGAAGGTGCAAACTTGCTGCCAAAGTTCGACGAAAAGGACGCGATTCCCGAGGAGTATCTTCTTTCAGACGTTGTCCTGGACGTGAGATACAAGGGAACATTCAAGTTCGAGTCGAAGAAGGCAGACCTGGACAAAGTCTTTATGATAGATGAAGCCCTGATCAAGTTTGAAGGCCTAGACTACGTTGACGCTGTTTGGGATGCGCCCCCTGACCATGACTCCGGCCTTCGCTGGGACTCTTTTCTCTCGGCGTACAACGAATTCCTCAATGGCAAGCACTTCAAGTCTGAACCAGCGAGCAGCATCAAGGAACGTCTCCGAGAGTTCCGCAACAAGGATTTCAGCAAAGGTCTCGCTTTCAAGGACGACCCTCCCAGTTCAGAGCCTCGTTTCAACGGCTTCTTGAGGGAGGGCAATACTCTAATGAAGTATCAAGTCCAGGGACTCAACTGGATCCTGAGTAGCTTCCATCAGGAGCGGAGCGCCGTCTTGGCGGACGAAATGGGGCTGGGAAAGACCATCCAGGTCATCGCCTTGATGGCTTCCGTCAGCCTGCAGTCTCCCCGGGCCTGGCCCTGGCTTGTGGTTGTTCCCAACTCGACCTGCCCCAATTGGCGCAGGGAAATCAAGAAATGGGCCCCGGACATGCGCGTGGTTTGTTACCATGGTGGCAAGGAGCCGCAGCGTCTGGCATATCAATACGAGCTATTCCCCAATGGCTCAAAGGACATGAAAGCCCACGTCGTAATCATGTCATACGACTCTGCCCAGGATGATCACACCAGGAATCTCTTCAGAAGTGTCCAGTGGGTTGGCATGATTGTTGATGAGGGTCAGCGGCTCAAGAACGACGAGAATTTGCTGTATGGTGCGCTTCGTTCCATGAGAGTCCCTTGGCGGCTGCTCCTCACCGGGACGCCGCTTCAGAACAACAAGCGTGAACTCTTCAACCTCCTCCAATTCATCGACCCGTCGAAGAATGCGGAACGCCTCGACGAGCAGTTCGCTGAGCTTACGAAAGACAACATTACAGAGCTTCACGAGATGATCAAGCCTTACTTCCTCCGGCGCACCAAGGCTACGGTGCTGAAGTTCCTGCCGCCGATGGCGCAGATCATCTTGCCGGTCTCCATGTCAATCGTCCAGGAGAAGCTTTGCAAATCGATTATGGAGAGGAACCCCGAGCTCATTCGCGCAATATTTGCGAACACGAAGCTCAAATCCAACGAGCGCAGCAGTCTGAACAACATCCTCATGCAGCTGCGGAAGTGTCTCGGCCACCCGTTCCTGTACAGTGGAGCTGTCGAAGACAAGAATGTGGACGAGAAGACCATGCACCGCAACCTTGTTGAGGCTTCTGCAAAATTCGTCCTTCTGGAGCAGATGCTCCCTCGGCTCCAGGAACATGGCCACCGTGTGCTTATTTTCAGCCAGTTTCTTGGCATGCTTGACATTGTGGAGGACTTCCTCACTGGCATAGGCTTCAAGTACCACCGCCTTGATGGAAGCGTCACGAGCCTCGAGAGACAGAAGCGCATCGACTCATTCAATGAGCCAGGTTCCGAGTACTTCGCTTTCCTTCTGTCGACCCGCGCTGGAGGTGTGGGAATCAACTTGGCGACTGCGGACACAGTCATCATTCTTGACCCCGACTTTAACCCACACCAAGACCTGCAGGCTCTGTCTCGAGCCCATCGAATTGGTCAGAAGAACAAGGTTCTTTGCTTCCAGCTGATGACCAAGGGCAGCGTCGAGGAGAAAATCATGCAGATTGGACGGAAGAAAATGGCCTTGGACCATGCATTGGTCGAGAGTATGGATGCCAAGAACGGAAAGGACGGAGAGGTCGCAGAGGACCTCGAGTCTATCTTGAAGCACGGCGCCGAGGCTCTCTTCAACGACGGCGAAAAAGAGCAAATCAAATACGACGCGGCTGCCATTGAGAAGTTGCTGGATAGATCCGCGATCAAACCGACACTAGCGGCTGATGATGAAGAGGGAGACGCCAAGAAATCTAGTTTTCAATATGCTCGCGTCTGGCAAAATGATTCTGGGGACCTGGCGAACGAGTTGCAGGTGGAAGAGAACCCCGAGGTTCCCATGAGTGTATGGGACGAGATTCTCAAGCAACGAGAGGACGAGGCAAAGAGAAGGGCCGAGCTCAACAAGTAGGTGCTTGGTCGCGGTGGCAGACGACGCCAGGTAAGCATGTTGCAGAAGGCAGGTATGTTTGACTATTGACTAATTCTTTTTAGACTGTCAAATACGCTGGCGAGGCCGTTGACGGACTTGAGGACCAGCCAGTTGGAGCCATTGCTGAGACGAAGCTGACTTCTGAGGTTGACGAGGACTTCATTAGCAGTGATCCCTCTGACAGTGATTCTGAAGACGGTAATGTTGATTCTGGTATGAACTCACAGGGACAGGCAAAGAAAGGTACAGCACGCTCTCGAAAGACTCCAAAGAAGCAAACCCCAAAGAAGCAGTCTAACAAGAACACCCCTCAGCCTTCTCCATCGAAGCGATCTACCCCCAGAAAGCCCCAGACGCCCCAGACCACCGTAGCACCCCGAAAGGGCCAGACACCCCGAAGCACAAAGACCCAGTCGTCCCAGCCAAGAGGCCGCGCGGGCGTCCTAGGAAAAACGTCGACGGCCAAGTCAGGGAGCGCAAAGGAGGCGGCGGCGACGCCCACCAAAACCAAGGGCAAGGGCAAGGGCAAGGGCAAGGGCACGGCCACCCACCCCGAGAAGGACAGTCAGGGAGAGGACGTGGAGGAGGGCAGTCAGGACGAGCCCCAAGAGGCGGGTACCGAGACTTCATCAACGCAGCCCCGTCCGTCTCCTCAGCCTTCAGCGGACCAGGATCTCAGTACCCAAATGCCTGGCCAGGACGAGGCCAAACGGTCCAGCAACCGCAACAGCCCGGACCTCATGGTGACGCCGCGCAACAATACCTCCAGGCACAGCTCCCTCACATCCCTATCCCGTACCCCATCCCCCATCTCGGAGCCACCCTCAACCAGCACGGGAACTATGGATACGGAGCAGTAAGACCCGGAGTAATTCCAGGGAATGCTAACTTGCAGAACATAAATGGTGGGGCTGCGAACCGGCCTCAAGGTATGCACCCTACTTATCACTTATTACTAGTCCCGAGGAGATGCTGACACCCCCAGTGCCTACTGTGCCGTCAGTACGGCCCTCATCCATCGGTCCTCTGAGATCTAATGGGACTAGCTCGGGCTCATCGATGTCTCGAACACAATGTAAGAACTGTCATCTCTTTCATCAACAGGGCCGGGCATGCCCCAATCTCAAAACAGAGATTCAATTGCGACTAGCGCTTGACGAGGTCAAGTCGCTCTCTGGCGGCGATCCCGTTAGAGTTCAACAGAACAGAGAGATTCTGCAGAACCTTTTGAAAGCGAAACGACAGGGTTCAGCAGGAGAGGTTGCTGGCCCCGCTACTCAGCCTAGTCCACAACCGCAACTACTGCCTTTCCCTGTCGCACCACAACCAACCCAACCACCGCAGCAACAACCGCAGCAAGAGCAAGCTCGACTCGTTGCACCACCGCAGTCTGAAGAAGATTCTTCTGGGTCTGGCGATTCGACGTCAGAGGGAGAGTCCGAGTCTGAGTCGGAGGAAGAAGAGGTATCCGGGCCCAGTGTGGGTCCTGAGCAACAGGGCGGCGGATAGACCGTCGAATCGCTGGCTCATCTGCGAAACCGGCACGCAGAGAGACTTCTCTGTGCATGTCAAAGCCCTTTCCACGTTGCTGACCAGCCCTCTGGACAAGCTCGTCCTTGTTCCCCTGTCTATCGGCCAGGCCTGATAGATACTTTGATTGGACTGTTTGACTGATTAGGCAAATACAATTTTGGAAGCCATTTGGCATTGTTTCCCCTTCTTTCTGACTAGTGAATGACAGTTTCGGGTTGTTGCCTGCTGTCTCTGCTGACTGAATCCTAGAGATGGGCAGCAATCACGTGAGGAGTACAACAACATGCTGCGGGTATCCGTGGATGCATACAACCTTATTTGACGTCCTCCGTTTGCTCAGGACAAGTGACCATAGCAGGATGATTTTAAAAGGACCTCAAACGCTCTTTCCTATCAGGGGCTTCTTCAGCAATGTCCAGAGTCCTCTTGTTCCAACTGTTCCTGATATTCTTGCATGGGTCTTGGAGAAGAACCCCGGCCGTCTTTGTCCTCCTCTCGCTGTGCTCTGCTACTCGAACTATTCAGGGCTGCAGGGTATAAAGTAGGTGCTGCCAGAGACCTGCCTCCGTTTGCACCCGCCCCCTTTATCAGACCGCCATCCCCTGGAGTGTCCCATCAGTCCACTTCAATCTCACCATGGAAGCCCATACTGGCCACAATCCTCCTGGCCTGCGTCCTTCTCCGAACACTCCCTCCGACGTGAGCTGCTCCTCAGGGCCTTGTTCTGTGGTCTCAACTCGTGAAACCTCCCCAGCCTCATCGACGCACTACCCCCTGGAGGCGACGTCCGCAGCCCGGGATCTGTTCATATCGTGCCCTGACCACCACGTCGTCGCCCCCGAGCTCCCCTCCCCCGGCCGGGATTTGTCCAGACCGCGGTCTGATATGTTCAGACCGCGCCCGGATATGTCCAGACCGCGGCCCGGTCTGCATGCCGAGTTTCCCTCGCCCCTAGAAATGAACCCCAATCCGTTTCAATCCGTCAATGAACGACGAAGCAAACTGGCTGTCGACAACCCTCGGGCTAGTCACGCTTCCTCTGGCACCACAGCTGACGGCAGCAACATCCGTGACCATCTCAAGTCAACGTCCGTCAGTCAACCTATCGCACCAATCGCTCTTCTTCATCCCTCGTCCGTACTTCCCACTTCGTCCACGATCCCTCGCGGTCTGTCGACTTCCAACTGGCGTTCTTCCCACGCGAATTTTGACAGCCCGATTACGCCATCACCCTCCACTTCGTCAGTAGAAACTTCTGGAGCTTCTCGCGATATCCACACAAGATCCCTTGCGGCCACGAGCAGTGCCAACCTCTTCTGCTCCCCTACTGCGAACGTCGATTCCAGAAACAGCAACAGTCTTCTGGGCCACACCAGTTACGTCTCGGTCGCAGGTCTCAGTAGCAGCAGGCCTTCCTACCTCTACCACCACGACACACACCACCTTGATTTCCAAAAGTCTGACAGGAACATCGCGAAGATGCACCCCCAGACTGGTAAGATCATCGCAGACGCGGACATGGACCACGCCATGTCTTACTGCTTCGACCGCGGCGGCGGTCAGTACACTCGTCTGGTACCGGTCGACATGCTGCCCGTCGACCTTAAGAACATCCCGCGCCGTGTCGAGACCGACGAGGGGATGATCGTTCTTCCCGTGCCCCGCCAGCCTGGCCCCGATGGCCAGCTGGCTGACATCCAGCTGGAGGCCCAGCCTGTCGTCACTGTAAGTCGTTCCGTTCCGTTCCGATCATGATTTGTTGTGTCCGAGAAGTGGGTGACGACCATGGACATGTAACCTGGGAGAGAGTGGTGACTTGCTTGCTTGCCTGTACACTTACATGATGTTTCTGAATATTGGCCACTGGGGGAATACTTGAACTGACCCAAGGATGCGCATCACAGCCACCTTCCAGCCCCAATGGCGCCGCGACCGACAACATCCAGGTAAGCAGGAAGCAAGCAAGCCACTCTCGTCACTACCCACTACATGTCTCTGGGATCGCCCGCCCCCGAAACCCCATGATGCCGACCGTGTGAACGGCACACGAGTATTCAGATGACTGACATGTCATGACCTCGTATGACAGTCTCGTATCGACTCCATTATCAACTCCTCTCCCGGTCCCGGCAGCAGCAACTCCCTCGTCCTTTCCACCCGTGGTTTCGACGGCACCACCCCGACTCGCGCCCTCCAGCACCACGGCGGCGGCGGCGGCGGCGGCAGTGGTCGTCGTGAAAAGATTTATTGCGACAAATGGATCCATGACGGAACTTGTGCCTTCACCCAGCAGGGATGCAAGTACAAGCACGAGATGCCGCACGACCGCGAGACTCAGGAGAAGCTTGGCCTGTTTCACGGATACCCAGCGTGGTGGAAGAAGCAGGCTCTCGACCAGCAGCGTCCGTTGGCGATCGATGACCGCCCGGTAAACCTCACCACCGGCCGTCCCGGCTTCGCCAGCCTCACTTCCAGCACCAGCATGGGCAGCGGTCTGAGCACCGCTGTGGTCTCCTCCAACTGGCGTGCGGGCCCTGGCCCCGTTGGTGATTCTGCTGTGCAGGTTAGCCCGACTTCTCCGTCTCCGACTACCGCAGGCAGTGGCAATGTCCTCGGTCGTGGAGGCAGTGTCGGCTTCGGTAGCGGCAGTCGTGGCAACGCGCGCCAACCTCGCACGTTCGGTGAGTAAAAGAAGCCCTTCCCCAGTTCCTTCTCCTCCCAAGCAGACCCCACAGCACTCTCCATCCCATAGCGAGGCTGAAACTCCCGCCAACGGAACTCGTCGCTGACCCGTTCATCCCCGCAGCCTCTTTCCAGCCGGCCACCTACGGCCCGATCGCACCCCCGTCTCGCGCCGGCGGCAGCGGCCCCGGCTCCGGCCCCGCGACCGCGACCACCCGTAGCACCCGGGCCCTGACCGTCTCGTCCGCGGCCAGCACTGGCGGCAACGAGGACGGCGTCACCGGCGGCGGCGGCGGCACCCCTTCCAGCTACACCGCCCACCACCAGCACCAGCGCTCCTCTGGCTTCGACTCGGGCAACCCGTTCGCGCCGCTGGGCGAGGCCACCAGGGTCCGCCGCGAGGAGAGCAGCAGCGCGGACACGACCGCCGACGGCGACGAGGAGCAGCGCGGCGCCCCCCTGTGAGCTTGTTCGCCCTTTCGCCATTACGATTTCGTCTTCGTGCCCTTTTCGCCTTTGCCTTTTCCGACTGGCCCTTCTCTCGGGTAATCTCACCGTTTGCGACTCTCCGTGTCGCTGCCTTGCCCCCTCTTTTCTCAACAAGAGCTCGATCAGCACCCTGCGTGGTCTTTGCCTTGCGTGCGTGGCCATTTGTCTCGCGTTTGGCTGGAACCTTTGGCGGGGATTCGGAAGAGAGTGAGGAACGGAGCAGGGTTGCGTTTCCCCCCGTGGCTTGGGCGCGCTCGTGTCCGCCTCGGCTGGAGCGTTTGGTGCGAGCTCCGGATGGACAAGGCTGACGAACTCGGCTGGCTGATTTGGTTTTTACTCGGATGGATTGGCGGATTGATGATGATGCTGACGAACGATGATGATGGACCCGCCGGCCGCCTGGTTTTATGGATTGATTCACTGGATTTTTCTTCACTTTCTTTTGTGTTGTTTGTTCACCCCCCTTCGCTTTTCGTTGGATTGAGAGATCAGGGATCGGAGTGAAGGGATCGACTGGTTGTTTACCTGTGGCCGAGCTGGGCCGAGGGGTTTGTTTTTCCTGTGGCTGAGCCGAGCCGAGGGGTTGGATTCTAGGGGGATTGAGTCGAAGGAGAATCGTTTGCGTTGCATTTCCGGGGCCTCTCGAGACAAAAGGGCCTCCTTTTTCCCCGTCCTTGGATGCCGTGTGTGGCAGCAAGGCTTCCGTGTAATATAGAGAGAAAAAAAACGGCGAGGTCCTCCAGCAATGGAGTTGACGAACGGCATCGGCGGCATCATCCAAGAACACCAGGTCCATCATCACAGAAAGTTTTCCGGCGTGCGGTGTTTGGTCTTTTTACGTTCATTTGGTTAGACCGTCACAGGCCTGTCTATAGTGAAGTGGTTATACGTCAATCAACCAGCTATAGTGAAATGGCACGCACGCCACCACAAACAGTCTTTCTACATGGGTTGTGATATCCAAAACGTGCCTCACAACCACCGCACGCTCCAAGTAGGCTTGCCCTTCCTGAAAGGCACGACCTCGATGGCCTCGCCCTTGATGCTCTCCACCACAACCTCGTCCTTCTTCTCCACCACGATCCTCTCCTTGGGTTCCTCAACCCCGTAGAAGCGCCGCCCGAACCCGCCCAGGAACCCCTCCAGCAGCTCCTGCGTGACCTGCGCCTCCTCGATGTCCCCCCTGGCGACGGCCTCCTCCAGGGCCGTGAGGACGTAGGCGACTGCGTAGGGCTGCGTGAAGACGCCGGCCGCGGTGTTGCCCTTGCCCTTCTTGGCGCTGATGTCGTGCGGCGCCGAGTCGGTGCCCAGGAAGAACTTGCCCTTGCTGGTGACGGCGGCCCGGAGGAGGGCGAGGCGGTCGTTTGGCATCTGGGGCGCGGGTACGTTAGTCACGACGGCACGCGAACGAGGGAGAGTAGAGGCCGCGTGTGGGAGCATGTTTTCTTACCTTTGCGACTGGCTTGCAGTAGTGGAACTGTTGGTCACGGCTCGTTAGTAAAATTGGCCGGGACAAAGAGGGTATGACATGGCGACCCCAGCCGCCGTGTGTGACTTACCACATCCCCTGCCCAATCATCGACGATCAGGAACCTGTAATTCGAGAGCGTCAGCGCCAGTCCTCCGTCGCTCTGTACCGAGTCCAGATGAATAGGATCCTACTTACAGGTGGTGGGCTGTGATGGTCCCGACCACGGTGTCACCGCACGCCTCGACAGCCTTGACAGCATCCGCAGTTGTGCAGTGCTCCAGGACGATCTTGAGTTTCGGGAACTTCGTATGGATCGCCTTGAGGGTCGGCAGGAAGCTCGACTCGGCATTCATGATGGTGATGTTCTTCTTGTGGTCGCTAGCGCACTCGCCGTGGATATTCTAGGCATAACTGGGGTCAGTGTTTCTACTCTACAAGTTGACCATCGAATTGGAACATTCTCCGAAGCTTCTCTTCATGAAATCACGAAACTCATCTAGCTGTAAATCTGAGGGATGAAAATCAAACACTTGCGCAGTCTCAGACCGTTGTAGTCTTAATCTGAACTGCGTCATTGTCTCCCAGTGAAGGGTGCATGACTCCGTGTCCAAATGAAATGGTCTCATCACCGACTGCAGAGAAGTAACAGGTACGGAAAGGCTACAGAACCACTCGGAGCCACCCAATTCCTCTGTTTTCTGGTCGCCACGGAGGAGCATGCAAGGATGTAAAACTAAGGATCCTACCAAGATGAGGCCCTCCTCCTCCATAGCCGCGAACACGGGGTAGAACTGCTGGTAGTCCGTCACGCCAGACTCCGAGTTCGTCGTCAGACCCGCCGGGTAGCTCTTGATGCCTGCGATTCCGGCCTTCTTGGCCTCGCGGACAACCTCGGGCGTGATGGAGGGGTGGAGGTAGAGGGTCATGAGGTAGGTGACGGTGGGATCCACGTTCAGCAGGCGCTGCTTGTAATCCAGGGCCATCTGGACGGTGGTCACGGGAGGGACGAGGTTGGGCATCACATATGCCACGCTGCAGTCGGGAGCCTTGTGTGTGAGCCGATGAATTGTGACGGCCTAGGTTGGGCGTGGGAGATGCCTACTTGACGCCGCCCTGCCGTATTGTGGGCACGACGGCAGCAGACATGGGGCCATCTCGAACGTGGACGTGGAAGTCTGCTGCTGCTGGCAGCTCGTACTTGTCTGGTAGAGGCATGACGGTGGATATCTATGAGGAGGTCAGTCAAGGGCTCATTGGGATGCAAGGGGGTTGAACCTCAACCGTTGTTCTTTTCTCTTTTCGCCAGAGTCAATCGGGACGGATCTTACGTTGTCAAACTATCACTACTGTATAGCAAAGCAGTCTCACTAAAATGATCTGAAATGTCAAACTTAAATGAGCGTGAGAAGGAGAAAAGCCCACCTCTTAACACCCCTGCAAACCGGCAGGAGAAAGAAAATCTGGAGCCAATTCAAGAGTGAGGTCCCTCTTCCCCACACACGACTGACACGGCGCAGTGGGAGGCTAGCCCAAGGACGCTGAAATGGGGACCCCTGCAAGGTCGGAAGAAGCTTGGGCCACAAACTTGGCGGGGTCCCTGTGGGAATCTGGAAGGTACGTACATATCTCCTACCCTACCTGCCTACCTGCCTGCACCTTGACTGCCATTGTGATGCGTGGGGAAACGTCGCTGACGGTATCGATAGCCAACCTACTGCCTTGGAGCTGCAACGCGTCTGCATGACAGCCTTTCTTCCCAATTCTCACTCCGGACATTCCTTGCGCTGCCACCAAACACTAAACACATGATGCTTCCCGAGAGCCTGCAGTCTTCTTGCTGATCTTTTCACTTGTCCGCTGCGGCGGTACTGATTAGGAAGGGAGCCTCGCCTGCCACCATCGTCATCGTCACCACCACCACCACCTGCGACATCTTATCCACCGCAGCTGTCGCCCTCGTCTGCTGCCTCTCTTCTCCAAAGATACTACCACACCCGTACCGCAGCTCACCATGGACAATGCTGTATCTGTCCTCTTGGGATTCCCTCCGCCCCAGCCGTTTGCGACAGACGATGACTACGATATTGCTGTCAACTCCCACCTACAACAAATAGACCATCTCTTCAGCAAGGAGACTGCGACCATTGCACGGAATGGCATCGACATTCTCCAGGTGCGTCCCTATACTCTTGCCACGTATGAGGTGCATCGAACTGACTTTTGCCCTTGTAGCTATTAGATCCAGCTGTCAACAGCATTTCCTACCTCGCAGTCTTCAACACCCTCTCCGAAACCACATCCTTTCCACCCGATGCGAGATTGCAGGCCCTCGTCACATTTCTTTTGACCTTCGATGCCAGGCAGATCCGGTATGTGGGAAACCACCTCACAACATGGCTGGACAAGGTGGCATCGGGCACACTCCTGCCGGTAAGCTCCCACTTACCCGTCGTTGCACCTCCTCTCTAACACTGCCTCTCTTTAGCACGATCTCGCGGTCGAAGTTCTAGCCAAGGCCATCCTCCGACTCGATCCCAGCGGAGCGATGCTGACGTCCCATCACCTATCCCTAGTGCGACTAGCCTACGACAATAATGTTCCCGAACCAGCCTTCCAAGTGACGGACAAGCAAATAGTCTACTTCCCCGGCATGTCTCGAGATCAGGGCTCTGGCAATCGGACAGACGCGGTGATTCAGAAGCCACTCTGCGATTTGAGCCTTCCTCCAACTGGCTACATCATGGTGGAGACAGGCCTCACCACTGCAGTCACAGTTGACCAAGTCCTGCAGTACGACCTCACATGCGGCCTGCTATACTGCTCCAAGCGACAGTGGGTAAAGGCGCGCGCGGCCTTCGAGCGGGTCATCACGCACCCCACACGCGACGGCGGAGTCAGCAAGATCATGACGGAAGCCTTCAACAAATGGGTTCTCGTGAGCCTTCTCGTGAACGGACGCACCCCGACCGTGCCTGCCACCACGGGCTCAAATGCCAGCAAGACGTGTGAGACGACGGCAAAGCCGTACTTGTCCATCGCGGCTCACTTCGACACTATGGTTGCTACATCCCTCAAAGCCTTGGTTGAGGCCAACTCTGCCGTGTGGGCGAACGACAGAAACACGGGACTGGTCCAGGAAGTCCTGGCCGCACACCAGAAGTGGCAGATCATCGACCTTAGGAGGATCTACGCCAAGGTCTCGCTAGCTGAGCTCCGCCAACAGACCTGCAGTGCCGAGACAGGCGACCTCCTGCCCAGCGATAACGACGTGGAGACGCTGGTACAAGGCATGATCAGCTCCGGCATGCTGAACGGCGTGATCGAGAAGCCGGCCGGCAAGCCGCCATACCTCAAATACCTCTCCGAGTCGGGCGACCTCTCCGAGAAGCAGTACCAGCGCGAGATCGCCGCCATCTTCGTCAAGATGAAGGACCTGGAGGCCATCTACAAGGCGACCAGCGCGCGCCTGGCCACCAACCCGTTCTATGTCAAGCAGCATATCAGGGAGTCGCAGCGCGAGAAGGAACTCGGCCACAATAAGTCCTCTGCGTTCGATGCCACCGTCGACGATGAGGACCTCATGACAGGTGTTTCCGAAGGTGGCGCGTTGTAGTTGGACGCGCCCTCCGGCACCGGTCGGTTTGGAGTCTAGGATGCAACAACGAAATAGGACCGCCGTCGAGGGAAGGTCATTCGTCGACTCCGGCGAAGTGGAAATATCTTTTCTCGGCTGAGGTTGGACGATTGGCGGTGGGCGGTGCGGAGCACACAGTATTCATTGGTAGCCGGCGAAGAAGTCCACATTGAATATTGGCTGCTGTTGAGACAGTCCCAGCAGCTCTGTTGGACAGCTGGACGGTCAGAAAAAGGATTTTAGTCGGTCGTGGCCGTTGTTGTAGGCGTAGGCATGACCGCATCAGAGCTGTTGCGACCAGGCCATCTGGAAGGCTCCAGTCCAACAGCCAACAAATACAAAAAGCAAATACATCACGAATCGTCCAACTTTCATTTGGTCACCAAGAAAGCTTCGCGTGACCTATGGCTGATTGTGGCATTGCTTCTCACCTGTAGATATACCTTGCTTGGGCCACGGGCCGCTTCGCATCTATCACTCCCATAACACAAAACCCGAGTATGCCCATGCTAGTAGTGTTCATTTTACTTTGCATTGATGCTACATTCTTCGCATTCAGCCCCCTTTTCCTTCAGCCAGAATCAAATTCATACACAGGCCAGGTATTAGTCAGGTATCTATTGCCTCCTTCCCCATTTCCCGAACAAATATGAGCACAAACACCGCGTTCACTAACAAAGCTTCGTGAGACAGACAAAGTGTCTGTGGTTGAACAAGCGATTGCTGCCCTGCATTCCTTGTAATCAGAAATCCGCCTAAAGCGCACCCGGTGCATCATCGGCCGCCAAGCCCAACATCTCAGTTCAGCTCATACTGCTTGATCAGCTCGGCGAGCTTGTTGGCCTCGGCGACGTAGTTCAGAGGCGCGGCGCTCATGACCTGGTATCGGATCCTGTTCGAGGGCGTCAGCAAATCCACATTGTGTCTCACGGGAATGATTGTCCCCAGAGCTGCGCTGCATGCCAGATGAGGAGGAAAGGGTGCTTACCGCTGCGTATCACCAAAGGTGTCCATCTTTGCCCTACACCTGAAGCTGAACTTGGAGCAGTTTGCCTCGTCAAAGACCTGTGACAGCTTCTCTGCGTCGTTCTCCCTCAGCTCCATGAGCTCGTCGGCGCTCTTGCCGCCCATGATGGCCCGGCCCGTGTCGTCGAAGCAGCTCAGCCACAGCTGGCCCGTGTGGTCGTTGACGTTGACGGACATTATGTACCGGTACTCGGGCCGGTCGTGGGTGATGCTGCACTTCTCGCACCGCCAGCCGCCGTCCTCCTCAATCACCTTCTTGTTGCAGCCCTCGGACTTGCAGGCCGGGTAGCAGAAGTTGTCCTGCTTGATGTACACGATCGTCGCCTTGACGGTGAAGTAGGCCTGCTCCTCCATGCCGAGCCCGGAGTCCTTCACCTGGATGATGTTCTTGGTGTCGTCCTTGCGGCCTGTCGCGTTGCCCATGGTCGCCATGTTGCTGTGCGAGGCAAAGTTGTCCGTGCGGCCCGAGGCGTCGTACCAGCCCTTCAGCCGGTGTGCCTCTGCGATATCGGGGTTGATGGCCATAGTACCAGATGACAGCAGGGACAGCGAGCGTCCTCCAAAGTCGGACACGCGGACGCCCTTGAACGCGACGACGGACTCCAAGGGCGCGTCAAAGCTGGTGGCAGTCTTGCCCCAGATGGTCACGCGCACGGAGTATCCACTATCATCGACAATGGTGAGTTCCCGCTTGTTGTAAGGCTTGTTGGTCGTCTTGGAGGTGATCTCGCCGACCTCCGCCGCCTCCTTCAAAATGCCAACAACATCGACGGTGGTATCCTTCTCGGTCTTGTTCAGATCCTCGATCCCGCAGAAGTTGAAGCGGACCTGAGGGACATTGCTCTGGTCCTCGGCTTTCTCGATGACGGTGTTACGCTCGAAGGTCAGCTCGTAGTCGTTGGGTAGATTCGAGAACTGTTTCTTGGCGAGCTGTACGCGGCAGGGGTTGGAGATGTAATAAACCTCTCCATCCTGCAGGAGGTCGTAGAACTGGTCGCACTGGTCGTTGAAACCGGTCGCCTTGATCTCGCCGCTCTCGTCCAGCAGGTTGACGCTGAAGAGCTTGCCCTCGCCGGTGGACTTGTGCCATGTCTTGATGTCGGATTTGGCGCTCACCCGGGCCTTGATGGTCCACTTGTTGGCATAAGGCGACAGCGCCTCGATGGGGTATATGACGTTGTTTCCGATCTGAGATGCACCACCCACGCGCGAGGGCAGGTTCTCCTTCTTGACTGCAGGCTTTGACTCTTCTTGCTTTGTTCCGTAGAATCCGGTGCCGCCGATGGTCGTGTTGGCTGCGGCATCGGCCGGCCTCGCTTCGAAGGCGCCGGGCTCGCCGATTTTCTCTGGTGTGCCGAGGGACTCGATGACATCAACGTCGAGGACGATCAGGATGCTAGTTTGGCTGGTCAGCACATGCATGGGCTCTTTTCGGCGACACGGTGTCCGGCCTACTTCTTTCCCTTGACCGAGTTGGACTGGAAGGACTTGACGCGCAGGATACAGTTCTTGACAAGTTTGCCATCGTGGACGACGTGATTTGCCTGGGTGGCGAGCATGCACTGGACATAGTTGTCGATGTCGCTCAGGACGATGCGGTATCTCTCACCACCGCCCGGTTGTTGTGCTGCCAGTGGTTTGATCTGGAGGCACTGCAGGACGGGCACTGGGAACTGGGCAGCGGCCCTCGCGGGGTCGTTGAAGATGGCACTGGGAGGTCATTGTCAGTACTTGAATGAGGGGCATCGCGACGGCGGGGCCAACGTGGACCATACTTCAGAGCGCCTCTGGTGATTTGGTTGGCAGCGTCACCCATGTTGTCGGCCGGTTTTCAAAGACGAGTGTGACAAATTGGAGTTCAGCACACGAGAGTTTCGAGGGTTCCAAGGTGTTGATGAAGTGGCGCCTCTGTGGTTGTTTGGCACTTTCCTTCCAGGGCCGAAGACGCGTCTGGACGCGACTTTCCAGCGCCCGCCCCGCGCCAGTTAATTAGGCAGGGGTGGGTCCTGGCCGCTTACATAATAGAGTGACGACCAAGCAGCCAAGGTACCGCAACAGACAAACTGCTTAGGTATCCTGGTACCCGGGTGCCCTTCGCAGTTTCAGTACCATTTTCTGACTAGAGGATAGAGTATGGCTGCCTAATGCAAGATCTGATAAGCCGAGAGCTGGGCTGACTTCCCGCCTTGCTGACTGGGTTAATAAGCCTTGCGATACAATCCTTATTAGAGTATTGCCTTATTTCTCCGCACCTCGCCTCATATGATCATTTGTTGAGGTAGCATGGCGCTCTGCGATCTGTGTTTGTCGGTCCCTTTCCTGTCTCTTCCCTCCCCGCCGCCGGGGTTAAACTCGTTCAGCACATTTGCAAACAATGAAGAAACCATACAGTTCGGCATCCGAAAGGAAACAGGGGAAACTCGGGGTCCCTTCGGCTTTGCCTTTCACCGCGACCTGAATGGGCTGGAAAGCTCAGCAAACTCATGTCCTCTTTGCAAGATAGTACAAACCGGCGTTCGGGCATGGCTTGATGTATGGAACGACGCTGCTACCAACGACAAGGCGTTTATTGAATTCCGAAGGGACAGCCAACCCATTCCCACAGGTCAACAGCTGTGGCTGACGGCCTGTTCAAATCGCCAACAAGGGTTCTGCGTTTGGGCCCAAAACCCCGCCAGAAAGTCATGGTTTTACCTGTTAACAGTTGTGGGGTTTAGTGTTGAATCAAGTCAGTACTTGGACGTCCTACCAATAGTTTCAGTAGTACTGAACGAATATTTGCAGCACATCCTCTAGCTAAAAGATTCCCTACTCGCCCCTTAGTACGAGATTCAGCATCTACTTCCAACCTAGACCTTGTGGATGCGTGGCTTAGGCGATGCGCAGAGGGCCATTCCAATAAGGAATGCTCCAACTTGAGTACAACATTACCGACAAGAGTACTTGATGTCGGTGTCACCGGGGATATCATCAGGCTAGTCGACGGTGGCCAGTATGAAGGAAACTACGCCGCCCTTTCCTACTGTGTACGCAGTGTCCAAGTGTCTTTATAGAGCCACTTTGCATGATGTACCGCTGACATGCCAGTTTGACCATACAGTGGGGAAAGTCTTCTCCTTTCATTACATCACATGAAACTATGAAGGCCCGGCGATTTGGCTTTCACATCAATGAAGCGCCTCAAACATTTGTCGACGCGATAACTATCACCCGACATTTACGTCTCCGGTACCTATGGGTCGATAGTCTCTGTATTTGCCAGAAAGATGCTGAAGATTGGGCTCGTGAATCGTCTAGGATGGTTGATGTCTACTCGAATGCTTATATTGTTATTGCCGCTAGTCGATCCGATGATTGTAACAAGGGTTGTTTTCATGTACGCCAAGACCGGCCAACGGTGGTAATCGACCTTCCAGGCGGACTCGATGCCATACACGTTACCACATTGTTCCTAACAGATCAGGATGTGTTGCTTACTTGCAGCCGGGGCAAGTTTCATGGCGAGCCACTATCAACCCGAGGATGGGCACTACAGGAGCGCGTCCTAGCGAGACGTGTCGTTCACTACAATTCAAGACAATTGTATTTTGAGTGCGCCGCGGGGATTATAGCCGAAGACGGGTCATATATCCAGGGCCGCCTTTCCGATCTGAGCGAGCTCCGTCGCCCCGAAACTGATCCTCATGGCATTACAAAAGTACCCGGAACCTGGTATTTGAGCCTAGATTCTTTCGGTGACAGAAAGTTGACCAAGGCCACCGACAAACTCCCAGCGATGAGTGGCCTCGCTCGGTTGGTACAGAAGAGAACCAATGCCGAATATGTGGCTGGACTCTGGAGCAACGCAATGATACAGGGAATGGCTTGGTCAGGCCGCGGAAGTGGAGCCCCAGTCTCGCGAGATGAGTATATTGGACCTTCCTGGAGTTGGGCAAGCTACGATGGCATCGCATCCTGCACGGCCTACAATCCACCTGCCCTTTCCGAGGTACTGGATTGGCATGTGGACCTGAAGCATGCCGAGAATCCATTTGGAGAGGTGACAAGCGCTTGGACGAATAAAAGGGCCCGTGGCGCCCTTGAGGCCGAGCCCGCCAGAGAAGTGCGGGCACGAAGCCCAGTTTTACCGGGCTGGTATCTCGCCGCGGCTGAGGGTCTGCACGCCTTACTCAGAGGATGAGGAAGGGCCTCTATTGCAACTGGACTACAACGACGCTCAGAATTCGGGCGAGTGGAGGGGCTGGGATTTGCATGTTTTACTTCTCTATAGCTACGATTACCCAGGCAGCAAGGCTGAGGATGTGAGAGACTCGGACTCTTCAGACACAGAAGAACTTACCTATGGGCTCGCTATCAGAAGCGAAGGAACAGGGCAAACGGGTAAGATGCAAAGAGTCGGCACTGTAGTCATGAGGAGCGAAGAAGGTTTCAAGATCAAGGGAGACGAGAGCAACTGGAGGACCATCCTTTTGGTGTAGCCTAATGATTCTAGTTTGCCGATAAACGTCACTATCGGGAGTCTCGTACCGCCTGCAGAACGCGGAAGGTGCGTGCTGTTCCAGTTTTGGCCGGGCAGCATCAGATATAACACTGCCAAGGGCCGAATAGCTTGAGAACTTCTTGATTCCCAGCTTCTTTATATCTCTATCTGTACCCTTTAGTTGCGTGTTAATGCACTCTTTTATTTGGTTCTATTATGAGTATATCGACAGCATCACAGAGAACAATACAACTCGTTCAGCCCACCACTTACTTTTGGACTCCCGTACGTTCAGACCATATCATTTACTTACACTCACACGCATTCCAGGACTTTACATATAGATTCCTTAATCACGTTATCCGCCACAGATGCCCATTCGCCGGATGGACGAGAGGGTGTCCCGGCTGCTGAGCGCCACCCACGCGCCGAGTCTCTGAATCAGAAGCATGTCTGACCATCAGTCAAAGGTTTACTAGCTTTCCTGCGGAACTTGGCCCTTCGCGCCCGCCTGTCTTTGTTCTGTATCGCTCGGCTGCATTACCAATCTACTGTAGTCTGATATAGCTGTGCCGTCACGTCCTCCAGCGCATCATCTGAGACATCTCAGTATTCCAAGGCCTAGGTGACATAGCACGCTTCGATCTCGTTGGTTCCCGGGTTTAATTCAGAGAACGTATATTCGAACCTGTGAAAACAGATAATACACCAGTACATCACTCGCGCCACAGCTGCAGCTAATCCAAGCATATTACCCATCTCACACACCCATACACCTGAACACCTATACACCTATACACCTAATGCCAATATATTAAGTACTTAACATATTTATAAAAGACTTAGTATGTAAATTAAACCTATCAATTAGGTGTGTAAATGTTAAGTATATTAGTGTTGGGTATGGGTGTCGGCTATATAAATTTGGCGTGAGTGTTGGTTTAGTGCTGGTAATGTAGTGCTGTATTATCTGTTTTTGTAGGTGCGAATATCCGTTCTCTTGATTTAATGTCGCCGCCATTGTTGATACTGTTCATGTATCTTGTGGTGCGTCAGGTTGCCTTGTGTCGAGCAAGGGATGTAGAGGCAGAATCAGTGTTTAATGCTTTGCGAAACGTGGGAAACCCGGACGCACTCGCTTGCACAGCTGGCACAGGCTTGGTGCAGACGACAATGGCAACGAGTTGGGTACGGTTGGCTTTGACCCACCACCGTTGCTGCACTTTACTCCAGCACAACGCGTTGTAGTTCTTGCTCCCCACATTCAGTATCATACCTTCTCTCAGACCCTCCTTCCGGTCCTTCCGCACGGCTGTGGTTGCGCTCAGGGCTGGCAGGTTCCAGCATAACTCGTGCTTAGTCTTTGAAACTCGGACATGGGTCACTGTTCCTATATTTGGACCATAATGCTTTGCTCTAGTCGCCAAATAGCTGAGAGAATCAGCTGGCTTCTAGGTTTTCATGAGTCGAGATGGCCTCGTCTGCTTCGGAGAACAGGGGTTTGATTTCCAAGCGAAGTAAGGTCACCTGCTAGCTTTCTTCCCGTTTCTACTACCCACTGCGTGACACACCCGTGTGTAATTTGGGTCTATACCCCTCGACTTGGAGGAAGTTGTCTGTCAAGTAGCAGTGCCGCCGTGTGAAGCCACTCGAGAATTCTTCCGAGACGGTAAAGACCAGGGCTTGCAGCAAATCTAGTAGGATAATAATGATGATGGCAGTCGCTGGGGGGCACGTGAATGGGGGGCCATTCGTCTTTAAAACGGGTGTCGTCTGCCCCTTCTGCACTCAGGACTTAGCCGTACGCCCACTTCGAATACAAACAATCGCATATTTGCCAGACCCAGTCTTTCCCGCCACACTGATTATGCTATTCGGTCTCTGGGCTTCTACAGGGCTGGAGAACTTTAGTTGCAAACTCAGTATTGAGTTTCTTGTGCCTTATATTGCGAACAGAAAAGGTAGGTAGTCATGCAAATAACCTTTGGAGCCCCTGAGATAATTTAGTACATAATTCCGTTTGATTCAGTATGCCTGATATCGTCGAGGTCGCGGTGTATGACTGCATGGCTCTATATCCTGAGATCAAGTATAAATGGCGGAGGTCCCACGCACCTAGCCATGTGAAAATTGATGATCATGCGGACTTCAACAACTCTCCGAATTGTGGTAGCACCCTATTGAGCCAAAGACACTGAAAACGAGTCATTATCATCTATCTCTAAATACTCTTCCAGCCACCACATTATCGTACTTCTCCACACTCAGAATCGCCGTTGCCAGTGCCGTCCTCCTCCCGGGTACCTCTTTCATCGCGCGATAAAAGTTCGTTCTCCTGAGAAGGTCTGGGTGCGTGGGTGCATTGCAGCCTGCTTGTATTTTACTCTTAGAGAGTGCCCACTTAACTTGAACCAACGTATTTGTGGCCAGCTGCAATGCCTCTGAACCCTCTCGTGACAGGAATGGGTAAGTGGATCCGCAGCATTGACATCGCGCCGCTCGAATAATGCCCCGAAGACCATGAGTCTTCTAATGGATCCCAACGCCACCAACTAATCATTGAAAAAAAGAAAACTTAATTGGATTGATGACAATTTAAGAATCTGTTTTGCCTTATCCCAGAGACATGTCGTTGCCACATTCCTCCTTTGGCACCATGTTGAATGGGCCAACCATCTTCGGCTGCTATACCCATTTCACGTGCTAAACATGAACACACTTAATGAACACTGACCTTCTCCTTCTTGGATCCTACACACCTTCCTGGCAAGTGCCCAGCTCCGACCCGTCTGTATATCTGACGTCCATCTTGATCAACAACCCTCGTTGCTTCAACCACCAAGAGATAGTACACCTTGTGGCTTTCTTTCAACCTGCTCGTTCCAACACTCCGACCCAGGACAATGCACTTTGTTGACGAAAGCAGCTTTTGGTTGGTTTGATCGAAGATGATCTCCCCATCCCCACTCTCGATAGCAGCCGATGCGTCGTACTCACGAGCGTCAGCAAGCAGAGCATCCCCAATCTCCACGTCCGAGGACCAAGGAGATTGTAAGTCTTCCCAATCCACATATCCGAAAGGTGGGCTGATGTAATCGATGCTGCCAGTATACTTCATCCATGACCACGAAGGCACATGTGTAATGCCATGATTTGGAAGGAACGTGATCGGAGACATGTCAACAGTATCATCGGATCGACGCCAAAGCAAGCTCCGCCGCAAGAGCCCACGACCACGTCTGCCTTTGTGCCCATCATCAAGAATACCGTATCCGCCCTTGGCCTCGAGTGCCTCTAAGACTCGGGATTGTAGGCTATCTATAGCCATTGGTCGATCCCACGACTTGGAGAGCCCCAGACGGGAATATTGTTTGTACAAATCCTGGTACCGAAGGATTTTCTCTCCTTGACTAGCTCTCATGATGATTTGGGGGAAGTTCGGGTCGCCCATGAACGTGGCAAGGTCACTGTTTGGAGTGATATTATCAGTTTCCAGATCCAAAGGCAACGGGGTGCAGATCTTACTTTGTCATCTTCGTCATCGTCTCGCATCGTATGCCATCTCCGCATTCGAAGTACGTTTGGTGGTCAGTGAAATACACTGTTCGTCGAGCTAATGCATGCTCCTGGAAAACCCATCCTCTCTTGTTCAACAAGCTTTGTTGGACGTGGAGGTTGAATTTGTCTATAGCCTCGCAAATGTAGAACGGTGCGGACTCCGTCCCTTGCTGTAATGTCACCGTGTCTCGTTGCTCGCGAGGCTGCAAGAAACCAGCATCATGACCTGGAGAACGTGCTGCTGCCAGCACACAATACGCTCTACTGTAAACCTCTTCCATGCGTTTTGCCTCTTGCTTGAAGTCACCGTAAGGTCCCTGAACGATGCAAATGGAATCAATCCAAAGGTATGGTCGCTTTAGAGCCCGAGTCACTTTGACGGCATCTCGGAATGTCTTTGGGAGCTCAGCGAAAGCTATACCATCGATGTGACTCTCTTTGTTCTCCGGGAAAGTGCGAAACATTTTGCCTTCCCCCCATTGATGAGATAGGGCGATCCATTCGCCTTTGTCTGAAGGGCTCGTTTCACGAAGGTAAACCTTCTCATCGCCAGGGTGACCCACAGAAATCACGCGTTTCGGCAAGTTACCGAGTTGAGTCGACTTGGCCGAGCTGGCGATACTACTCTGAGCCGAGAGCGATGCGACTGGGCAACTGTTCTGATGGCTGCCGTCGCAGTGATCCAGCCACTGTCTGATAATCTCGAAGTGAGTCTCGCCGTCCGCCGCTACAAGGCCAGGATATCCTAATTGGACATCTTGGTTCAAGTCTGAGCTCATATCTGAAATGTTCGAATTAGGTCTGCCGAAAAGGTATTCTGTAGATTCAAGCTACGGATCAAGAGAAACTTTGCGTGGACAATTAATTGGGGGACTCCTTACCAAGACTTCGATGGATGGACAATACTGGAGGCCCCTCGCCATTGATCCTGATCGATGAACCGATTCTCGTGATTGTGAAGTCTGGGTCTGCGATTGCGCTACGATTGATGGAGACTTTGCAAATGATACCACATAGGTCGCATACGTTGTCTTTGAAGTTGCGTTTGAGTTGCTTCACCTCGTAGGTCTTGTCGAAGTAGGGCTCCCAGATTCGTTGACATAGGTCTTGGCAGTCCTCACACAATTTCGAAGGATATTCAGAGGATGGTAAGCTCAGAGACTTTGATCGAATGGAAGACAAAACGTCTCTCGCAAAATCATTGTCGATAAGCAGGCTCCAGTCGTCGAGTAGCTTCACAGACTTGAGTCAGGGGACAAAATTTCCTTTATCGTAAGAGTCCGGAAGGGCGGGACACGTACGTCCTGCGTCAGATTAGCAAATAAGGGAGTCAACTTCTTTATGCGATTTATAGTGTTTACTCACAGTCTAGGTAAATATGTTAGATAGGAAAGACTCAGCACTCAATGATCAGATCGTTCTGCCAACGGTATTACCACTTACATGCTGGTTTTGTTTCATGGTCAATTAAGTAGTCATACTTCATAACAAGATTATTGAATAGAGAGAACATACCCCCTTAAGCATTCAAACATTACCTTATTAGTGAGAGCCTACTGGATATGGATTGGCGGGTGTATTCGAAGTACTCACGTACTGTAATGGGTCAGGGTGGCTATTTGTAAGTGCTAGGGGCCTTAGGACGACTCACATCCTGATTTCACGATTGAATATGTGATTAGCATCAGAATTGCATTCAGTATACCCGCAGTATGATTACATACAGTCTCCTAGATTTCATGTCAGTAATGCATGATAGACAGAGATGATAGGACCGGCGCAAAAGAAATAATACTCACTCGTTCTGTGTTACTAATAAATAACCCTTTCACAGCTGAAGACATGAAATTTCGGCTGACTTCCGGGCCTTGGCGAGAACAGGGTTGACCTATGAACCAATATTCATTGTCACTCTGATCTTCAACAGTTTCCCGAAAGTGATTGAGGAGATCAGTGGCACGAGCGCGTTCCCGTCCATGTCGGCGTGGCGCTTTCAGAACAGGAGCGGTCTGGATATTTCGACTTACTGAGGTTTCTGATGACTCTGCTTCATTCAACGTGAAGGTCGGGATGGATGTCTTGGCATCTGTCACGGCTGCTGATAAATCGATCTTTGAGCTGTCGGGATCGATCATGGCGTCCTGTTCCGATATGTTGTTTTCTGAAGAGCGTATCACTGTCCCCAGGCGCTCTGGTAACTTGACCACGAGCATTCGGGTCTGCACGATTTCCAGAAGACTACCCAGGGCGGTACTTTGAGGTGCACAGATGGGGTCTCGTGCCATGTGTTCCATCCACTCAACAGCAACATCGTGGACCGTAGCAAATGGCTTGTCGGCATTATCCAGCTTGACTAGGTAGAACCGCGTATTGTCGGCGTTGTCGATCACGAGGTCCTGGTTGAATCGTTTGAGCCCCTCCCGCCCATACATAAGCCAAATAAGAAATTCCAAGGTGATACAGCCCAATGCCCAAATGTCGTACAGTCTGGACCTCTTCCCGCCGGATTGGCCTGGGATGAGTAGATTGACGTCCTGGCTGCATGCTTCTTCCGGAGGTTCATATCTTCGTGTGCCCCACTTACTCGTGGTTCTGTTGCTTCGCATCTCAGTAACACGGAAGTGTTGTTTCGCGGTTCCCCAGTCACCAATTTTCAATTCTCCAATTCCATTGCCCTTCTTATCTTTGAACCAGAGTATATTCTCGGGCTTGAGGTCGCCATGACGGAAGTTGGGACCAGTCTCAGGGTAATGGGCCTTCTTGATCGCTTTGGCGAGGCCTAGGAGCTGATATGCTGTCGACTCGACCAGCTGGCTAGTCAGGGCTGGCCGATCAAATGTCTTCCATAGATCTCTCAAGTTCCCGCCATCGGCCCACTCGAGCATCAGGTAATGATCTTGGTTTCCTGGAGCACCTCGGCGGAAGGAAGTGTGGAATTGAACAATATGTGGCTGGTGGAGCAAATTCATTTTCTGAAGTGCTCTGGCCTCTTGTCCCCATGTGTTGACAACGCGTCTGCGTTCCTCTCGGGTCTTTGGTTGAATTTCCTTGACGGCGACGTCTACATCTTCAAGGCAGAAAGGTTCCTATTCGAGTACACATGTTAATCCCTCGATGGAGATTCATCAGATTGTTGGGGAAATCCACTCACAGAATCTTGCTTGTCAATAAGATGAGAACGATGTAACTGAAATTGCGATACGAGGCCGAATGAACCAGCATTACACTCGAAAGTCTTCTCGACGAAGGGGAGAATTGATTGCTCCTTGAGATCATGCGTGAATTGACTTCTGCAGAACACTGGGGCCAGAAATGACCATTGGCGCGTACAGAAATCCGTGGTTCTGGCAGGACTCCATACTTTGGAAGGAGATTTTCGGTCGTCTGTGCGAGACACGCCTGCAATGCCCTCGTTCTTGGGGTGTTCGATGTTTCTGTAACCCACCACGCTTGCAATCTCGCTCCACATGGTGTCGGGGTCGTCGATCGGGAGGCTACCATCAGAGATTCCCGCGATCTGAAGCTGCCACATCGCATCTCTCAAGCACGTTGTGGGAATTCCCATCATGATGGTAATCGCGAAACATTTCTTGGCTTTGACCGAAATGAAGTCGGTCAATGGCTCCGTGGAAGGTTCGTGGCTATCGTGTGGCATTTGCTGTCTTTCTTCGAATGCCGCGGTGATGGTTTTCCTATTAATTAGATCATTGATCACTCCATCAGGAATGAATCTGCGGTCAGTCTTGTCGAATTTGCTCGTGACGAAAGCATTCAGTATCTGGTCCGAAAGCTTTTCGACCATGTCAGTATTCGCTTGAACCCGTGCTGCCACCGCTTGGACCATCCGCTCGGCCCGCTCGTACTTTGCATCATCATCTTCAGTCACGTCTGGTGGGCGCGGACTCGACTCTGCCGTCTCGACTATTAGAGTAGATGATTTTGGCGGCGGGTGTACATCTGTGGATTGACCTGTCTCCTTGACATCTTTGCTGTGGTCTTTCTGGGACAGTCCAGTCAAGTATTTCAAGAGAGCCTGTTCGTCCACTGCTTTGGGCAGTCCTCCGCTCAGTAAGGTGATGAAGCCTTCGATTCCCTGGCCCATCCCCTTCTCGAATTTGGTCATTCCATAATGATCGGAATTCACTGAAATGGCTTTCACTCCAGGAAGCAAAGCCCATTCCGAGGCCATTCTCTATTTTCCTTTCAGCTCGTCTGGTTCGCTGCCTAAAGGGAGAATAGGGGGTAGACCAACCAGTTTGCTTTCCTTGACCGGCAATAGGGCGAAGTAGCACACCATTCCCAGTGCAGGTTTCGAGTCGCGGAAGGCCCTTTGCAGAACTACTAGGGAATCCATGTCGTCTTTGACCTCTGACCAGTCTTGCCGCTGAGTATTTTCTGCGCAGGCAATGTCCAATTTCTTTGCTGATAGCAGGGCCCATTGTGCAAGTCCAGCACGGAAATGGGGTGTTCCAAACGAGACGAAGCCGCCCATAACGCGGTCAATCTCGTGAGCCTTGGTTCCGGAATGAGCAAAGTAATCCTGTGGAGTAAAATTGGGATGTAGAGCATCTATTGAATGTCTTACCCGCTCGCATATGAGACCCCCATAACCATGTGCCACAAAAATAGGCGTCTTGAGATTTCGATCTTTTATTTCCTTTAACAGGTTCTTGGCGTGTCGTGTAAGTCGATCGAAGGAGAGGATGTTGCGTAAGTTATCGACTTCGCTTGAGTCATAATGAAAGGCGAACAGGCAGAAATCTGAGCGGTATATGTCGTCCGTCTGCCATGTCTCCTCAGATCCTCGAGTGAGGTCGGGAATGAAGACGATGCTTTGTGAATACTTAGCCTCCTGTTCGAACACAGATCACCGTGGACTTCTTTTTCTACGGAAGAAAAAATACTATAAAACAAGTCCGCAACTGGGAATAGGGAACTCACTATTTGCTGATCTTCGCAGGATCTTCCGGTTCCCTCAAAACAGAGAGTCTGTCATGGGAAGGCTTCGGGCGTGCGGTGGTGTCTGCGGAGTAGCTCGTGTCACGCCTGGAGTGCAAGCCAGCTCCTGCGTCCGCTGACATTATGCCTCATATTTCCACACGTCTTTGAGCTCCGCTTCATCTGGGTTTGCTTCAAGTATGTGATTTCCGGCCAGAATACCTACCAGGGGCCTTGTGCTTGATGAGTTCTATATTTCTGTGAAAAGGCAACTTGCTGACGTGGCAACATGCAGTCCAGACAAAACGGATGGACGGTTGAGAAACAGTGGCGCCTCAATACGCGAGACCGGTGAGCGAGACTCGGAAGGATGCTGCATCTATGATTCGATCATGTGCCGGGTGGGGCCAATCAAACTCCAGATGGCTTCAAAGCCACCCACCTGCATATGCATACAGTCCGAAGGTTGTACAGAATCAGACCCTATCAGCGAGGAAGCTGAAAGGGGTCAGGCATACCGACTTTGTGCGCGACTGTTATTCAAATGAATAAGACCGAGCCTTCCCGACGTCCCTCGAATCAGTTCACCCCTCCCAAGCATTTTTCTGCAACAGCACGATGACGAAGAAAACAATTATCATCTGTTGCGATGGGACATCGAACACACCGTACATGGGCCCCGAAGCCAGCCCTGCCACGAACGTGTCACGCATAGCACGCTGTGTTGAAACTGAAAATGTTGCGGGTACTCCACAAATCGTATTTTACCAGTCAGGCATTGGCACGAGAACAGGAAGCCTACGTTCCCAGAAATGGAGACAAGCATGGGGAATAGGTTTGTGTCTTTCACTTTGTCTCTACACTCAATTTCCTGCTCTATCGTCCCCCCCCCCCCCGTTTCTGCATCATATTGAAGAAAGAAAATAAGTATTTCGAGGTTGTACATACATAGTAAGGAAGATCTGGGGAACTTGGGGGAGAGACTAGATGAAATGAATGTGAAGAAAATCCAAGATAGCATTTGAATGCTAACGTCTGGTGACATGAACCCAGGTATTTGTGACAACATCAAGGAAGCCTACATGTTTCTTTGTCTAAACTATGCAAACGACGATGATATCATCCTGATCGGCTTCTCAAGAGGCGCTTTTACAGTGAGATGCATTGTAGACTTCGTCACCACATCCGGTCTTCTCACAAAAAAAGGACTTACTGGCCTCGAGGAAGTCTTTGGTTCATGGTGGAAGCCCGAACCTCACCCAGAAACTGACTCAGAAACTCACTCGGAAACTCGACCGGAAGCTCACCCGCAACCTCACCCGCAGGAACCTCAACCTTGCAAGCGGTGTGAAGAGAAGCTTCACTGGCACGAACAAACCGTCCGTATCAAAGCGTGTGCGATATGGGATACTGTCAATTCCGTGGGCACCACGTGGCTGACTGGAAGCCAATGGGATGGGCCGGCGGGCCTTGCTAAAGAAGACCTCATTGGGGTGGACCATATTTTTCATGCTCTTGCACTGCACGAAGAGCGAGCGGCTTTCAGCCCGGTCATGATAGCGGTTCCTGAAGCAAGCCCCGCGAAACTGGAGCAGTGTTGGTTCATCGGGTACCACGGCGACATCGGCGGCGGCGATAAAAACGACGCACTTGCCCATTTTCCGCTCATATGGATGATGAGCAGGCTTGCAGAATTCATCACTTTCGATTTCCGCTCTTTCTGGGAGGGCGAAATGGGAAAGCCAAGTTGGCGATTGAAGCAAGACAAAAGTCAGACCCCTCTGTCTTTCTCTTCACGCTCCGCATTGAGTCCCTTCTAATCGCATTTGCCATTTAAACAGACATTGAAATCAAAGTTCAGGACACCATGACCCCTTTCTACAGCCTTATGGGGTTGAGGAAGAGAAACCTGCCCACATGGTTTGAAAATGGATATTCATACGAGTGTATACATCGAAGCGTCGCTAAGCTCATGTTCCCTTGCCAAGCCTTGCAGCCATGTTGGGCGCTGAAGGACACCACACTGGAAGAAAATACTCGTGAGAGTTTTTGGCTTCCTCTTCCACGCCAGGATGACCAGACTGAAAGCAGGAGGCGGTGGTATGTACGACCCTGGTTTCGGGCTCCAAATGCAAACCAACAAGGACAAATTCAACCTCAGAGACAGGTTTATGAAGCAAGGTATCTCGAGATTGAGAGCGTGTTGACGAACCTTTGGGCAAGCAAAGCCCTACGTGTCATCGAAGACATTGCCGAGGCGAGGGACAATGAGCCAGGTACGCTATTGACTTGGATACATGAGAAGTTTCCATTGAGTGAAGCTCTCCGGGAATATCTCAGGACGCTTGAATAGGTGAAGTCATAAGGAGAAGCCTAGGAATCAAAGATGAAAGTATGCACCCAGTTGAGTTTGAATTTTTTAAGTGGTCTCGTTTTTAATCTGTATACATATGCCTCTTCAGCAGTATGTATCCAGTCCCTTCATACAGTGATAAACGCTTAAACACCTAGCATTAAAAAAAAAACCAATGCCAATAACAGTAGGTTTCAAACACAATTATAGCTTGCAGCTAAACAAACAATAACAGCCTTATGATAGCCGCACAGACAAGGCTAGCGAGAACCGCTTCTGGCGGCGCCATAGATTGTCGACCTTTAAACATAAAGTCTATCATGTCGTCAAATTTATTCAATAACCAGTCCATCATTGTCAATTCATTCTGGCAAATCATAGGCTACCCCAAGCTTCCTAGCTGACATTTGTGGCGGAGAGAAGTCGCAGACTCTTTCCCTGCTTCATCCTGTTCATTCATCTGAGTCAAAATTACAATCCTTTTCCATTTTTAGTCTTTCTCAAGCATGAGATTCATACACGAGATGGTGTAGCACTTGGAATACATGCGAAGAATGTGAGAGCATTGGACATCCACACTTCCTGTCGATTCAAGCCAGAGACAAGCATCTGCCGTTTGTTATCTTTTGTCCAGCTATGTGTCGCCCTGCTTGTTTCGTGGTCAATCAAGTCCATTGGCTCCTGTCGATACTGATCTCAAAGACAGCCCGCAATCTTTAGGGGGTGGCGTGACTAAATTGCTTCATCACTCTTCGCATGCTGAGGATTCTAGGCTCTAGTCTGTGCCATTGTACCCGGAGGGCGATGGCTCTGCCCCGAGGACAGACCGTGAGGTTATAATCATCGACGACCTCGGGATCGAAGAAGTGGGTGAATGCCTGCGTCTGTTGGGCCGGAAAATGATTTGGACGTGTCCATTCCTGGTTTCTGGCTGGGGATATGCCGCCCCAGGGCAAGATCATATTTCTCGGCCTGCTCATCGAGACTGCCAGGCGAGAACCACTCCTTAAAATTAGACATCAGCTCTTCTTCAAGCGGCCTCACAACGCTTTTGAAAAGCAAGACCCGGACATCCTGCATAGTGGGGCTGGGTCCCAATTTAGGGTCCGGCCGCAGACATGTATCGATGGCGTTTCGGTACCTCAAGGAGAAGATATGCTCTTTTTGACATGCGAAAGCTTTCATAGCGTGCAAGAAGAAGTCCCTAGCACCGGAGAGCTCCCGGTCCAGTCCCAAGAAGTCTTCAAGCCGCTGTCCCAGGTGCAATTCCAGAAGAATAACGCCGAGTTCGAGGATCTCCGGGTATCGGTGAAGACTGAACACCTCGCTAGGCTTGGGAGCATTGTCCAACTGTATGTCTGAGACGCCAAGAAATGGCCGCAGGGGAATGCGACTACCGCTCCGGAAAAATACAATGTTCTCTCGGCTCCATCCGCCTCGTACCCAAGGCCCACCGTACAGATGATGGAGGCTCCATGCAAGGATGACGGCAAGAGCCCACTTTGCAGTCTCAGGCCATCTTCTTTGGGGCGATGCGAGGATAGTCTTGAGGTTTACTTCTTCCCGCAGGCTGTCCTGCTTGATGGTTCGCTCGTCTGCAATGTTACTGGATGGATGGAGAACACCTCCATTTAGGATGAAATTGAGTCGTAGCAAGTCTGCCGTTGAAGGTTCCTGAAGAACACTATAGATACACGCAACGGTCTCGGACGCTGAGAAGTCGTAGGCCTCTTCATACGGTTCAACCGAATCGGGAATGGAGAACTTGACTCTCTGTCTAAATTGGATTGACCGAAATCGTCAGAAATTACCGAAGGACCACGTTGCTTGTAAACCAATTACTCACTTTAATTGTAAATGGTCGCGAATCAGTAATTCATGCCAGACTCCCCACGGTTCACTACCTTGGAGCTGCTCAAGTAAAACACATAAGGACTTTCTCACATGATTCGATACAGCGTGATATGTCCCGATCCTGAGTCGGCTTCCTCGCAAGAACTGGGAATGGCAATCGCAAGACATCGCCTTGAACACCTCATCTGCGAAACGCCGCATCTCTGGGCTAGGCTCGTTTGACTGTGCCATTGCGTCTTCGCCCAAATCATTGAAATCGTCTCCATAGCCTTGAATTTCATCGGTGATGAATTCCAGTTTCCGTTGTAGTCTCTTCCATTGGCCGGGACTATTCATCATCTCTGAATCGAGTATATCATTGGGCCCGAGGCCTGCGAAAGGACAGCTGTTCTCCGAAGTCAAGGTTTGGATCGTCTTGAGTCGTTGGTACTGAAAGGAGTATGTGCGTCCATCATCTGATGCAGGACCTTCAGCTACCTTTCCCTATATGTCATGATATCCTTTCATCAGCCCTGTCCAATTCGATCACACATAATCATTGTAAAGCAAAGGATTCGGAGGGTCTGACTTTGGATGGAGTCAACTCTGGGCTGAATATTCGTTCCAGGTGATTTGCTAAATCCTTAATCTCTGGCTCAAATCTTTCATTGCTACCTTCTCTTTTCAGAGCCTCAAGGTGCTGTTGCAATGCTGCCGTAGATGACTGAATGTTGCCCAAATATCCGTATCGTTTGTCGCGTTTATCGATTGTTTTCGACAGGTTTCTGCACAGGTCGCAAATGACTGGTAATGTAGCTAAGATGAGGTCCACTATCTCGGCTAGCGAAAGACCTCGGTGCTGAAGAGAGTCCTGGGCGCCACCAGTCACGCTGTTTACGTTTCCCATTGGATCAGTCTTGATTGGATTTTGCAGTATTGTATCTCGTAGTATATGGTAACGCCTGACATTAAGAGGGAATGAGGGGATTCGTATGGCAACAGCTTAGCCTCAGGAAAACACAGGCCCATGAATGTAGTTAGGCATCCTCGGTGGCACAAATATGCGCCTCGCCCAAAGAAGCGGAGCTCCGTCAGATTCGAGCGGGGTTTAAGGTGAAGTCATGTGATCGACATTCAAATGATACTTTACCTAGACCATCTGTAAATGTGGACCAAGTCGTTGAATACGCATTTGCACAGCTCAATGCACGCAAATCCACGTCCAGATGGCACAGCAAAATCGTGATACGATCCGCAGAGTCTCGAGTCGATGTCTCCATCTCTTTGCGCAGAACATAAATAACGCAAAATCTCTCGATGGGACGAATGATCTCTCCCAAAGTACCCTTCAAGATGAATTCGGGCGATTCAAGCTATGGGAGTCAAATATTGGCGTCTTCTCTGATGTCCATGCATCGTTAGATTTTCGTCTTCGTGAGATTCCCGATATTGCAGAGCTGTTCCTGAGGCAACTTGATACTATTGAAGAAAGACTTGACCAAGGTATGTTCTATTTTCCTAGAGTTTGAAAGTCGGCCAAGGTGGAGAAGATCACGAAGGGACAGATCTGGCTTTCCATAAGACATAGTCAAGGCAAACCTCCTTCTACGTCTTTCGATACTCATACATTCATGTCTTCGAACGGCTGCGTGTTGATATCCTAGGAAATGTCCCTTTTAGCCTTATGGAAGATCTCCTGTTTTCCTTGTCTCTGCATTATAACCTTCCAAGTTGCCAATGTGATCTTTCTGGGCAGGCAATCCATATCTGTCTAATGATTTCCATTTTGTATTGCTAATAGCACGTGCCGTAGTATCGCAGCTGAGCTTGCGTCTGAGACTCGAGAATGACACAGGTGATCATGATGGAAGATTACTTCAATGCCCGGAATGTGGGCAAACTTTCGCACGGCTTTCTGACACGCGTGGTCATCTTGAAGCTGTACATTCCGTCCACAATACAGGGGATCGCAAGCCTCCATCACATGACATCGGCACAGAGCACTCATTTAGCAATTGGTCCAAGACCGATTTACTGCAGTCCATACATGAGAGCATAGACTGGTTGCACCGACTGTCCAACATGGTTCGAAAGGCGAGCTTTAAGCACCAGAACAAACGCGCCGATGATTTCATGTTACGAGATGAGAATGGCAGGAAGTCCGAAGAGCTCACCCGTTTATTGGTAGAAGGACTGACGCAGCTGTATCAGTTCTACATACGAAAGCATGCTGCCGGTGTCGGAAAGCAATTGGCCCAAAGGCTGGTTCAGACAATGATCATACGCCACAAACGAATACTTTATCGAAGAGACAGACGTCAGATTTGGAACTTTGGATTCACACCCAACGAGGTGCCACCGAGGTCTCCACAAGTCATCATTCCTTGGTTCGCTCCAGAGACCACAACATCGAGTGGCGGCACGAGACTTGATCTACCACAGCCAACAGCACAAAGAGAGATCGCCCCATCACAAGTCATGTCCCAGGTCACGGCTACTACGGTGGACATCAGTATGATTCGCAAGGCCCTTCCACGGTCTGAGGTATCCAAGGCGACTTCCAATTCTTTGTATCTGTCCGACAGGGTACTGGTTCCACCGCGACCCGAAGAGGCAAAATTGGGGACCGAGTTCCTATGCGATTACTGTGGGCTTGTTCTCCAAGCACGCCAAGCATCAAATTTAGGGGTTTGGGCGTAAGTAAACCACTTGGGTGGTACTTTGTGCTTTTCATAGATGCTAACCAATTTGATATTGATGGTTTAGAAATCACATAAGGAAGGACCTGGACCCTTATATTTGTGTCTTTGACGAATGCGATACGCCATTTGAGATATACTCGTCCAGAAAAGAATGGCTAGCTCACATGCGCTCTCGGCACCGCATGAGATGGAACTGTTTTGCAACAACCCATGAACCCTCTTTCTTCGAGTCACCGGATGCCTTGGAGGAGCATTTACGGGTGACACATGCCAGTCACTTCAGCGACGAGGAAATTTCTTTCTTGATCGAAAATGGTGGTCATTCCATCAGGCCTGTCATTGAACATTGTCCTTTTTGCCAAGAGACTGCCGAAGACACTGAGGAACACGTCGCCCGGCACCTCGTCCAATTTGCCCTACGGTCTTTGCCCTGGCCCGACGACTGCTATAGCACTTACCACACCAGCCGATCTTCACAGAGCGGGCGCAGCGAAGGTGCTAGATCCAGCTCAAAGACGAAAGACACAAATAGGGACGAGGACGAGATGTCGGATATTAGGAATACGGATTGGGATGTCTGGGAGAAAGAGATCCAAGCTGAAGATAACCCCTCGAAATCCGTCAAGGAGCTATGGCAGAACGCACGAATTCTGACGGACGAAGATAACGGCATAGTTGGGCTACATGAATTCATGCCCGACGATTATGATGCTGCCGAAGACGAAATCTTGGAGCCCTTTCGGCAACGAGCAAACCCAGGGGGTGTCTCGTCAGCCAACCAGTCCCTTTCTGAACGGAAGACAACTTTGACAAACTTCATACACGAAGAGGTAATATTTATCAAGACCCTGAAACTACTCGTCAAGACCTACTACCCACAGTCCGCGAAGCTCGAGATTGTTCTCGAACAAGATCAAGTATCCGTAGACCTGCTTTTCAGCAATGTGGACAATCTGGTGGCCTTGCATGAAGGATTCCTTAACGAGCTGAAAAGGGCCGTATTCTTTCCAGTTTTGGGTGGCAGTATTGGTTCGTTCTTGAACGCCTTAATCTCGCCCGAACAACCCGAATTGGTTGGAACAGTGGTTCTGGAGAACTTTCGCAAACTAGGGCCTGCACACGAGGCATATTCCACGGCTCATGAAGGCGCTATCTCGCTGCGGAAGACTTTACTGAGCCAGTAAGTTGAAAGATCTTGAGACACACCCCTACGATTTCTCCAGATTACCTTCAAAGGTCACGATGGTTCTATGAATGCTGTTGTGATTGCGCTTGGATCTGCATCTAGATAACACTGACTTCTCTTGGTTCCACAGCCCATTGCACCAATCTTGGGCCAGAAAGCGCGACAGACTTCGTCAAACCGAGATTTCCGATGACCCCACACATCGCCAGTTCAATGATCTACTGCAATATGTGAACGGACGGTGGTATCAGACCGAGCATTACGCAACATGGCTGGACAAACTTTCTACACAGACACCAAGCGACCATCCAGACAAGCAACCCCTACTTGCGGCCGCAGCGTATCATCGGGACTCGGTCATTCGTGAACAGTCAATTATACGTACTGAAGATACTGCGAGAAGGGACGAATCAATCCAGGGGGTGTTGGCGCAAGAATACGAGGGCAAATCACTCTTCAGCCCAATGTGGGAAGATCAACGCTGGACCGGCACTGATCTAAGTGATGATTACTTCACAGAACTCCGCAGAAGATTTCGTGATGACCAGTCAAGACTATCAGTGGTCTATAAAGAACTCGGAGACTACTATCAACATGTCAAACACTTTTGTGGCTGCTTGAAGCGTTGTCTTTCAGAATTTGAGCCGTTCATGGAGATTCCACCAAGCACCGCATATCCATTTATTCAAAGTAAATGGGTCCGACTTTCCACCACTTATCATCACTCGCTCGAAGACTTGGATGCGATTCTGGACTCATTTGTATGTCGATTTCAAAACCCCTCCAGATAATGCGCTACTCTGAGAGCAAATCTTTAGTGAATACGGCGCTGACATATCAGTCAGACCGGCATCATCAGCAAGAAGCTTCTCGAGCCACTTCAGAACCTCATGTTGATGCGTTCAAGAGCAGCTTCGCTGATATCAAGTTGGTCAAGTCACCGTCTCGATTTTGAGAGATACGAAGTGCACGATGGGGATGTGAAAGCCGCCGACAAACAATTGACTAGGAGCTACGAAGAATTCAAGGCCACTGAATCTGTTCTTCGGGAAGAGCTACCCATCCTGCACCGTCTTGTCTCAAAATTCATGACTCATTTTATTGAACGTCTTACATTGGAGCAGGTACGGTGGTTCTCAGCATGCCAATCCGTCTTCCTTCGCCTCACAGACCCTGGGGACATATCCGAATGGGAAGGCATCATTTCAGACTTTCACCGTGCATTTGGGTCTTTGGAAGAAGACATCAAGAAGCTCAGTGTCACCATATCTTCGGATTCCAGCAGCAACACCTTGATCGCAAACAGTAGCTCCATGGCATTGCGACCGAAAAGTCTGGCAAGCAGCCACAGTCGGGACCTTGTAAGGAACAACGAGGCCGCCCTCGATTCACCGAAAAAGGTCAATGCATCTCAACGGATATTTTTGGATGCTATCAGCGAGAATGAGATCGAATCGGCAGCATCAGAGCCAAAGAAAAACGTGCTTTGGTCAGCCACTTCGTTGTACGAGTTCAACATAGAAACAAGTGAGCAAGAAGCAGGATATCCCTATTTGAGTTATCCAGTGGGAGAGGTATGTTTAGTACTAGATTTTGAACATTTTGAGTATGTCCTTATAACTTTCAATACAGGTCTTTGACATCGTTGACGAGAAGGGCGAGCTTTGGCTGGCTGTGAATCAGGATGATCCTAATGAACTGGTGGGCTGGATATGGAGCAAGCACTTTGCAAAGTTACAGCGTGCTAGCCAGTAAGACCAAAAGGGTTGACTTGTGTGCATTGCATTCGCTTTTATTCATGTCGATAATCAATCATCGCCCATTTATCTTTGGCCAAGTACAAGGGCCTCAACTAATTAAAAGAATGCTTTGTGGAACTGGTCTCAGATAACTACATATCATAAGATCTGCGTTCTTTGGGACTGCACTCGTTTACTCTCGTTGACATATACTGAGAAGCTTTTTCCATGTTCTATGCGCTCAGAATCTATGTACACTGCATCTCTCGTCGCCACAACATTAAGGCAGCTCAGGTGTTCTTTGCGCCGAATCCGCATGAAGCATGAATGGTGGAGCCGCGCGTTCTCCCAACTTTTCAGACTGGGGCCCAATTTGCTGCGTATTAGCAATGTGACCATGTGCTTCGCGCTCTGTACCCATGATTCGATCGTTGTGGTTCTGATGTCGCCTCCATAACCAATATGCCGCTGCACACAATCCGAGGCCAACAACTGGTCCAACTACAGCCCCAGCGATCCAGGCCTCACTCCCGCCACCAATGGGAGCGACCGGCGCATTGGTTGATGGGCTGGATGAGGAGGTTGGCGATGGTGCGACTTCTTCAGTTGGCGATGGTGCGCCTGAAGAAGTTGCTGTCGTCGTGGGACTCACGGTAGCAACTAGATACATGCCGGACAGAGATTAGGAACTACGAACATAATCGATTGCGTAAGGCAGTGCTTGTCTTGCCAATGATCCGCAAATTCAGTGTCTGGACTTACAGATCGTTATTTCCCTTGTGGGTGCTGCCGGCAAGTTCCTGTATAAAGTACTAGCGCTCCACCCTCTCGTGTGTCGACACTCCCAATTCGTGGCAGATGGAGCACCGAAGGGGATCGTCTCGAAGATGGTCATGGCGACACAACCGAAATCAGAGTTGCTGTTGAAAAATCAAGGTAAGCACTTCTGTTTAAAGTTCTCTATCAGATGTACGAAAATCACGAATTATCTGTGCATACCATGTCATAATGTCCCCATTTGCGAAGAGTAAAGTGTTCGAGGTGCACCCCGTATGGAGCACACAGCTGCTGGAGGGCGCACAGTCGCCCGCGAGAGTCCCGGACGTGCTCCATCCAGTACCAGCAGTCATTCTTTGAGCTTTCCAGCTCGTAGTCAGCAAAATGATACACTATGGTCGAATATCTCCAGATACGTACTTGAATCTGGTTGTATGTACCAGCCGATGAAGCGGTCGTCAGACGTCGATTGGCCAGCCACAGCCACAGCCCATGCAAAAGTGAACCGCAGAATCATATTGGCGCTTTACTTCTAGAGTTGCAAATGGCCCACTGCTTCCAAAGTCTGTCTTGCAGCAAAGTGAGACAGCTCCCATGCGATTGGGAGGCGGTGACTGGTATAAAAAGGATCAAAAGGAGAATACTTGAGTGCCTACTTAATATAGATACCTAGGTGGTTGAGAGGGCTCAGCCTGCAGGCAGACATGATGCGGCCGAAGTCCCCGGCCTTCTTCACACAATCGAAAAAGTCACGTCGCACCAGACTATTGATTTCCTACTGCTCCCGCACGAACTCTCAGCTCTAGAACAAAGAATTACAGCCGCAATCCTGCATTTCAAGACCGAACTGTCCCTGAGATCAAAAGGGTCTATAAAAAAGGCCGTGGGGGCGTGAAGCTAGTGCGGGATTGCATGGGCCATGGTCGTCCGGCACGAAAGGCATGTTGGCAGGAGCCCGAGAGGTCAGGCTGGCGGCTATCACATGGGGCCAAGGGCCAAAATCATTCACATTAAATGGTGTCGGTTGACATGAGGTGGCGTTCCATTGCGGAGGGTTTGTGCAAGGCTGCGTATTAACTGGGCTCATGCCAATTTCTCATTTTAATCACAAGTACTTAGGTACACTGAGAACATGCACTTGGACAAGACTTCCCACGTCTAAACAGAATTGGCGCTTGAGAATGCCTAAATGATATGTCCCCCTCCCCTTTTAACCACGAAGGACTTAGGGAAGTCGTGCCTAAATGCTAAAGATTTTTGAGATTTCTGACACCATTTAAAAGGAGGAAACACTGATGATTCTGGGAAGGAGTTATTAAAGTGGCCTAATGATTGGATAAGCATCTAAACTTTGTCACAATTGGTAATATTGAAATCTCGCTTGAGAGCGAATTCGGACTGAACCTTTTAAGTCAGCTTGCTGCTTCCTGACTGTACGTGGTTTGGCAAGAGGGTTAAACCCTGAGGCTGTCAGTATGCCGGTCTGGTGGGGGGGGGACCTGGTCTACAGCACCCTGGAGCTTGCTGTGGTAGGGTGACGTACTTGGCAGACGCGAGGGGTCGTGGGTCACGACGTCTAGGCCGCCAAGTGATGTCTCACCATACTTCCATTCCTACGAGCTTCGTATCTGGCCAGAAGTACGTCTCAGCTGTTTACGAAGGGACACGTCGATCACTTAAACAGACCGCTCTTGCAAGAGAACCAGGACTCTAACCCATCCACAACCACTTGCGCAACTACCGTCGACGACCATGACCAGCACAGATCCAGAGCTGGCCACAAAGGCCCCCGAGAGCGATGCTCAGGAAGACGCCCAGAAAGATGCTCCCGTCGAGGCCCCAGCTGCTGCTCCCACCGCTCCCACTGCTGCCGCCGAGGAGTCGACTTCCCAACCGAAGCTGTGCGATGATTGCGTGACAGACAGGCCCACTCGTTCGTCGTCCTCCACGCCGAAAGGAACCACTGCCAACTGCGAAAGCTAACGTCGGATGCCACCAGCGAGCGGCCCAGGCCCGACAGGAGAGATCAGGAAGCTCAACGACATCGACGTGAGTTCGCCTTACCGGGTCCCCTCCCCAACACGCACCGGTCGGCACAAGTACTGATCAGCAGTCCCCACGCCGCAGGCCTACATCTCCAAGCCGTCCGACTACCCCCACGCGCCCGCCCGGCTGCTGCTCCTCCTGACGGGCGGCACGGGCGTCAAGTCGACCAACAACCAGATCCAGGCGGACCGCTTCGCGAGCGAGGGCTTCGTCGTCGTCATGCCCGACCTGTTCGAGGGCGACGTCGCCCCCAACTCGGCCACCGTCGACGAGGAGCAGGCCACCCAGGGCGGCTCCTTCCTCGACAGCTTCAAGATCAAGGCCGTCGAGGGCGTCAAGAGCTTCATGATCGACATGTGGCTCGCCCGCCACACCGAGGAGAAGGTCCTGCCCATCCTGCACAAGGTCGTCGACGGCGCCAAGGACGAGTTCGCCGACGCGGTCGGCAACGGCGGCGGCGTCTACGCGGCGGGGTACTGCTTCGGCGGCCGGTACGTCCTGCTCCTGGCGGCGGAGAGGAAGGTCCAGGCCGGCGGCGCGGGTCTGTTCGGCGCTGCTGCGGAGAAGCCTGCGGACGAGGAGGCTGGGCCCCAGACGAACGGGCCGTACATCAAGGCCGGGGCGTTGGCGCACGCGACGCTGGTGGCGCGGGACGACTTTGAGGGCCTGAAGGCTCCTGTCAGCTTGGTCTGCGTGGAGAATGACCCCCTCTTCCCGGATGATGTGCGTACGGCGGGCGAGGACCACATGTCCAAGATCAATGTTGAGCACGAGGTCCAGGTCTACCCTGGAGTCCCACATGGTGAGTATTCCGGTTTCCCGAAGATCCAGGGCGAGCCTATTTGCTGACTTTTATACAAAGGATTTGCTGTGGTCGGGGACTACGAGGATCCCACGATCAAGACCGCGCAGAGCACAGCGTTTGACCAGATGCTGAAGTGGCTGAAGGATCACTGATGTGGCCTCCGTCTTGGTCTGTTCGAGAGTCGACAGGGAGGTGTTACGGCGTTATGAGGTGTCAGGTTGATAACGAGGGATTGTTCCTCTTTTGTGAGCTCATGGCATAGTTTTACGAAGCCTTTCCGGGTGAATATACCTCCCATCGCGGTTCATGCATGCGAACATGCGCGGATCTCCATTGTGCAGTGATCCAATGCGAGGCAGTCCATGGCCATCAGCCATGGCCATGCCTTTATTAATTTGCAGCTGCCGAATTACGGTATCCACGGGCATCAAGAAAGCTGACCGAAGGAAGGGACCCAATGAAAGCAAGGCGGAAAGAGTTGCGCTCATGGACAGGGTATGCGCTCCTATCTCTCGCCCCCCGACCACGTCTCCCAAGGTTCTCACTCTCTCTCACGGCATGACCTGCGATGCAAGACGGGGGCTGTGTCAACCTACAGAAACCGGCTGGCCCTTGGTCGGCGGAAATGCAATGCCAGATCTGGGCTCTACGGCATGCCGGATCTCGCAGAACTGCAAGTCGTGGACCCGGAACCTGCTTGTCTTCGTTGCGACTGTCACATGCGAGGGCGAACCACCACCACCCTCGTGATCATCGCCGTTGACCCTCGCCTAGGCTCGCTGTCATGGTTTCACACAAAGGGCAAGCAAACAAACAAAAAAGAACAACGTCACGTCATGTCACGTTCAGCTGATTTGGAACTTTTTTCTTTTTTTTCGAGCTAGAAGGGGTCCAGCCTGGGCCTTTTTCCAATATCAACAACGTATCATGATCCGGTCCCCCGGGGATAAGGTAGGCGAGGGGGGACTAGGGCCACAAACACATACATGGGCAAGACCCGCAGCCGGGACACACGACACACACACACGCACACATTAGAAAAAAGACTCTAGCCCGGCTCTGGGCCCCCCGTCCCGAACCTGGGCCTGGAGCACACCCTCCCTCGTATTTGCGTCCTGGCCGCGGTAGCAGCCGTCTGAAGTCGCAAAGAGCACAAAAGGTAGGTTGGACCTTTCCCGGGGCGCACATGCACAGGTACCGATGACTCGCTGCTAGACTCGACCAACCCCCCATCCCAACCTTGGGACAAAAAGACACAACGCTGGTACCTCTCTCGTCCCCCTATCACCGTCCGGTGTGTTGTGTGATACGGGCTGGTTGAAATGTGTGGGTATGTGTTCCTGTCTTGCCCCCCCCCCCCCCCCCAATTTTCCCCTTTCAACTAAATAAGTAGGGGTTTGTTGTCCCGATATCAAGGTGCGGTTTTGCTCATCCAGCCAACCTGACAACTAGTACTTTTTGCCCCTGTATATCATGGACATGATAGACGAAGACAGCCCGCTTACGCTATATGGATTACTTCTCCCGCGCTAACCTCCTCTCACTCTCACTCTCTCTCTGTTGTCTTCGCCACGTTACACGCCGTCGGGTTTCGAGCTGTGCTCCCTCCCCCGTGCGACGGGAAAAGCGCAGGGCCCGCCGTCCCAGCGCTGGGGACGCACGCAACAGCTGGGCGTAGCAGGGTGCTGTACTCGAAACAGGGCGGGCCGCTTGGGGGACTCCCATCGCCTTGTCCCCCTTTTTGTGCAGTCGTCGCTGTTGTTGTTGTTGTTGCTGCTGCTGCTGTTGCTGTGTTCCGGTGGGACAGGGCATCGCCGCACCAGGCCGGAGCCCAGCTAACTAGCCATCCCGGCCCAGTCCAGCCAGCCCCCCCGGTGGCCCGATGGGTTGTGGTGGTGATGATGGTGTTGGTGGTGGGATTACGAGGGCCCATCTGGCCTTTGTGTAGGGTCGGCTACCTCAGCGCAGCTGGGATCATGCTGCCCAGGGCCCGTGGTGGTTCCTCATCTGGACGCGTGAAACAACATATGACAGTATCTCCTTGCGGACGTATGCAAGAAGGAAATCATCCGGGGGGGTGAAGGTTGGAAGCACTGCTTACTGCAATTCCTGCAGCGGGGAAAGCTATTGGGGGGGGGGGGTAATGTTGACGGAATGGGGAAGGACATGGTCGTACGAGGGGAGGTGCGACAGTGGGTTGGGCGAGTTGACTAGGTGAGACCCGTTAATCTAGTTGTGCGACCCAGGAGGCAAAGTCGGGAGATCATGGCTGGAGGGGCGGGCGGAGGAGGAGGGAGTTGAGGAGAAGCCTGTCCGGCTTTTGAGCGCGGGCGTCGAAGGGTCTGGTCCCCCCAAAGGAATGGTCGGTCAGTTGCCAAGTGCGATACTGTCGAATCGGTGTGTCACTCTCTCACTCAACATGTGAGGACAGTATGGAGGTACTGTGTCTGCATCCATGACCCTCCACTCGGGATGTGCAGACATTGACAAACCTGAGATTTGTGGTAAGCTTCGTATAAGTGAGAAGTGTGAAATTTCGGGGTTGCGGTAATGAGCATGCCTCACCCTCACCGATCTGGCTCATTCCAAGGAACCATGCCATATAGAAGCTGCCAATGCACTCCGACATGAAAGGAATCGGTAGCAATCAGCCTGATGATGATACCAGGGAGTTCCTCATCAGAAAAGCAACAGAGCCGACCCATGGCACAAAATTCATTCCATGCCTCCGTCCTTTCCTTCCATCCATTCCATGCAAGAGTCCGTGTCCCCAAAACGCCACCCAAATGCCCCGTCCGACCGTTCCCCGTGAACCAGAGCTGGTCCATGCCACATGCGATGCGATGCGAGAGTGCGTGATGCGCGATGCGCCTGCCCACCCCCTTTCCCGTCTACACCAAGATATGCATCATGCTGTGCCCTGGCGCCAGGGCGGGGAGGGCCCTGAGGGACTCCCAGTACAGTAGACCAGAGCCACAGCCTGTCGTGGTACACAAAAAGGGCCCTCCGTGTGAGAAGACAATATCACTTTGGGGACGTCCCCCTCTCCCCGCAGCAAACATTTCGTTCCTCCCACCACCCTCAAGGTATGTCCAACCGAGGTGGCTGTTGCTGCTGGTCAGCCAGCCCCGTGACGTTCGGGGCCGCCGCCGCGTCCGCCCGCGCGCGTCACGAAGCCGCCTTGGAGAAGGCGCCGTAGACACTCGGCTGTCCCTTGGAAGCGACTTTGAGGTTTGTGAATCTCGCCTCGGGCAGACGGCGGCCGGCCTTGACGCTTTCGAGGACCCTATATCGCGTTAGTGGCAGTTTTCAAATGCGGAAAGACAGGAGAGTAGAGCTGGAAGGGTCATTCAACGCCAGACCATCGCAGAGATGAGTCTGAACACACAATATCATCCAGGAGTCTGGCTCCATGAACTCACCATTCGACACCCACGTATTTCACGCCACAGCCCCCAACCCGCCGTATCTCTTTTTCCAGCTTCCCGCCCGCCAGCCCACCGCCGGCGCCGCTGTTGTGTCCCGAGGGTTTGCCCAGGATAACATGGGTGACCTGCCTCCTGCCCAGGTGAATCGACATGCGGGCGCCGTTCTGGGCGAGTAGGTGCTTGAGCTTGTGGTCTGAAATGTGCGGGTGGGTGCTCCCGTTGACGTAGATAACCAGGCCGTCGAATATCTTGCTGCTGGTGCTGCTCTGGCTCTCTGCCTTTGCTGCGGCCTCGCCGTCTTCGCCATCTTGCTGCTGTGACGAGGCCGTGGGATTCTCCTCTGTCTTGACGTGTCTGTCCTCTTCTTTCCCTTCCCCCTCCAATTTGGAGAGCTGCTTCTCAGGTGACTTGCTCGCCGGCGTGCTGGTGCTGCTGCTGCTGCCGCCCTGGCTCATGGTCCCAGGCTTCCTCAGCATGTCCATGACGCTATTGGCGGCCCTCGCCCTGACCTCCTTGGGGATGAGGATCTGTCGCTGCTCGTCATAGTCCTCCGAGCCGGCTCCCACGCGGTCGGACAGCCGGTCGCCGCCCGAGTGGCCGCCCGCGAGCTGGTTCTGCAGCTTCCACGTGCGGTTGTCCCGCCAGCCTTGGGGGCCTCTGGTCTCGGCGCGCTGGTGGCCGAGGGCGACCGAGTTCCACGGGTCGAAATTCCGGCCATACTTGGGCTCGGCTGCCTTGGGGAGGGTTGGTTTTGGCGGCGGTGGCATGTTTCCTGCGTAAAAATGACAGCAGCTCTCAAGCGGCTGACCAAAGCTCGTTCGTCACTAATCCTGGCGGTCTGATCACGGTCATTCCCATCTCAACGTAGAAAGCGTCGTCTGAGGACAAGATGGCTGGTTCTTTGGAAAATCTCATTCACTCTAGAGAGCAGGCCAGCGTTTGTCGTGAAAGGAGCTCAGCCCGCCTTTGTTGTTGCTATGGGTGACGCCACGACACGGCCGTCCCGCGCGTCCTAGTGGCGCCGTCGAGGGGCGCCATCTCTTCCCGCCGTCTTCCCGCCTCGCGAAATCACATGAGCAAAAATCTTACCCATCTAATCTTCCCTACTTTCACTCTCTCATACTCCCGCTCTCAATCTCACTCACAATTCTCTCTGGCCTCACTTTCCACGCTGACGTATGTGTCTCTCCCCCACGACTCATAACAACCAAAGCATCGCCAGTCCCATGACTTGGGGGTCTTCGTTGTCGCGGTCGGATTATGCCTCTCGGCAAGCCGTCCGAAATGAAACGGAAACCCCTCTATTTCATACATACCGGATCCCCGTCACCTTGCGCGCCCTGCCGCCCCGTCTCCCACTTTTTTTGGTCCCATTCCGCTTTGCAGCCTGACCTTGTGAGAGAGAGACAGTGTGCGTGCGAAAAAAGAAGCTCCAGCCCTTCCGTCTTGTGTAGCATCGCCTGCCGATGATCACGGCGTCGAAACACGCCCTGCAAGGCATATGCACAGTTGACATCGACATGGCTTGGGGGTGTGCTGGGGCTGGGGCTCGGGGGCATGGGGCTGGGGAGCTGGAGGGGTGTGCCGTACGGCCTGGAACTGACAGCAGCGAAGCACAGCACACAGCACAGCGCATCACGGCACAGCTCAGACCGTCATGGGATGTCTCAGTCTCAGCCAGCAGGTTTTTGATTCTTTTTTGGCTCAGAGCCTGAGTCTCACCGAGTCTGAGTCTGATTGATGGGCCGGGTTGTCTAGCTGAGCACAGGACAGGGCCACCAGCAGCAGCATCGGCAGCACCAGCACCAGCAGAAGACGAGAGAACCCAGAAACCTGGGACTACCTAGAAGCATATCTGCGAACCCGCATCTCATCCGATTGCACACCCGCCCCAAGGTTCGGTCGTCCAGCATGCTGCACTGTCAATCATACATTTGTATTTATGTGTTGTGCTCCGCAAGCACCATCCCAAGTTTGGCCATTCATGGTGGGAGCACGACGGCAGTTGCAGCTCCAAGGTGCTGACGCTGGGTGGCCCGGCAAGCCGGGCGGTGGAAGTAGTTATTCCCCCTCTCCTCTACCCACCCCTCGCATCGTGCGTGCTCATCAAGGTTTCCCACACATCAGACCAGACAGAGGACCAGACACGACCAGGCTGGACCAGAACACACACACACACAGATATCACACCGGAGGTAGAAATGGCGGGCATGGGGCATCACAAGACAGGGTCCAGGGGCGATGCCCCAGGGCCAAGGCCCAGGCCACACCCACCCAGCCAAGGAGGAGGGACACTCCCGATCATACCACAGGGTCAGTGTGTTCTGTTCCACGATTCTGGTTGCAGGCCGACCCCTCGTCCCGTCCCAGAGAGAGCCCCAGCCCAGACTGATCTCCCGCCCCCTTCCCTCCCGGGGAGGCGTCATGCAGTGCGGGAAGGCAACCAGCCAGGAGGGAAAGGATGTGCATGCTGTGTCAAGAGGGAAGGGGTGCGGGATTGATGCGTGCAGTTGCGCACGTACGTCGCCGTCGTATTCAAGGCTGTCTGATCCGACAAGTGATGATCGCAAATTGGGGAGGCACTGGGAAAGGGGAACTTCTGGGACATGAGGGCAGCGGGAGTGAGCAAAGCAAGCAAGTCAAGGCACGTTCTGCCGCCCCCAGCCCGCGCCCGCCATCCCAGCCCAACACGTTTTCCTCCTACTGCTTCCCGTCATCCACAGCAGACGGGTAGGCGAGGCGAGGCAAGGCAATGTAAGGCAATGTAAGGCAAGGCAGGGTAATAAAGCGGTTGCTTGTCCATGCTCCTGCTACTCCTGCTCCTGCTGCTGCTGCTACCGGTTCTGCTTCTGGTCCTACTGTACTCGCCCAACCTGCTGCTTTTGGCACGAGGGCGGCACGCGGACGACGACGACAAGACACGACGAGCAGGCCTCCTGGTGGCCTAGCTCTCTCCCACACGCGGGACAACGAACCAGGCCCTCCTTTCCCACTACCGAGATTCCGGGCTGTGGTGATGTGGGCATGGACGGCATGTTCGCGCATAATCCATTGTGTTAATCATGCCTTGCCTTTTTCGCCTCCGTGAATTGCCTGCTGCCGAGAATGAATTGCTTGCTTGAGGGGCCTGCTCGCTCGCCACTTGCCCTGCTCTCTTCCTCCTCCTCCCCCAGTCCCGGTTTCCGTGCGGCACCCCGGTGGTTCATGCAGGTCGTTGCAGGACAGACTGAGGGACCCCTGCCAACCCTGCCCTGCTGCCCACCCTTCACCCGTGGCCCCCTCCCCGAAAGAAAGCCCCCATAACCGGCCGACCGACCGACTGCTGCGATTGGGGAGAGGCGCAGCTTCAGCTCAGCTATTATCAAGACTCTCAAGACAACAACGTCCTCCCCTCCTCGTCCTCGTGCCCGCCCGCCCTGTCCGCCTGTCACAACCGTCAGGTCAAAACACGCGCCCCCCGTGGCGAGCTGGGGGGCCCGGAAACCTGGCAAATGGGATACGCTCCCAGCCCGCGCGCTGGGAAGATGGAACAACACTCATCCCCCTCTAGCGGGACTCTGGCTCTCTGGGTGATCCTTCCAGCCAGCCAGCCGCCCCATCCTGCCGTGTAATTTACATACAAAGCAGCCTCTCAACGTCCAGAAGTGGCCCCATGTCTTGGTCGACAATGTCTCGCCCGACCGAGGACGAGCCAGCCCCGGTGCCTGTCCGCGTCCCGGGGGGGCGCATCTATCTTACTTTTACCCTGTCCGCCTATCTGTGTCCATCTATCTATCTGTCAGTCGATCGACCGCGCCACTTTTTTCGCAATGCAACCAGCGGGCAAACATGGACAGGGTGTTGCAAAAAAGGGCCCATTAGCCTTTCGGCATAAACCACCACCTGCAAAGGCTCGTTCCGAAGAAATGGGCTCCCCCTCGGTCGAGGCTAGCGGGCGCGGCGCGGCGGGGGGGTTGACTGAGTGGTTCGAAACCACACATCAGGACAAACCCGGACGAGGGTTTCCCTCGCGCGCATCAAACGCCCTTGGCCCGGGGGGAACCCTCCTCCATCACCTCGCTCTCTCCCACACACTCCACAGTAAATTCCAACGTCCGTCGAACACACAATACGTAGCGAAACCTCGCGGCCGCCGCCTGAATGAAGAATGGTGCCCCCTCCCCCAGTGACCGAACCAAGGACAGAGTAGGTAACTCAAAAAGAACCCATGTGCCTGGAAGCGAGAAAACCTTGTGAACACAAGGCCGGGGCAACCGCTGTACTCGGATAGAGATATTTCCCATTCCCCTTTCACACGGGTTGAAAAGTCATTCTGATGCAACGGGGGCACCACCACCACCACCACGATACCCCCATCACGGGAACCTTGGTATCAGCGAAAAGCATCAACGAATCGAACGGGCCGTCCCAGCTGTTCGCATGAAGCAGAGGTCATCCCCCCGCCCCATGCGAACGTCTCGCCCCCGAAGAGCCCTTGTCGTGGACTGCACTCTCTCATTACAAGCAACAACCCCCGTCCGTCCCGCTGTATATGTCCTACAAAAACATCAGGTCGTTGCGAGAGTCCCCACCGGGACGCTTTGATCCCGCCCGTTGCTTTTACTGTAAACACACGTTCCTGCTTTCATAATTTCTTTGTAAGTCCGCAAATGCAGGTTTTCCGTCGCCACGTAGAGGACGAAGAGAGTAAGAGAAAGCAAAAGGAGTGCTTTTCTTAGAACCCCCAATCCGTTGATGGCACACACTGGTATGATCACCCGTGACAACTCACAAAACGCTGAGCGCCTGGTCGGACGATTCTACCACACCCCCCCTCTCCTCGCGCCGAGTGTCTACGGTACACTGTACCTATAATACAGTACCTACCTGTCAACTCTCCCACACACACACAAATCAACAGTCCCATCGTGTGATGAGACAGGCTAGGATCGCCGTTGTTGAAAATGGGGGCAAAAATTGGAAAATCCAAATCTCGAACCAAATAATAATAATAATAATAATCATACTGTACTGTAGTAAGACCGACCGCTGACCGCAGCCCGGAGCCGGAGAGCATGCAAGATCATCGAGATAGGCTTTCGCACCCTTCCCTCCTCCCCCCGGCCCTCCCCTCCACACCCCCGTTCCCGTCCATCATCATCATCATCATCATCATCCCATCCCCAGCAGTTGCTGCTGACCGGGTTTTGGGAGAAAATAAACCCCCCAGGCTATATGTAGCGCGTGATCTGCGAGGTCCCCAAATCTGACCGACGCTGGCACAGCAGCAAAGCAAGCACGCCCAGCGGCAGCAGCAGCAGCAGCAGCAGCACGGCGCGTATGTGGCCCTGGGGCAGCCGGCCATCGCACAGCATAACCGGTGGGGGGGCTGAAATGGGGGGGGGGGGACAGCACTTGGTTGCAGATAGGATGATGATGAGCTATGTATGGTAACAATACCGTAGCAGTAGCGAACAGTAGCAACGCCGCCAGGCTGCTCATCAGCCAGCCAGCCATCCAGCCATCCAGCCCCAGCGTGAGAGCGCGCCGCATTCTGCATGAACTCAATTACCGTTGCATCGCCCCGGGTCGCGGGCTGCTGCTCGTCTCGCAGGCCCAGACAGATCAGCCAGATGGCTTGTGAGAGGATGACTGAACCGCGCGCTCCCCCCAGGGATAACAAAAAATGATAGAGAAGGTCTCGGTCGGACAGCGTCCCCCAGCTGAGGTCATACAGCCTAGACAGCCTGGATAGGAACAAGGCCGGGTCGGGTACCTTTTCCCCCGCCTACCGTACAGTATCTCGAAAAAAGCTGCCGGTCGCATCGCATCGCATCGCATAGCGCAGCAGCACACACACAGCAGCAGCAGCAGCAACGACAGAGCTACTGTGACAGGGAGGCACAGCTCCAGAGGTTTGTTACACACCCTCCTACTACTACCCCCAATCTCCACCCCGGACGACCGGGGGGACAGAGAGGAGGGGGAGGACCGCCTCGCTCCCTACTTGTACAGTATTCTCAGAGTCCCGCCAGACACGAAAGGGCAGGAGACCCGGGGAAGGGATCGGCGCAGCAGCAAGCACAAAGGGTCGCCTGGTCATGTACCCGTGTGGTGCGCACAGAGGGGAGGGAAGAAAGACCCGGCCCACTGCTGCCGCGGCGCGCACAGCAGCTCCGTTTTTTGCTGCCCTGCCTTCCCGTTATGCGCATCATACTTGCATCCGCAGGATGGCAAGCACAACACGGACTGTGCAGCGGAAGCGGCAGCGGCAGCGGCATAAGCACGAGGGCGAGAGCCTTTTCCAGGCCACGGGCGCCGGGGACGCCCGTTTCGTCAGCACCTTGTGAGACCGGGGTGTCGACGAGGCAGGAGGAGCTGCGGCCCCGCGAGGAAGGGGGGGGGGGGCTTCAATTAAAGGTCGCCATCCTCGGAAAATACTCTGTAATATTCTTCCCTCATCAGTCGATCGCGGTTTGTTGTTGTTGTTGTTGTTGTTGTTGTTGTTGCCGTCCTCCGTCTCTACCGTCTGCCCACGGGCTCGTTGAATGGTCCAGACCAGGCTGCCAGCCAGCCATCGATGGCCAGCCAGCCCACCTTCTCCTCCTCGCGTGATCGTCATCACAAAGAAAAGGGGAGGGAGGGGGGAGAAGGCCGCTTCTCAGGAGACCTAGAATAGCATTGCCAGCCCAAAAAAAGAGAACACCACCATACACACACAAGCCAAATGGTGTGGAGGGACAACGCACGTCGTGCCGCAAATACCACCTCGTTGAGGATCATTGCGGCCCTTGCCCACACACGGAGGGAACCCCTGGAGGGCTGGGCGGGCGGAACAGAAAAGATTGGAACCACGCCTCCATGCTGAGTTGTCTAGTGTCTTTTTTCCCTCTCTCTCGCCCTCTTTCGTCTCCCGGCCCGGCAGCTGGGTGAGTTGTATGTAGTCAAGACAAAGACCCCATCGCCAAATGATCGAATGGGAGGGGGGTGCGAAGGAATTATATGGGACCCCCTCCCCCCACCAACTTTCCTGAGCCAGCCGCCCAGTACAGTAGCGTTCCTGTACGCTGCACAAGGTGCAGGCGGCCAAATGTCCTGTGCAGTTCCGGTGGCCTCGCTTGTGCAGCCAGGTGGCCACCGACCCTCCCTTTCCCGTTTTTCCTGACGCTCTGGCATGCCCTGCACTGCTGCGCTGCCCTGCACGAGTGCGGCGCAACTCCGTCAGAAGTGAAGGGTGGTGTTGTACGTAGAAAAGACGGGACCTTGCTTCATCGGGAGAATAAGAAGACAGGAAAGAGTCGAAAAAGGACATTCCTTCCCGCCTTGCTGGCAGCCCGACAGGGGTTAGGATACCTGCATGCCCTCAAGGGAAGACACGCTGGTGTCGTCCCTCCCGCCCAAACATGCAGGCCCTCGTTGCAGCTGCAGCAGACACGCGCTCGCAGCTGTTCCGCAACCTTTTTGTTCCTCATGCTTGTCATCTAACACGACGCGATGCGCCGCGAGATCGCTGTCTTGAATCGGACATACATGGCCGGAGCAGAAACATGCAGTTGGTGTCAGCCAGCCATGGCAAAGTGTGCATGACTTGCCACTGGGTGGTGTGTATGTGTGTGTTGTGTGTGTGTGTGTGGCTCTGCAGGCAGCGCAGGCTAGAATTAAGCAGGCGGGCAGGCAGGGCTGGCAGGCAGCCATGTTCCGCTGCCAGAAGCTGTGGGGCATGTGTGTGGCCAGGCAGTCCAGGCCGCTAGAGTGACACTCAACACCGGTCATGTTCATGTCGTTGCTCTGTGTGTATCGCAGGCTAATGTGCCAACATGTCACCCCGTATTGTTCTTGCATGTGGGAAATAAGGCAGGAAAGGCGCAAAGCCAGATCGCCCGCACAACACAACCCTGCCGCGCCGGACGGGGGCTACTGCTGCCACGACGCTGCACTGCAGCTATCCCGAATGCCCACGCTTGCGGGCGGAGGCATTAGATTTGGTTTGGTGCGGTCTGACGATCAGCCCCGTCGCCGCAACGTGATGGGCAGCAGGCAGGCCTGGCAGGCAGGCGGGCTGGCGGGGAGGGGAGGGGAGGCCTGGGCCCTGGGCCCTGCAGATGGGCAGAGTCCACACACACGCCCAGCACGCGAAGTAGGCGGTACATTGCTTGTCCAGGGCTGTACGTACATTGGACGGGGTACTGTTGCCGTACAGACCCGGGCAAGTATCCCATTGGGACCGACGACGACCAGCTTGCCGAAAAGGGGAGGCGAGGTTAAGATGGACGTCCGGAAGGCTCCTTGCGGAGAGTGAGAGTGAGAGTGGCTGGGTCTTGAGGCTGGGTATTTCGTGCGTAGACCGTTGCGAGAAAAAGCAAGTTCCAATATAACGAGGGGCCCTGAACGGTTACACAAAGGGTGTGCACCCCCCCTCAACTTTTCGTCAATTGTCTCAAACCCGAGATCCTTCACGAGCGGGACCTTCCCAACCCAGCCGCGACCCTGGTCAGGTGGCCGTGCCGAGTGAGTCCAGAGAGGAAAGGATTCCATGTTTCCCAAGACGCCTGTGAGGGGACAGAGAGACAGAGGTCATCTCTCACCATGTAAAGTGCTGTACTGCGTACCGACTGTATCTATCGCCAGATTTGAATCGCTTGTTCGGCTCATTCCAGTGCTCCAAGCGGAGCAGGGCGCGAGCCATGCATGGCGGCTGGCAAGGATCGCCTCGACGTCACAGCCGACGCACACCGGTTGTTCCAATTGGGAGCCTTGGGAACAGGGTTGGGGTTCCAACGGTGTCCATGTGAAGTGGGAAGCCTGGGCCACCGAGATCAGCGATTCTGAAGCGGTCCAGCCATCGATTTCCACGTGAGGTCCTCATCATCGCCGGCCGAGCGCCCAAAGCTTCTCCTTGTTGTTTGACTGATAGACACCGCAACGAGCAGGGGGCAAGGATCAGAGGCCGAACGGGACGCTGGCGGCGGCCAGGGAGGAGAGGAAAAGGAAGAGCGAAAAAGGTGCATTTTCCTGAAATTCCATTGGCTGGAGGCCCAGTCGCAAGTTGGTTGTCCCTATCGGCTCTTTTCGAGGCCTCGGGAGCGTGTGATAGGGCCGCCCCCGACCGTGTTCAAGAAGAGCGGTGAGATATGCGCTAAGCTGCTTCGGTATCTGGATATCACCTCACTAAGAGGCGCCGCAACAGAGACCACGGTGCGGCAACCATCGAGCCACCAACCCTGTCGGCACTGTGGGGTGGGCGGGTGAGAGACTGAGTACATTGTACATGGCCCGGTACGACCTCAGTTGTCAGATAGAATCGGTGGCTTTGACATGTGAGGCAGACGCAAGGCTCGAGATCTCATGCTGGAGAGCCCTTTCATGATATCGGCACGCTTCTGCCATGCAAGATTGGCCTTCCGTGTGAGCCACTCACGGGTATCTTCTCGGCGTGCCATCGTGCCTTGTCGTCCGTTCGGACTGCATCCAACCGTCTCTGCGATGGCTGCTGCACGGTAGCCTGTGTGCAGAGGCAGTTCGTGATGCAAGGAGAGATCCGAAGCTTCTTTTACATGAGACGGTTAGTCTGAGTAGCTGCAGAAGGTTGGCAAACCCGAAAGACTAAATGCCTTGTATATCGCGGCAAATGCAAGTCGGCCGGGAGTTTTGACTCTCACCTCCAGAGCCACACCTGGGCGCAGATTAGGGTGTTGAACGACGATCCTCCGTCAAGTCCCCCGCCAAGCCATCACAGTCATCAGCATGTCGTGCTCTGCCGCGAATCTCAAGTCTTCGACGGCCTGAAGTCCTGATCACGTCACCGCCCCGAAGACAGAAAAAGAAGGTGCACTGTGAGAGCTAGGACCGAAGCCACATTTCTCTAGCTTCAGAGTGCCACCCTCCAGCCCACCGGCAGGTAGAAGAGACAGCAGCATCTGATACCATGTAAAAGCGGAAGGCGGACCGTCTTGCAGCATTCTCTGTAGCAAATTGGGCATTGCCCACTGTCTCTCCAACCATATGTTTTGCATGGGATGGTCTGACTCTCCAGCCGTGGCACATACTCGGGCCCGAGTGACACGCATTGACAGTCTTGCTGACATGGGAAAAAGTAAAGATAGAAACGATCAGGTCGGCTCGACACAAATCGTCGTTCGATGCAGCCGTTGCCGTCATCTTCCTGCTACCCGCTTTGGGACGACGTATCCAGAGGTACTCCGTACTTCCCAACCTCTTGGATTCCCCTCATCGATACTTCCCCAACTTGAGGCCGTACGGGAGGCGCCAACGTACCAATGTGGAAAAACTTATGGTGTGGGCTTGAAGACGTGGTTCTCGTTGATTGGATTACTTCTGGCCGTTACTCGTGACCGCAATCAACGACATCGGGAGGCTGGCGCGAGCTCAGAGGCCCCCAATGAATCCAGACCCAACCGAGCTTCCTGAGATGAAGGATCTTTGATGTCAGCCTGTCAACCTGTCAATACCAAGTCTCTGAGTTGCCAGACACAACGATAGACTACCGCAAGGCTAGTTGTAGGGCATCATGTCATGCCTTTGCAACGCCACCCGTGAGGTCTGGACGATTGGCACCGTGCCTGGGTATCGACGCCCGCAAATTGTCCGGTGATTTCCAGAGCTCGTATCTCGGGCTCAGGAGCATGCCTTGCAGACTGAGCTGATATCTCAGGTGAAGGACGTGCCGCGGGATCGACATAACCGCCTTTGAGAGGGCATCCGCCTGACCTGTCGTCGACAACTGCCCTTGATCCTTCAAGACAGGGCAAGTAGATGGCCGCAGCCATTTCCACAGCTTCCAGGGTCTGGCAAGGTCAGCTTTGATCCACACGTAATGTCGTGAGTGCTTGTGCAATACGGAGTTCAACCGCCATATAGCACCCATTTTGCTGATAAGATAAACCTTGCAGCCTTGGTGTTCCCGCCCCAGGCGACCCGAATGGAATGTGCATGACAGAGTGTGCCCGTAGCGATTGTGATATTAATTGCGAGAGAGTGCCTGTCCTGGCTGGCCACCGATGATCCGAGGAAGCCTGCCCAGAGCGGTGGGATGTCCAGAATGCGAGGAGGGTAGTGGAAGGATCCAGAGAGACCCGTGCCGTGGATGTAACTGCTACAACGATGGCTCGACCTAACTCGAAAAGGCTAATAGAGATAGCCATGAGGGGGAGCAGCTGAAACGTCCCAGCTTGGCACCGTGGAGCTCGCGCCCCATCAGGGGTTATTGATTGGACATGTTCTAGACGTACATAGCCGCTGTGCATTTGCATGCAAGTGTTGAAGACCACCCACCTTCTACCCCTGCCCATTGCATCTCACGATGAGAACTCAGAGGGCTGCAGGGTTCAGTGAACGTCCGTCGGGATGGGCCAGTCAAGGAAAGGTGCAGTCGCATCCCGTACCTGCGCAGGCCCGCAACTGGACGCAGGCACAAGCAGCAACAGATGCATCTCGTTCAAAATCATCGTCGTCTTCAGATTTCAAAGACATTCGGAGGGAACCAAATCGCACACAGAGGTGGCTGTGATCTTTCAAGCTGCCCAAATAGGAGGAAGGGGGACCATGCTCCGGTTACGGGATGACAGATCTTCTGCTCGCTCCTCTCTGGATCCGAGGTACCCTGCTCCCTGGGAGGGCGAATGGCCTGCTGCACAGCAGGGTCCTGGACAGGAGGATCGCACCGACGCCTGAGGCTCGGTGTGGCGATGTGATTAGATCGCTGAAGCCAGGTTTGGACATTTCAACAACAACATTCTGCCAAGGTGGCAGGTAGTGATCCGGTTGCTGTTGAGGTTATCGATACTGAAGTTTCGGATCGACCTCCTGAGGACTTGAGTGCCCCATATCTGGACTCCGAGGAGGTTGTCTCGTATCGTCCGTCGTGCCTATGCTGATGAAACCATTGCGAAAGGCCAGGTCGGTATTGGCCATGCTTGCAATAATTCACCCATCTCAGCTACGAATGACAACTGGCCAAAGCCTTCGCGAGTCATTTCGATTTCCATCGCAGGCTTCAACCCTACGGCATCTCTCGCACCCATCCGTGTGAGGCACCTGTGACCCCCCATCATCTGATGATGGCTTCCGAACAAAGCTTACCGCAACCTTGTCTGACGGCAACCAGCGGCAGATCTGCCGAAGTCCTGCGAGTAAAACGACGACCTCGACACGGACATGACTCTCACCACCCCTCAACCCCGAATGATCGAATCGCTTTGGCACTGCATATGGTTTGGATCGAATCGTTGAAATAAGGTAGGTCAAGTGTCGTAAAACAGAGTCTGGACCTTTTCGTGTGGGCGATCTTCGGTGTCATGCTTGATGTAGTTGCCCGGATGTCATGCATGTGAGGCGTGAGGCTCAAAGTCCACGGCTTGCTGTAAGCACATGACGAGCAAGCTCACGCGCAGGTGTTGCGGGGTCGCGGACGGGTGCGCTCCCTCTCATTGCGGGCACGCCAACAGCCATTATGGTGCAAAACCGAGCGACTGATTGTGCGGGATATGTGCTGGTAGTTAGACACCCTGGCTCGCCACTCAACACCCCATGCACAGCGCCATACTGTTCAGACCCAGGGGAGAGTCGGCCAACGCTGCACTCCACGAAGGGTTGGCAGCTGTTTCTGACTTGATGCTTATCTGGATTACGCCTCCACAACCACCTCCTTCAGTGAGAGGGACTTGGTTTCGTAAAATTTGCGAGCTCAAGGGTTCGCCATCCAGCTGGCTCTCTTCATACGGCTGGCATGAACAATCAAGTCAGGATTGATTGCCAGAGTGATCTTAGTCAAGCTGCTGTACCAATGGTAGCATCCATCCAACAAAGGGTGTGGAGTGAAACATTCTAGTTGTCGTGAGGTTGACCACAACAATATTGCCTGTCTGACGTCGTTGGCCAATTGTGTTTGAGTAAAGTGTGCGATGTCAGTGTCCCGCTAATGTACTGCGGGAAGAGTACAGATCCGTCCCCACTTGATGATCGCCAAAACCTGAGACCTAGGAGCCAGTCAGTAGCCCCGGCGCCGGTACGAAGTCACGAAAGTAACCCGTACTGGGCTGGGGAGGGGTGTCGAGAAGAGCGAAAAAAAGGACGCACAAGCCCTCGAGCCCACCGGCCCACCCACCCACCGGCCCACCCAACCTCAGCGGACCTTGTCATGGGGGCTCGGGCCACTCTGCGTCGCGGCTGAAGATGCGTTCGGAAGAGGATCAAGGGCAGCTTGACGAGAAGGTAGCAGTGCGCCCGAACAATAATTAAATCGACACCGGTACTACAAGATCCGAGCTGCATTCGAGAGAGGGCTGGTGATATTGGTGCTAAGTTGACCTTACTCGGCTGTCGCAGGGGATTCTCGTAGCGTGATTGCAGCAGAGCACACGTCTAACAAGTGACAAATTGCTTGTCGCGGCCAGGACCCCGATCAGACCATGGCGAAGGAACACGCTGTCCGGCTATTATGGCCCCCCTATTTTCTTGTCGCTTCCCTTCTGCGACAAGGGCTTGCTGTTGAATACGATGTTTTTGACATATTGCTTTGCCATGTACGAGGAGTGCGCGATGACCAAAGCGCTGCCCACGGATCAAGAATATTGGATTTACCGTGGGACGTAGTGAAAGTCTTGCAGAAGGGGAGGTTGTCCCTGCCAACTGCTGCACACTTGCTCCTGGCAAATCCTTGGCCGTCGTCTGGGAGCCACTCCAAAGGGAATGGGGGATCGACCGAGTGCAAATTCTTGGTCGACTCCTTGAGGTGTCACAGCCAACCCGCCGCTGAGCTTGTACCGATCTTGGCTCGCGGGAGAACAATGCCTGGATGCAGGGAGGAGCCCTCTAGCGGCGGATGCTGGGGGCAACGACACGAAGAGTTGACCTCGATGAATATGCCGCATGTGGGTGTTTTCTCGAAGACTTGAGCAAAGGGGCTTCTCAATGAGCTGGAAGAAAATTCAATCAGCTTCATCTGTGCGGTTGTACCAATAGTGATCAACTCTGCAATTATGCATGGACTCGTTCCCGACTGAGAGAATTGCTTGTCTTGCTGGGTGAGGTGCCTCCGCACCTGGCACCTGCACTGCACCTGCAGCTGCGGACGGGATAACCCCAGCCTGTCCGCCTGCAGGGCCCCTACGCCACAGATGGGGAGGATGCACACATTAGCAGTGCCGGCTTGCATCGTGGAATTCGATTGTGGGCGCAAGCGCCGGAATCTTGCATGGAAGCCCACAAGTGCAGCTCCACGACCAGCCTGGGGCCCCCACACAAGCCTGATGCTGAATAGTAAGGAAGAGATGGTCGCGGCTTTCTCTGCAACCAAAAGGCAGCTCCCCATGGCAGAAGGTGTAAATAGCACCGGCGGTTTTGTTTTCTCCAGCCCGTTGTCCCTGACACGAGCGTGGCCACAGCGTCTGGCCCGTTGTAACAATGCCATTGGCGGCTGGCGAGAGCGTTGAATCGCGCCGTCCTCCAGGGGGCGAGAACCCAAATGCCCCGCTAACTTGGCGCTGCGGTAGCCGTAAGCGCGATGATCTACAAGTACTGGTGCGTAAGACGATCAGGATGGCCCCGGACGGGAGGGGCGGTAAGACGGTCACGGCGAATAAGCACCGGGATGAAGCATGCCACGGATCTGCCCTTGTGGCCGACCGATTCGACCGAGATTTTGGCTCCAAGCTAAAGCCTATTGACCTGACTCTGGATGAGTGCAACGGACGATGAACCGCTGTCTAAGCTTCGCATGGCTAGGTTATGTTGGCATAGGCGGGATCACGCACAAGGGCCGACGCGAGAAAATCCCCGAAGCGCAAAGCCTGAATAGAAATTGTGTACGAGGCAAGCTCTAGCATGATGTCGTTCGTCCCGGGGGCTCTTGTTGCAAGATGAGCAGACGTGGTACAGTGACGGACTCGCACACGGCGGTGGACGGTGGTGCCATGATCCCCAGACAGGCGGCTTCAGCAGGGCCTGAGGGGCAAACCAGTATGATGGGATAAACTCTGATATGTTGCGTTGCAGCGTGCCGAAAGAAGGGCGGTTCTGCGAAGAACTCGGTTGTTCGGATCATCGCCCTGCTAAGCGAAAGGCAAAATCGCAACCACCGCAGTTGGAATTCGGGACCTCCTTGTGTAGTGTACACTAGATGAAAAGACCAAGATCACGGAGCGAGATGTTGGCTCGGGTCGGAGAATTCTTGACTAAACCATGCAGTCCAAGTGCAAAGTCCCAAGCCCAAGCCTGTTGCACGCACAGACAATGCCATCGGCGGCGGCGAGTGGGTTCCCAGGCAGGCCGAAGGTGGCATACGAGTACAGTACTCCGTAGCTACCCAGGAATGAAGAAGACGCGTTCACATGACATGCGTGTCTTGCGTCGTGCATCTGCACCAACTGTGCATTGCATCAGATAGGGTTGGCAGAAAAAGTGTGACAGCAAACGGCGAAAGGCGACGCCGAAGATGAAGCAAGGAGAAGACGAGTTCGGTGTTGGCGGTAGCAACAGGGAAGAAAGAAAGAAAAAGTCTACAGTGCCTCAGCCGACAATATTCAGCAGAGTTTTGATGGAGTCTTGGGCTGTGGGAGGGAAGTGAGATCTTGAGAACTCGTCGTGATGCTTCGAGGTTTGGGATGTGCTGGTTGCTCTTTGCTGTTCTTCCCAAAGGTTGTTGCTGATGTTGCGTGGGAAGGAGCGGTCATGTTGGATGACGTATCAGGCACAGCATTGAATTGCACGGCCAGTCTGTCAATCTGTCAGTCGACTGCAGGTGCTCCTCCTGCCCGTTTCTGCATTGAGGCGTTTTGCCTCGTCTGCTCCTGCCGCTGTCGTCTTTTCGTCAGGTGCTCCCAGGCTGTCTCTATGTGCAGGCATTTAGTTACCACTGCTCCTCAACAAGTCCACGTCGAAGTCGAAATCGAGGCCTGTCCCGCGTGCATGTTCTTGCCGTGCACAAATCTCACATGTTGTCCGATGATACAGTACATCTTCCCAACGAGCTACAGCACTGAAGAGCTTAGCGCAGGGCGGCCAACCTGCAGCACCTGCAATGTGGTGCACTGCAACACCAAGTCAACAGTCGACCAGCAGCAGACAGCATCATCCCGCATCCATGGATCCTGCATCCTCCACCGCAGTGCACTCACCCATGACCCCTGACCTTTTCATCTCGGACCCCTCTCCCCTGCAAGATCCCGGGGTCGCCAGAACTGGACTGGACTGAAATCCGTACTGTACTGGACTGTATGGCAGGTCTTCTGTCCCATTGGCTGCCGTTCCCCCATGGCGTCTCGTCTCGTCCGGTCTGGCCTGGCCTTGTCCACCGACTTGTAAGCCCGCGCGCGCTGCGTCCGATGTCTTGCAGAGCAAATCCATCTGAGAGTTGCCACCATCACAAGAGGCACGGTCCTTCCTGCAGCGTGGAGGCGAGCAACCTCCGCATCAAGGGCCACCTGCCGGCAGCACATGCGGGCCTGTCCGCTATTGGATCTGGCATATGGACGGACGCCTGTGCGTCCCGCAGCAGAAGCGTCCAGGGCTTCTTGCAGCTCTGCAGCAGTCTGTGGATGTCGCGTCCGCGCAGTATCCACAATGACCCATTACAGTATTGCTCACATTAATTGTACGGGTACCCTATTCGACACTCGTCACCCCGTGGTGGACCCTGTTGACCATCGTCATCACCAGCCAAGAGAGAAGCCGGGACACCGAGCCGGAGAGGCCCACGTTGAGCGGCCCACGAGCGGCCCAGTCCTTCGCACTGCAACATGGACCGTCCAGACCGACCATGTATGTACTGGAGATCCTGCCCGCTGTAATGTACATACGGTAAACAAATTCAGTCGGGGCAGGGTTTCTCGCGCCTCGGGCCTGGGAGGGAAGGAGGACATGGGGCACTAAGCGATTCAGGCGCTGTTGATGTGGCCTCGGAGTCCTAACATTGAGTCGCTTCCTCTCTGCATTCACTGCACTCGGAACCCACCACCACACCAAGAAGCCCACCCTGGCCTGACCACGCGCGCAAACTGACGGCGGTATTACAATATCGATAACTTCAGTCACTTCAACTCTTTGCCCAAGACCGGTCCGTGTTTGTGGGATCAGGCTGCGAGCTCAAAGCCAGTGGTCCCATCCCACCACATCTGACACTCGCACTGACAAGGGGCTCTGGAAGATGAATCTCCACTGGTGCTGTGCCGCACAGGGGTGAGCAGCTCTTCTCTGAGGTGACCTTTCATTGGACGCTGGAGCAAAATCATTACACCATCAAGACCACCTTGCCCTCCAACACATCTACGACTTGTCCCTTTACGTTAACACAAAGCTTGAATGCGACAGCACGTCGCTCTTGAACGGCTGTCGACAATTGGCAAGGCTGAGCCAATGCTCCCAGCCACTGGCCTCTAGGATCACTGAAGCAGCCAAGGAACCGGGGAGGCTGGCGTGCAGATGCTGGCTTCATCAGAACATTCGCGGCCCCGGCCCCTGCTTTGGCCTGTGCTCGACAAGCAGGGAAGATAGGCGAGTGCGGCATGGCATTGCGACGCTGCATGGACGGGGTGAGAGGCACGCCCCATGCTGCCCACTCGGCCTGCACTAATCGCGGACGGACGACCATACTGTTAGATTTGTGCTTGTACTGTGTGTTAGGGTACCGTATCTTGTGGGCTTCCTCGAGGCCTTGTCCGTTGTTTCCGATGCCAGCCGTTCTGCAATGTCTCGAGAGCGCCCGCAAGTCCCGCAGCACGATTCAAGAAAGAACCTTAATAGGTGCCGCAGTTGCTTCATGGCTACCTAATCAACTCGACCACGACGACTGCTCGCGCTTGGCCAGCGGGATTCGATTGGATGGACTTAAACCCGCGAGAACAAGTGTATTGTCCTCAATCAAGAGGCACTCTTTCCACGCGACCGAGTGTGCAAATCTCTCAACGCGCTTCTGTTGTCAAAACGAACGGGGTTCTGCAGCGATCCGCAGGCCAATAGCCAATGGGGTGCAGCCACTGTCCAGAACCGACCGTGTACTTTTGGGCTGGTCGTCACTGTCCTCGTCTCGGACCGCTCGAATTTTGTGATTCGCTGATAAAGACCAAAGCTGGCCGGGATGTCACGCCGATCCCTTCCTGGCGCAAGAGCGGCACAGTAAAGCTGCAGGCATAGAGGACTGTGTTTGTGCACCTCAGAGTCGCGGCTGAGGTGGCTTCCAGCCAGTCTTTCAGAAAGGTGGCTGACTATGACGATGCCGATGGCGGGAGTGAGAGGTGGAGAGCGCCTACGCAATGACGACAGCCGTCTTGCTCTCTGTCGACCTGTGGGGGTGTTGAGCCCTCCTGTTGAGAACCGCCCTGTTCGCAGATCCGATCAGATTGACGGTGTTTTGGCTACCCTACCCAGAGGGTTCCCGTCTGCGCGGGAAACAGACCAATCGACGGATTCTGCTTTGGCCCGACATGGGACAGTGCGACTCATGGCCAACTGTCAGCCGGAAGAGATAAGGGACCACTCGCGTAGCCGACAAGAGAATAGTGGCAAGGGCTTGGCCCTCGATGATCGGGGCCTGGGTAATTTTTCCGGCAACGGACAACAATTTGTCAATGCTCGAGGCCACGGAGATTCCATGCTTGGAAAGTCTGGAGAGAGCACGACAAGCATGCGTACGGTAACACGGAGTTGTGTGGGCGGAGGCCGGGTACGCGCGCTATTTCAGTGAGCGGCTAGATAACTCTAACGAAAGAGCCGGGACAATTGGCTTTTTCTGGAGCGCTTCTCTTACCACGGAATCGGGAATGGCAGAGTTTACTAGGAGCGGACGACCGAGACTAGACAAGGAAAGGCTGCCGCCCTTAGGACCAACCGCCATGATCATCTCCAGGGCACGACACCTTTATCGGGGTGCGCTCACAGCTCTCTCTCTCTCTCTCTCTCTCTCATCACCAAGAAGCCGCCCCCGTCTCCCGCAGCTGTGCGGCATCCAGGGTAAGCCGCCAAAATCATATGCCGGCAAAGGCAAACAACATGCGGGCGGTTCAACGGTAAAAACGTCAGCAGCAGGAGCGAGCCCGCAACGGTGGGCGACAGAGGGGTGGAGGGATGGACACAGTGAGCGGTGGCGACACATTCGCACTTTACCGGGTCCGTGGACGTTGTTGTGGCCGAGCCCAAAAACCCGGGCACAGGCCCCCCCACACGCTTATATCCACAGACATCCTTGCCCGCCCACTTGATCCAGCAAGTCCAGCCAGCAGAAAAAAAGTCAGGCCAAAAGTCGCTCACCCCTCTTCCTCGGTGCAACCCTATAGTGTCACGCCTCCCCCTTCTTCCTATTCCTCTTGGTCCCCAGGAGGAGGTGGGAGAGGCCTGAGGTCTGCCGAGTTGCCACACGATTTCCCGCAGGCATACCGCGGGCAATGGCTGTATTGAGCGGGCTAACTGAGTTCTTCTGCCGGCCTCTATCTGTACATGAAGCCAACGGCCAGGATAAGGTTGATCCATCGCCGGCCTCGTGCTGACTCCTTCTCAGCTGAGGTGGAAGACACTGGATCAATGCAAGCAATAAGGTACGGATCGCTGCTTGCAGTGCTGGAATCGCGAACGGATGATGGTCCCAACGCAGGACCCACATCACCCACATCACCCACATCCTCGCCCACAGCAACCCTGCATCTCCATGTACTGCCTGCATGGTGCATGGTACCATGTACCGCGTCTGCGGCAAAGTACTCGATACCTGCAGCTGTCTCTCTTTTCTTTTTCCCACGCCCACACCCCCTCCTCCCCTCCTCCCCTCCTCCCCTCCTCCCCCCCAGCCCGGGCCGCAGCTCAACCTGGACCAGGGGGCCCAACGTCGTCTTCGTACCCACTCCCCGCCCACCTCTGATCCCTGCCAGCCCAATGGAGAGAGCCCGAAGGTTGAGCGACTGAGCGAGGCAGCGAGGCAAAAGAGGCTGCTACTGACAGGCCTGATGACACCAAACTCCACCAGGGCCCTCTGCCCGCCGGTGAATGCAAACTGTGAACCCTGTCCTTGACTTGAGGGAGTGAGTGGGCAGCTTCGGAGCAGGTGCCACTTTGTGCCATCAACACCGTCCATACCCCCTCGCCCTCCCACCTGCTACCCTGACCCCATCCATCCACCCACCCAAGTCCACCCGCTATCTCAGCGACCACTCCAACACCCGCCCAGACACCTCCCTCCTCGCCTGGCCGACCCGGCCTACCTGCCCGCCACCTGGGGCTGCTCTCGCTACCACACATAGTGCCGTGGCACGGTACGGTACAAAGGTACGCAGTACGTGCATACAATAATGCCTGGGCCTGCCTTGGGCCCCTCTCCTCCCGCGCTCACTGTGCCGGTTTGTCCCCAGCCCAGCCCATCACATCCTATCCTACCCCAGCACGCAACAAGGCTCGCCGTGGAGGATTCAACCACCCCGGTGATTTCTCTCTTTTTTGCTGGGGCTAGACTTGCCAATTCTAATCTAAGACCACCCGTGGTAGCGTTGACCAGAGGTCACCCTGGTCGAGCGAGAGTGAGTAGTGGTCCGGGCCAGGTTTACACTAGTTCTGTTTTCTCTCTGATCTACCTCGACCTGCCCATCACATCCTATCCTCCATCAACCTCAAGCTCTCTTCTCACCACCGCCAGAGTCTTCCTCGAGAACTCGTCTCATCCTCCTCTGCCTCTTCAACTCCCTCTCGCTCACTCCCCCGCCCTCGAGCTGGCTGTCCTCCGCAATTGCTCGCGCGAAGACACAATCGAGCTGCCCGGCCAAAGGTGAGATCCAACTACCTCTCGCCCCCACATATGCACAGACAAACAGCTTGCCAACCGTCGCCTGCTCGAGCTGCGCTCGCACTTGTCCTCCCCCTCATCGCACTGGCACCACGGAGCTGGGAGCTAACCACCGTTTGTAAATCCTTCTAGAGACCAGACTTTGTTCTAGGCTTTCTCTACTCGCCTTTGCGAAGTCCGAGACCTCGACAACGGCTCATCTAACGGTGGTGTTGCTAATTGGATAGTCGGCGCCCAAGCTTGCGACGGGCCCAACAATCCGAAGGACTGCATCCCTATTCCATACCGGAGCTCTGGGAAGCGGATGAGTCTCAATCCCCCCTTCTTCGGCGCCAATCTCAACTCTGCTGTGTTCCGGTGACTTCTGAGAACCTGCGAGTTTCCATGAGACGTTCTTGAGGACCCTCGTTCACGTCACGACCCGTTACGATACAGCGCTGCCATAACTTGCGATTCACGCCCGTCCGCACTGCACACACGCCAATTCACGTTCTGGACGTCCCCCCAGGCCAATTGCATTTCCTGGTGGTTTTGTGTCATTCTGCGCCGTCACTCGCCAGACCTGGTCGTCTTCTCGTTTGTCTTCAAACCATTTTGTGGCCTAGCTGGCTCGCCTGACCGCTCTTGGTCACGCATTAGTTTTCATGCTTAACGACAGAAACACCGAAAAGCTGGATCTACCGTCGATTTCCCAGGTACCGACCCGGGGTCAGGCCGACTTTCCATACTACAACGCACCTCGCCCAGCGTACATGCCCGAGAGGTTGCCTTCCCTGCCTCCAGTCCACTCGCAGCAGGCATACTCAACCAGCACGGGATCTCCCCCGGGCAGTTCCTTGGGTTCTTCGACCAGCTCTCACGCAGGATCCCATTCCTCTTATACGTCTGCTGCCCCGTCACTCGGAGCCAAGACCCCCCCGACACCGGTGTCTTCAGAGTATCCTGCCATCCCAGGAGCCGTCACTGCCGGAGGCGGCTACGACGCGTACCCAGCGATGAACCAGGCACCGCACCCAGATCCGAACATGTACTATCCGCCCCAACAGCATATGCCTGGAGGCTCCGCTCCGCCCCCAGTTACTTCATCAATGGCACATTATCCCAGTGCGCAACCTCCCCTGTTGCAGCCTGGCCCGGCTCAGTACTCGGCTCCTCCTCACCCATATTCTCAATACGGATACGCAAATGGGCTCACTTCTCCACCTGCGGCTCCAGTGTCAGGTGGGATGCCACAAAACGTGCTCCCGCTCCCAGGGCAGCCCGGGATGCCCAATCAGTACAGTGGGTTCGACACCACTGGTCAAGTGGCACCCCCAGGCATGAAACCTAGAGTGACAGCGACGCTCTGGGAGGACGAGGGCAGCTTGTGCTTTCAGGTCGAGGCCAGAGGCATCTGTGTAGCGCGTAGAGAAGGTAGGTTCTTGCAACGAATGTGTGGTTAAACCAGCATCGAGACTAACTGTTTCGCAGACAACCACATGATCAACGGTACTAAGTTGCTCAACGTTGCGGGCATGACCCGTGGTAGGCGGGATGGAATTTTGAAGAGTGAGAAGGTTCGCCATGTCGTGAAAATCGGCCCTATGCACCTGAAGGGTGTCTGGTAAGCATGCAATTATGGCTCAAAACCCGTCAGCTGGGAATAATATCTCTAACGGCACAACAGGATCCCTTTTGAGAGAGCTCTGGATTTCGCCAACAAGGAGAAGATCACCGAGTTGCTGTACCCCTTGTTTGTGCACAACATCGGTGCGCTTCTCTACCACCCAACCAACCAGAACCGGACCACCCAGGTCATGCAGGCTGCAGAGCGCCGCAAGCAGGAGCAGCAGACGCAAATGCGCAACGCACAGCCGCCGGCACCACTTCCCTCCCTACAGCAACAGACTCACCATCACTCAATGGGTCTTCCGCAACCTCCTCTCTCCTCCCACGGCCGCCCCTCCCTCGACCGTGCGCATACCTTCCCCACCCCTCCCACGAGTGCCTCCAGTGTGATGGGAAGCATGGGAGGAGAAAACTACCAGTGGCCGCAACAACAAGGGATGAATGGTTCTCAAGGTACTCATCCCATGTCCATCGATACTAGCCTTAGCAACACTCGCTCAATGCCTGCAACTCCAGCCACCACTCCTCCTGGAAGCAGCATACAGAGCATGTCTTCCTACCCTCCCGCGACCCAGCCGTATGACAACTCCCGGCAGTACAACGCGCCACCACTGCAGTCGCCCTACCAGCCTGCAAACACTAGCCCACAGGATCGCTCCATGTACGCGCAGAGCAATTACGTCAAGAGCGAGATGGGCCCACCCTCAAGTCGTCCTTCGATATCAGGTCTCCCTGGCGACCAGGACAACAAGCCTACCAATGGCTACTCGAGCCAAGGCAGTGAGCATGTGACCCAACAAGGCCCCGATGACGAGGCGGATCATGAGCATGAGGCCGAGTATACTCATGACCGGAGTACATACGACACTGGGAACAGCCAGTACAACTACAGCGCCCCACCTCTTGCCCCCATCCAGTCTGATCACCCGCATCTTTCACCCGAGATGGCCGGGTCTGCAGGCCATCAGGCAGCATCGGGCCGGTCAACGCCGCGCAGCGCAGCCCCGCCCCAGGCGTACTACCCGCAACAGGGGTACAACACCTCACCCCGGACTTCAACGCAGTCCGGTATGTACAACGTCGTGAGCAATGACCGAGGCCCAACAAATGGCGATTATGCATCGCACGCCGACATGAATAGCTCGATGCAGAACGGTTACGCGCCTGCGCCCATGAACGGCGCGTCGGGCGGGATGAAGCGCGGCCGGGACGATGACGAGGAGCAGCGGCCCTTGAGTGGCGGTCCTGGTATGGACATGAAGCGACGGAAGACACTGGCGCTGGACACGGCGCCTGCGCAGGGTGTATACCAGCCGGCACCCGCGGTTGCCGCTCCCACACGGCGGCGATAGGACTTGGGTGATCGGAGACTGTCGTGCGTTTGTGACGTTCTTGACTGCGGCCTGGGTTTAAAACGATAGAGGCGTTGTGGCAGTTCTTTTCGGGCGTTCCAACTCATGAAATGACGGAATGGCTAATGCTAAAAACACAAACTCACACACACACACACACACACACACACACACACACACACACACACACAACCTTGGTCTATACCGACGACCCCAACTCGACCTGGAGAATCGCCACCAGCACACTCCCTTTTAGTTTCATGGCTTACGGCCAACATCTGTATTCTTTTTTTCCCTTTTTTTTTGGCGCCACAAACGACACCACAGCAAGCAAGCACACATACGATTCATCGACATTTTCCGCTCTGCACCAGACGCGATGATGACGCTTACGACACACGGAAAGAAAAGTATCATTTCCGAACAACTTTGTGTTAAACGCCTACCATGATGGATGTACACGGTTGACGAATTATGGAATCTGCATGAGAGGTCTTTATCACCGCAACAGAGAGGAGAGAGCCTTGTCATCTGCATTTCTCGGCTGGCACCATGGGGAGGGTGGAAGAGGGAAACCGTGCCGTGCCCCTTCCGGGGCCTGAGGACACCCTCTGTTGGATATCCAACTCCAATCGATCTGCCCTCCCACTGAGCCGACCGCGACCACACCTTCCTTTCTCCTGCTCTTTCTATGTCTTGTGCGAGAAAAGCAGATCTGCGGCCCCAAGGTGCAACGGGACGATCAGCCAAAACTGGCGGAAACAGTCAATCAAGCCCAGCAGCATATGTTGGGGCCAATCTCGACGAACAAGCGCGGCGTCCACGTCCCCAGGGTCTCACGCGCCCACTGGCGTCAATACTGGGCCGACAGGGGACGAGACTCGCATGCGCATGGTCCGGTCGAGCTTCAGGGCCGCTGAAAAGAGGGCCTGGGGTGCTTTATTCACCACTACTTTGTCTTCTGTTGGCGGCTACTTCCTTTTTATGTTTATGTTTCTGTCTTAAATCGGCCTCCGGTGATGACTTTACGACATTCTTGATTCTCTTCGATGACACCGAAAAGCAGTGAGTTCTTATTTTCAGGGGAGACAGAGACGGGGCAGGAGAGGTGCGCATGGATGGTCTAAAGGGGTGAAGAAGGGGGGGTTGGTAAAGAGACGGGAAAACAAACCCCCCTTCCCACCTCGCGGGAAGATTTTCCACAATTTGCTGCTGTCTGGATATGGGACGTGTTGAAGCTGATCTATTTATGGTTGGGTTTCATCTGGCACAACACCATCTCATGTAACGAGCTTATGACGGGGAGTACTTATTCTTTTTTCCGATTTTCTATTTCCTCTTTCCTGCTCTGTGTTTTTTTGTGACCGCGGGAGAGGCGGGGGAGGGAGGGAAAAAGGCCCGCGGGCCCTCTTTTTTCGACTCTCTTCTTTTCTTCTTCTTGGGGACCAGTGACAAATACAAACAAGACCTAGACGATTTGAAAATTATCTAATGTCCCTATGCCCTTGGCCGGTCTTTGAGTGAACTGTGAGATGCCCCGAGCTGCTTTTTTTTTGTTGGCGATCAGCAGGAAGGGCCGAGCAGGCAGACCTTTACGGTGTAGAGCAGAGTAGAGCCGCGTACACGCAGGTTCGACAAATATATGCGAATGGCCCGAGGGGCTGGTGGTGGGTTTGACGTTGAGACGTCACATTCCAGCCTCGCAGCCCACGCACGCATGCGCGGGAACACGGTGGGGTTTGGTGGACGGGCGGACGGGCGGCCAACGGGCCGTTGGGACTTTGCCATGTGCGCTGGCCGTCGTCTCCCGTCTGTGTGTCCTTTGTCTCCTTCAGCCTTTGGTCAGTCCTGCCCGGTTCTAGAACACACACCTCATGCAGTAATGCATTCCAGGGTGGCGGGGCGCTGCTGCTGCTGCTGTGTTGCTAGGTTTACTAGTCGGCACGTGGGATAGAGTGGCAGAGGGGGCTTAAGAAAAAGATGCTTTGACATTTCGGTTCCATTCCATCCTGGTTGGAAGGGGAAATTTCTTTGTTGCTTCGGGTAGTCTACCCGGGAAAGAAAATATCGCCCCCTTTGTGTCTGAGATGGAGCTTGGAGTGTGTCGTGTGTGTGACGGGATTGGCTGGGCTACATGCTTTCTGCGAGTGTTTCGAGATGGGGGACAGACTGTGTCTGTTGGGTTTTGTGCTCGTGCCGGGCGTCGTTGGGGATGTTTCGTGTCCTCTTTCTCTTCCTCGATTTTTCTTGATTTTCTTCTCTCCGATGTCTGTCCTGTCTGCCCGCTCAGACGTGGCTGATAGTCTGACGATGTGAGAGTGTGGATGATAGGCGATCAGATTGGTGTGTGCCCATCTCATCTCATCTGTGTGTACATGCGTGCATGCATGTATACAATGTGGACGGCCGTTTAAGCAGTCAGCCTGGCCGGTGTCGTATTATGTTGTATAGTATTGCATTGCATCATGTGTGTTGTATGCATGTCTCCTATCTGTCAATGTAGGAATGGCTAATGCGTGATGCAGGGAGACAAGGTGCTTATGTACAGTACAGGTGCAGTATTTGTTTTGACGGCTCGTTTCCCCCCTCCTCATGCCCTCCCAAAATATAAGATGAGATGAAGAAACAACCTAACGGATGGCATAGACGCACGTGCCACCCTTCATTCCGTTCCGTTGCTTGTCGCCCGCTGCCGTTGCCGTGGTCGTTGCATGTGCAGTTGGAGTTGGAGCTGCAATGCATTGCTGCAGCGCTCCTTAGCGTTGCCGTGCCGATGCCGCTGTCTCCTTTGTTTTTCTTGGGATGACTCCTCGTGCCCTCCTGTAGGCCGGGAGAGGAGGGGGCCAAAGGGGCGGAGAGGGAATGGGGGCCCCACCTGAATTTAATGGCGCCGCCACCAGAATGGGGGCCAAGCTTCCAGGGTCGCAGTGCGTGTTTGTGCGTGTGTGTGTGTGTTATGATGCACCTGCCTGTCTGTGCCTGTGCCTGTGCCTTGCAGGTCTGGCAGGTCTGTTCTGGCTTGCGCTACTGTACGGCAAGTCGTAGGTAGAAGTAGTAGTACGGTAGAGAGGGCTGGTAGACTCAGAATACTCCGTCTTGTCTGTCGCGTCACCGTCAAAGCGCAAGCCGTTCGCCCATCCACCCTTTCGCTCCCACTCTTGCTCCTGCACTCCCACCTAACTCCCACGGTCCTCCGCCCTGAGATCGTCCAATATTACGTGCACATGCTCTCCCTCCGCCGTGGTGTCCCTCCCTCACTCCTCTAATCTAATCTAGCGGACACCGCACTAATTACCCATACCCATACCCACACCTTACATTGCGCCGTAGTCCACTCTGTGTACCGAGTTGCATCGCCGACTACGACACTCCCCTATTGATCGCCCCTCGAATTCAAGGGAGGAAAGAGCCAACTGGACACAATTGACGCGACACACGAGACGAGACGAGACGAAAGACAAGTCGAGACGGCCGAGATTCGATTCCACATTTCGACCTCCGACCATCTGTCAATCGACTCGAACGATCCGATCCGGCAAACAACATAACACAAGGCAACACAAAACAACACACAAAACCCACCCGCGCTTCCTCCCTTGTGCAGCCAGCCCCAGCTGTGCAACCTCTGATGGGATCTCCTCTCTCGCCAATGCACCACGCGGCACCTAATGGTTCTGCCACGTACGTTGACGACATGGAAGACCAATTCGAAGACGCCCTCGAGTCCCATACCCACTCCTCCCCCTCCCAGCGCCGCTCCACCGGCGAGGACAGCCTGGAAGGCGCCAGCTCACCCTTCGTCGCCAGCGTCGACGGCCAGAGCCAGTCCTCCAACCAGGAGAACGTCTCGCCCTCCAAGGACAAGCGCCGCTCCAGGATCATGTCCGGCTCCGAGATCTCGCCCCTCAAGATGCTGCAGCGCTCCAGCACCGACGGCCCAATACCAGAGGCTGACGAGAAGCTCGCCCCGCCGGCGCCAAAGAGCCCGCGAAAGTCCGTCTCTCCCATGCGCCGCTTCCCCGTCAAGATCAACAACTCCTCCATCGACTCCACTCCGAGATCCCGACCGCAGTCCATGCATGCTGCACCGCGGGAGCGCCAGATGAGCTATTCCGAAGACCCATCGCCGCCCAGCCCGCCTGCAGTGACAACATCAACCACATCCACAAACGGAACGACTGAAGAGAGGGAGATATCCCTCGAGGAGGCTATTGCACAAAACCCAGGCGTAAAACACGCGATCGAGATATTCGAGGACTCCATTAGTAGCATAGATGAGGACGACGACGACAGTGGCCTCGACGGGGAAGGCGGCACCGTCAAGGGCCCTATGGATGCTCAAACGCCCCCTAGCGACAGCCAGGACGAGACTGCAGGCGACGAGACCATGATGAGCACCTTTAGCAACTTCTCTGTAATTCCCAACATGACCACCTTCGCCCGTCTGGGCGGCCGCACGCCAACTCAGATAGCACGAGAAGACCCACGCCGCGAGTCCAACTCCACTAACCTGCTTGACTTTACCGACAACCTGCGCTTCCCTGGCGGAGGCCGTACCTCCCCCACAAAAAATCTGGCCATGGCCGACGCGAAAAAGACACCCCAACGGCAAAACATCGCGAACCTGCTAGACTTCGACATCCCTCCAATGCCTACCCCTCGCAGCCTTCCGACCATCAGCGCCCGGGAGCTGGAAAGCCTCAAGTCCAACTTCATGTCCGAGATCAGCGGCCTGAGGGCAACCTTGAGCGGCAAAGATGCCGAGGTCATCTCGTTGAAGACGGCCGTGGCCGAGGCCGAGAAGCGGGCCGGCGAGACGATGGAACACCTCCGCGAGGAGCGCAGCATGAGGGAGCAGTACTGCGAGGAGAGGGACATGTGGGAGAAGCGCGGCCGTGAGATGGAGACGGTGCTACGCCAGGTCAAGGAGGAGATCATGACGACGAGCCGGGAACGCGAGGAGTTCGAGTCCAAGCTCGAGGAGTCCGAAGGCCGCCGTGAGGCCGCCGAGATGATGGCCCAGGAGGCAGAGGCTAGGATGGCTTCGATGCGAGCACGCGAGGCTAGCGCCGAGGCGGCGGCTTCCCCAGGTGGTCTAAAGAGCCCCGGCACCCGGGCGTCCCAGCGCGAGATAGAGATCGCGGTCGAAAAGGTGGCCAGAGAACTCCACGCCGCGTACAAGAAGAAGCACGAGGACAAGGTTGCCGCGCTCAAGAAGACCTACGAGGGCCGCTGGGACAAGAAGATTAGGGAACTTGAGGGCCGCATCGAGGACATGACCAAGGAGAACGAGGAGCTCAAGCTCGGTCGCGACGCCACCATGACCAAGGTCGAGTTCGAGAGGGCCGCCGTCGAGGAGGAGCGCAAGGCCCAGGCCATCAAGGACTCGGCCCAGATCAAGGAGCTGAAAGCCGAGGTGGAGAAGCTCGAGGCGGTGATCCGCACCGTCCAGGACGACAATGCCGACCTCAGGCAGCAGCTCGAGAGCGAGCGCGTCGAGAAGGGCGAGCTGGTCACCCTGGCCGAGGAGCTGATGCAGATGCAGGCCCAGCAGCAGAGTGCTGCCGCTGCACAGCAACAGCAACTGGAGCAGCAGCAGCAGCAACAAAAGCAGCATCAGGAGCCTGCCCAGCACCACGTCCCTTCGGTGACGCCCAAGCGCGTGCCGCAGCGGGCCTCGGCGCCAGTGCCAGCCAGGAGCAACACGACCGGCGGCGGGTTCTCGCGACCCTCGACCATGACCCCCAAGAAGGCCGGCGGCGCCAGCCCCAGCGGCATCCCCGGCACCACCAAGTCAGGCTACCGCAACAGCATGATCGGTCGACCCGGCGGCCCGCCCCCACTATCGGGGCTCAAGCCACCTGGGCAGTCCAAGATCGGCGGCGGCGTCGTGGGTGTAGCGCCCGCGCACGGCCGGACGCAGAGCAACGTCAGCGGCATCGCGAGGCCCGGCAGCGGGCTCGCCAGGCCGGGAGGGCTGATGAACTCCATCCAGCAGATGGGCAGCTACCGCGGGCGCGGGGAGTAGGGACCGTCGCGCCGGCCTGCGTCTTGGTATCACTGATAATAGATCGGATGGGGAAGAGAGTAGTGGGCCTGTGAGAGCGTGGTTGAAAGAGACGGGCGGGTGTGGTGACTATTTGATTGCTGTGCAGCAGTACGTGCCAAAGGGCCCTTGACGGGCTTGATGACTATGATTTGATGTCGTTATGAAAGGGAGAAAAAGAACGGAATGAATTGTTGGCGTGATGCGTGTTTTGCACACACCCCTATTATGCGCCGAGTGAGGAGGAGAGGAGGATGAGGAGCGAGCATTGAGCGAGCGAGCAAGTGCAGAAGAATGCGAGAGACAGGATCAGACAGCCTGACAGGGCGGCCGAGTGAAACGGACAGATGCACTCCGGGTGCACGCGCACACCTCTTGGTCGCTGAATGGACTGTACATAGAGATACTTGAGAGCGGACACCCCCTCCCCCAGGCCTCGTTGGGTCTCCTGGAGTTTTTCTGTTTACTCCCCTTTTTTTTCGACTTCTTCAGGATACCTACATATTTACACTACTTCTACTCAACCCGATCCTTTTTTTATTTTTCACTCCTGCCGTCCCTCTTCTGCCTGCGTATTTTTTGCCAACTCCAGCCTCGTCCTGTCTCTTTTGAGTCGTGTATATGTGTGTATGTTGTTATATGTACATATCATATCCTTCCTGGATGGATTCATGGTGGTTAACTGCTACGTTTTGAGACACTGGCTGGGTGGCGTTCGGTCTGGTCCGGGCTTGTGGCGTGGGCGGCTCGTTGCGTCGGTGTTGATGTTTCAAGAGAGCTCTATGCTATGGGCTTGCGTCTGCGTATTTGCAATAGGCGAGAGAGATAATTATTAGGTACCACAAGTAGTCAAGACACCTGAACAACACCGACGTGAAGAAACTCATTCACCGACGAGTAAGCAGTTCGTGCCCACTTATGGACACGATGACTAACTTTTTCCGTCGGCAGAGCTGTTCCTGCGTTTATTGGAATCTGACCAGTTCTGCGATTCGGCTCTGATCGCACTGCGTGTGATGCTGGGAGTTCGTGTGCGGTTGTATCTCGCCTGGGTAGTCACACTTGAGTGTCTCATTTATATATGCCTGGGCCTCACGATGCTTTTAGATTACTGCCTCTGGCGTTGACTATTGGTGTAAAGACGCACGGGGCTTGCCTCTGGTTACAGACGAACGCAACCAGAGGCCGTGATGCTCAGCTTCCTGGTGGTCGCGACTTCGGTTGAGCACGGAAAGGTAGGAATATGGACAATCCCGCTTGGCCAGGAGCCGAGGCGGTGGTGGGATGAGATAACCTACTATGGGAGGTCTTCCAGTGGGTTCCCCTCTAGTGGGATAACCTACCTGTGGCATAGTCTGCCATGGGATAGTCTGCCAATAGAATAAATTACCTGGATGGGATAACTTGCCACGTGATAATCTATCACAGGGGTCTGGTCACGAGCGTCTTGTCCCACCTGGGATGCAAGTTGTTACAATTGAATTTGATTAGATTGCAGGACTAACGAGAAAGTAAAAAGACACCGCGTTGATGATCACCCCGTATCGCTCTTGAAAAAAAGGGCGCCTGCTGCACTTCGAAATACAATGTGATCCTGATTCCACCATGTCCATCCCCGCCGCGAGCTTCTGAAAGTTCGTCTGCCATGACGGGGGCACCATGAGTGAGAGTCTCGATAGGCTCTTTCGTCTCGCAGAAATGGTTCTTGATGATCTGTTGCCGGTGATTCTCGTTCCTGTTGTACATGTTACACATCGTGGCACGGTGGCTAGTCGGAACTTCTGTAGCGCTCGATCTTCAGGCCGTTGAGCCGGAGGCGCTTCTTGAGCTGGTTTGTCTGGTGGTCCATGGTGATGGTGGACTCCCACTCATCCAAAGAGAAGGGAAACGTGCTTCTCATCAGTATCATGAATCTTCCCAGCCACGACTCATGTTTCCTGTTGCTCAAGATCCCCCAGAGAGGCCGCTCGTCGTGCTCCATGTCCACGACGAGGAGCGTCCAATGCTTTGTGGGGCTGATCACCCGGCCCAGGATGAAGATGCACTTCGGCAGCTCGACGCCGTCGATGCTGGACCGCCCGCTCTGGGCGAGGTTGGCGTAGGAAAGACGGAAGAAGCCCTCAGGAGAGGCTGCTACCTTCGGTCCCGCCGGCGTCCGGGAATGCATTATTTTGTTGAGCATGGGCATGTGTTGCTCAGAACCAGACACTACAAAGACGCCTGGCTTAAGGACAGGGAGCGGGTGGTGTCTGAGATGGCTGCGCACGACGGCAAGATCCTTCACGTCAGCACTGCGGACTGCTTTGATCGCAGCATCCCGAGCTATTCGGATCTGCTCCTTTACCTCCTCTTTGATCTGAAACACCACGACTAGCAAGAGGACTTTCTCTTCTAAATCGCCCGGGAGCTCTTTGTAGTCCAGACTGGAGATGTACTCAGGATAGTGGGATCCTGCCGAGACGGGAATGAGGTACACCTTGCTGACATTGTGACCACCTGCATAGCTGACCGTACCATGGCGCTCTCTGCGAGTGAAGTAATCGAAAAGCCGGTTGAAATCCGTGTTGTTGGCATCAAGAGCTTGCTCGATGCGGAATGTGATCATGTCACGGTCAGGGGTGAAGTTCAGCTGGTGAAGCTCTTCCTCCACAGAGGCAGTGGTGACACGGCCTCGAACTTCGAGCTTGTCGGGAAATAAATCCTTGAAAGAGGCATCGAAGGTATTGACAGGCTTGACAACACTGACCTGTTTGACGACCGCATCCACCTTGGCATCAAGCTGTATTTTAGGTCCGAGTATGACATGGCCTCTCCATACCCCCGCTGCGGTCCCTGTAGAGCTGGCAGAGGCCTGTTGGGACTGAGTCTGGCGGGTAATGAGGCCACCGCCAGCAGAAGGCCGCGAGGGCTGAGTAACATGACTGTTGAGGGGAGGAAAACTAAAGGCTCGCGTGGCAGTTTCAGTGCCCTCGGACGGCATGGGATGCTCAGTGCTGGCCTTCCGCTTGTGGCCGCGGCTCTGTTGACCCTGGCTGGTATGATCTTCAGGACCGTGGTCAGACACGCGAAGGGCAGACCATTTCTCCTCAAATATCGCTAGCAATCGCTCGCCTGCGAATCGGAAAAGGTGGTTGATAGGACCGAACCCCATGAAATTTGCAATCATCATGTTGAAATCCGCCTTGAACGAATTGGCCGAAGTGTAAGTGCCTGTCGCAAGTTTCTCTTTTATTTTCTCCAAATCCATTGGTTGCATGGTCTGTTTGATGTATGCTCCAAACTTCGGGTGGTCGGCCGGATCAAAACACTTGAGAAAATGGCGGTTGTATTGCCGATGCTTCTCGTGCATGACTTCATCCAAGACAGTTTGACAGAGCAGAAGGTCAGCCTCTTTGCTTGTCCTGTTTTCCGGATGGGAGTCGAGGGTCTGAGCCTGAGCTTGGTGGCTACGTCTCTGTGGTCCATCGATGCTCTCTTCCACACTGTCCTGTTGACCGTTGGGCGGGGCAGACCCAGATGCAGGTTGAGCCTTGGTCAGCTGTTGCTTGTATGAGTCGACTAAATCATCCAAGCCCTCCTTGAACCGATTGAAGCTGGACTGGGAAGCATTCAATCCATTCTCAACCGCGGAAACACGTTCTTTGGCAGTGTTAAGCTCGGCCTCAAGGTCAGCCTCGTGTTTTCTGACAGCGGCGAGTTCATTCACAAGCCCCATTCGACGCTGGTCGGCGGCGTCGACCAACTTCTGAAGACGAACGTTCTGCTGTTTGACAGTTTCCAAATCTTTTTGAAGATTTGCGGGCCCATGTTTCGCCTCCTCCAGTTCGGTTCGTGCCTCCTGAAGCCCAGACCTCGCCTCCTCGCGCTCGACCTTTACGGCATCAAGTTCAGCTTTGATTTTCTCGTACTTGGACTTGGAAGCATCTCTCTCGGCGGAAAGCTTTTTCGAATGCTCCCTCTCTGCTAGCAGACGAGAGTCTTCTGCCAGCAAACTCTCCATCGCATCTCGCAGAAGAGCCTTCTCCGCTCGTAGGTCGTTCTTGAGACCATGGATACGCTGGTCGGAGGCATTGAAAGCATTCTCGACATGTTTGATGGCTAGTTCCTGGCTTGCTTGGAATTTGTTTCTGAGAGAGTTGGTGCGCGTTTCGTATTGCTTGAGTGGGGCATCGCAAAGGTTGTCGAGATCCTTCTGAAAGTCCTGGCTCAGAGCGTTCATCTCAGCCTTTGCCCGCTCAAGCGGCGACTGGCGAGGAGCCTGTGCGCTCATTTTGGGTCATACCGCTCGGTCGGCGATAATGGCTGTGACCGCACGGAATGGCGACTTTGCGCGACCTGGATGACGAGCGACTTGTTCAATGTCTCGAAATGAGCTCTGATTCACTTGGGACCTCCCAGGCTTGGAAATGCGTTCAGAAGGAGTACTCCATTCAGGAAAGGTCGAACCATTGACTCTAGCTGTCGAAAGTAGAGACTCAATGGTCAAGGTCGAATGTCGAAAGTTGCGGAGTAAAACCCTGAAAGCGCAAGGATCAGAGCAGAAAAGGAGGGAGGAAGCAAACAACAAGATCGTAAGGGACGCAAGGTGGAAAGTCTTAAGGCAGCTGTCAGTTGCCCATCATTTGAACCCTGTATGATGAGATGCAGAGTGTCAAGAGACACTAAGATTACCGTCACTGGGTATGCACGAGCTGAGCGGGGTGTCGCCTCAACGCGGGTGTTTGTTTTGAAGTTTGATGGTTGATGAAGAGAACGGATGTTCGCACCTGCAAAAGGGGAGGGTACACCCATACCATACGTACGGTACATCACTCGCGCCATAGCTCCATCTAATCAAAGCACATCGCCCAGGCCTATTAGCACACCCACACACCAAACACCCACTCACCCCCTCACCCAGCACCTAATTCATATAAGTATTAGGTGTATGAGTATTGGGTGTATGGGTGTTAGGTGTGATACTATGTGTGGTGTTTAAAATAGGGCTGGTAATATGTTCCGCTTTTACGGGTGCGAATATCCGTTCTCATTGTCAAGTGCTCTCTGGAAGAATCTGACAGGTCATTGAATAATGCACACAGAAATGAGGTACAAAGAAAATAGGCATGTTCTTCATGCCCAAGAACACGTTCATGTACATACACAGTTTTTGACAATATTCCCAAAACCCTGCGGTTTTCACGGTGTCAAACCGGCGAGAAATGAGGAAAACAGATGTGTATTGTGCACCCAAAGCAAGCCAAAAATGAGGATTAGTCCGTTTTCGTTGGGTATTAGTCTGCCGCGGCAGGATCGCTTCGCGCCTCTGGCAATGACCCCCCCCCCCCAATATCCTTGCTGCCGTCCACTGTAGTTCCCGCTGCATTGCTCACTCAGAAAGTTTGTATCGCTCCATCTTGAGCCCCTGGCCCACCAGGCACTTGCTGGATTGCGTGTAGAAGAGCTGTGCGGTAAGCGTGGACTCCCACTCAATCAATGAAGTAGGGAACTTGCTTCTCAGCAGCGTGAGACGCCGAATCAACTCAGGCTGCGCTTTTTGGATACCGTGGATCATCCAGAGGGGTCGATCTCTATGCTGTATGTCAACGACAAGAAGTCCATAACGCGAGGATCCAATAATTGGTCTCCCGAGCACGAAAATGCGCTCTGGTCTCTCCATACCGTCGACTTGCAGCTTTGAAGGTCGATCTGCCTTTGGATCAGAAATTCGTAAGACATTTGGAGCAATTCCTAGTAGGCGAGGATCGAGAATTTCCTGAGAACGAGGTATTTTGTTGAGGATGAACGAAGAACCCGCAGCGCTCGACACCGTAGACATTTTTGGACTAAAGACGGGGAGCTGGTGATGCAGGAGATAATCGTGCATGGCGGCAATCTCTTCAATATTAAGATCATGGACGGCCTTGATGAAGCCATCCGAGGCTTGTCGAACCCGTCTGTGTATGTCTTCTGTCAGGCGAAAGACGATCGCCATAAAGAGCATATCCTCAGTCTTGGACGGAGGAACAAGCTTGGGATCCAATATTGACCGGAATTTGGGACACGGGGCCAGTTTCGATGCAGGTATGAGATGAATGCTCTGAACATTGCCGATCTCTGCATGACTGACAGTGGCATATCGTCCCTTGTCGAGGAGGTACTTCAAAATGCGATCGAAGTCGGGCTTGTCAGCATCGGAATTGGGTACCAATCTGATAATGACCATGTCACTGCTGAGGTCGGCTGCCGCCTTGTCGAAACCCTGTTCCGCCGTCGATGGAACAGCATGAGCCGTAATGCGATACTCCCCAGGTATCAATGATTCCCAACCGCCGGGGAGGGTATTGGGCGACTTGATGACACTGACGAATTTAGGTATGACCTCCAGATTGACTCTGATATCTAAACGTATGCCAGTCGTGAGTAGACGTTTCATGTGATACAAAGCATCCTTTCCGGTGTCATTGGGGGTGTCCTTGGACTGGTCAGATGAAGACAAGGCAGGTGAGAAGCTCTCGCCATTGCCAGGATTCACAAGCTGGACATGACTGATGTCTTGCTCGAGGTGGGCAAGGGAACGCCGCTTCTGAAGATGTCCGTCCCCGGACGGCACCAGACTCTCAATTTCGGCCTTGCGCTTTTTGTTGCTGGCTGCTTGAATGAAGCTGCCCTGCTCATTAGATGACGGAGCGGAAGAGGATGCCGGTAGGGTTGCATTGGGTCGCCTTTTTGAGGAAGAAACCAAAGCAGTGATGTCGTCGTTAATCTGCATGAGGCGAGACTGGAAAGCATCATTTTCGTTCTCGGCTGCCAAAAGTTGCTCTTTGATAGCTTTTAGATCTGCCTGAAGATCCAAATTTTGCTGTTTGGCAGCGTCCAAATCTTCTCGAGATATTGCGTTCTGCCGACCCAGTCTGAAAACCTCCTCTTCTGCGATGTCCAGTGCGGAGTTCGTCTGTTGGTACTTGGCATTCGCATCATGTTCTCGCGCTGCTGACTCCACTCTGAAAGTGGCGGCTTGGACCCTCTCTGCTCGCAGGCTGTTTTGAACATGTTCCAATTGCGTTTGTTTTGCTTGCAAGTTGTTCTCGAGGTCATGGATACGCGAATCGGAGACTTCAAGGGCCTTTTCAATGCTGTGACCGGCAGAGTCCTGGCTCAGCTTGACAGACTCTAGAAGGGAATCAATACGATTCCCAAATTCGTTGAGGGGGGCGGTACGCAGGTTGTCGAGATCGCACTGTACTTTTCGGTAGAGCTCATTTGCCTCAGCCTTCGCCTGATCAAGCGGCGACTGCTCAGGAACTTCGGAGCTCATCTTGGGTTTGGTGTCTCCCTCGGATGGTGAGTAGAAGACGCATGGAGGAAAGAGGTGGTCGTGGCAATGCAGGAAATTGCAAACTCAAGGGAAACTTGAGCTTTGAATCAAGGAGGCTTTGGAAAAGTCTAGGTACAAGTCTTAAAGCTTCGGCCTCCCCTCAATAGCGCGATGCGTATCGCCTTTCTTCTCAAAGTACTGCCTGATAGCGCCCTTGGCAGTGTCAACAACACCAGCGTCCTCAACCGTGCTGGGCACGCTGACGTTCTTGTCAAAGTCGCCGTGGACGGCGTTCTCGAGCAGATCACGCAGCACCCTCCGTAGGGTCTTGCCTGATCTTGTCTTGGGGATGATGGGCTTCGCGGTCGTAGTGGTCCTGATCATGCCACCGAGTGACGCGATTGGGCCGACTTGGGTGCGGACGAGCTTCTGGATCTCGGAGAGGAGCTGGGCATCATCGAGTGTGCTGGAGGAAGAGCTGAGGACGAAGGCGAAGGGAAGCTGGCCTTTCATGGAGTCGGGGATACCGACGCAGCACGCCTCCGTCACCTGGGAGTGGGAGGTGATTGCTTGCTCGAGTGTGCCTGGGAGGGTTTTGAGTCAGTTCGGAAGCAACTCAAACTGCAGGGACGAGAATGAAGAGGATAGAAAGTAAGGTAGTGGTAGATGGAAAGAGCTGGAAGGAGACTTCGTAAAAAGAAAAAAGGATTTCTGCCACCCCCCCCCCCCCCGGCAGGGAAGAAAAACGGTGGCCAAAGGCCAGAAGCTTACCTGTGCTTAAGCGATGAGCAGCCACGTTGATACTAGTACCTGTTAATCACCTGCTACGGATCCTGAAGTGATAGATTCCGGAACATTCCAAGACACGATAGTCGGAGATCCGTGAAAGGACAAGAATGGGACTCACATGTCGTCTGGAGAAATGATTAGACAAAAAGTTGCTGCAACAGGAGGGGCCCCAAAGGATAGACTTACCAGACCTGGCCATAATGTGGACATACCCATCTGTATCTACGATTCCAGCGTCACCAGTGTCCAACCACTTTCCATCGAACCTCTTCAGGTAACCTCCATAAAACCTCTCCTCATCCTCCCACAACGTCCGAAAAGCAGTCGGGGCCAGAGGCGTCTTGAGCACGATGTTTCCCATCTTTCCCTTCCCCAACTCATTGCCTTCGTCATCCACAACTCGTATGTCAAACCCAGGCATTGGCTTTCCAGCACTGCCAGGCTTGATAGACAGCGGTGGTTTCGCTTCCAGGTTATTCACAACATGAGGCGTCATCGAGACTCCCGTCATGGGCGAGCCAGACTCAGAAGACCACCAGTTATCAATGACCTTGCCTCCGCCTATTTTGGCGTCACCGTACTTGCCGAGCAAGTCCTGGTACATAGTGATGATGGCCGGCTCGGATCGCTCGCCTGCGAGGAACATTGCTCTGAGCGATCTCAACCCACCTCTCTCACCAATCTCGCTGATATGCTTGTTCTCCGGATCGTCCTTGCGAATGGCCCTCAACGCAGTCGGGGCTGTAAAAAGGGCGTTCACTCCGTATTCCTCGATCATCCGCCAGAACGAACTGGGATCAGGCGTGCCGACCGGTTTTCCCTCGTATAAGACAGTAGCAGCTCCCACGATCAGAGGGCCGTACAACGTATAAGAATGGGACACCACCCAGCCTATATCAGAGAAACACGCCATCTTTCCGGATATTGTTAGTCACCTCCAAGCACAGATCTTCAGGGAACGAGTCTTGTAATATACTCACCACATCCCCAGGCCCCTGGATGCCAAACATCTGCCTCATCGACAGACTCAGTCCGACCGCATGGCCAGCGGCGTCCCTCACCACGCCCTTCGGAAGCCCAGTCGTGCCACTGGTATAAATCACGTATACCCCATCAGTCCCCTTCACAGGGACACACTCCTTAACCCTCTGACCCCTCAACTTGGCACTCCTGACAAGGCGATTCCAGTTCATCTCGCCCCTAGATCTATCGAGAGGGTGCCAAGCCAGTTGCTCGCGCTGCCAGACGATCGTCCTGGGCGTCTTCCACGACGCAAGCCTCTCCGCCTCAACGATATAATCCCGGTACGGGATCGGCGGCTTATTCCCATCAATTCCGCACGACGCAGTGAGGATAGCCTTGGGCCGCGAGGCATCGATACGCTGAGCCAGCGCGTTGGGCGCAAAGCCCCCAAACACAACAGCATGGATGGCGCCCAGCCGCGACACGGCCAGCAAGCCGATCAGCGCGGCGGGGATCATGGGCATGTAGACAAGTACTGTGTCGCCTCTGCCGACGCCCTCGGCGCGCAGCACCGCCGCCAGGGCCTCGACGTCGTCCAGCAGCTCCGCGTAGGTGATGCGCTGTTTCGTGCCGGTCACGGGGCTGTCGTACAGTATGGCCGGGTGGTCACCGTTGCCCGCCTCCACGTGGCGGTCGACGCAGTTGTAGCACGTCGAGATCTCGCCGTCGGGGAACCACTCCCAGTGGTCGTGGGTCTTGTGCGACTTGGGGAGGGTCTTGGTGTACCTGCGCAGGACGGTGGTGGGCTTCTTGTGCCAGTGGAGGTGGCTGGCCTGCTCGGCCCAGAAGGACTCGGGGTCCTTGAGGGACGAGGCATGGAGCTGATCTTGTGGGTGAGACATTGTGTTGTGGAGGAGAGATTGAGTGACTGAATGGTGGTTGAGTGAGAATGAGAATGATGGCTGGGTGAGACAATAATCGAGTGCGGGTGTATGGGGTCTGGATGACCGGATGCCTACGATTACGTATAAGTCGGGGACCAGACGACCCGGGGTTTTGGATGGCACACAGACAAGCACCTGCGATTGATCTATATAACCAGGCTGTTCGGATGATGAGAAGGAAGTAGATCTGAGGCTCAAATACGCTTTAATAGGAACCTGCAAGATATACTGCCGACATAGATCCGCGTGCACCGAGGTTGCCCGTCTGCAAGGGCGAATGGAGGGCTCGAAGCTTTTCCCCGCATCCCAATCCCCACGCCCGGGTTGCTTACCCCAGACGGGCGACCGGGACGGTGACTTCATCGGCTTTTTTAAGGTTCAGGGGTCCTGCTCCACCCGAAGTAAGCATCACTGCGGATCTAGTACACGTGTAGTACCGTCGAGTCTCACCAGATCTCACGGTTACCTCTGGGGTTGTGAACGTGAGTAACCTGGTTCATCAGGGGTAAGTACAGAGGCTTCATTCTGAGGTACAGACTGTAGATCTTTTGTAACCCGTGCCCGGCAGCTTCGTGCTGTCACTACAGGGTCGAGGGACATAGCAGCTGGCCTCAAATACGTCAATTCAAGTTAAGTGGGCGCTATCTGGCATTCAGAGGGCCCTGGGGCACTGCAAAAGAAGGCAGCAGAGGGTGTGTAGTGGGGGCTTACCTAGGTAGGTACCTGGGTAGCCAGCCGCTTATGTAAGCAGGCTGCATGCGCCCACTTACACACACACCACACCCTCTCACATGCATATATCTCTCATCTCATCTTCTCGTCCATCATTTTCCTCCACCTTGAGGCGTTCCTCAGTAACAACCATATGCCCAGATTACTAGAAATCCACGCAAATAATGCCACCATGGTACATAGCCACCCCACGCCCATGGCCCCGATCAGGGGCTGCGTCACGACAACACCGACACAGGAGAAGATATTCCGGATAAAGTTATTAAGCGCAACACCACTAGAGCTCTTCTTCGGCATAAATTCCGTTAACATTGTAGTCGCGGCACCGAAAACAAGCATGGTTGCGAACCTATCGTGATGGTCAGTTGCGAAAAGTCTAGGATAACTCTCTCCTCCTCCCAGTCTTTGTCCGCGGCCCGCCAGCCACCACCGCCACGGACGTAGAAAGGATCCCCCCTAGATTAGGAGTCCTAGAACTGCCCGCCTGTAGGATCACGAGTGGACTTACCCAAAGAAGAAGTTGGCCACCATGGGCGCAAGCCAGAAGACGCCCTTGTCCGCGCACCACCCGAACCACAGCATCGCGGCCGGGAACATGCTGGCCGCGAGCCACGCGTTCTCGCGCAGGCGGTCCTCGGGCAGGAAGACGAGCCTCCCGTGCGCGTCGTACCGCCCGGCCCTCTTGGCCTCGCGCAGCATGATGCTGTCGACCCACCTGCCGCCGAACAGCGACGAGATGAGGTAGCCCAGGGAGCTGGGTATGTACAGCAGCCCGACGATGATCACCGGAAACCCGTAGGGCGGCCGCGAGAAGGTGCTCTGGATCGAGATGCTGAGCACGAAGAGCGACCCGAACGCGATGGCCGCGAACCCGACCGTCAGCGCCACGGGCGGGAACCGCAGGTACGTGATGCACGAGAGCGGGTCGATGAGGGCCTTGCGGAGCAGCGCCGCGCCGCGCCTGGTCTTTACGGCGACGGATTGCCTCGTCGACATGCGCGCCAGGCTGGTCGTCCTGTCGAGGTTGCTGCTGTCGGTGTTGTTGGTGGTTGTGGCACCGCCACCACCTGTGGCTGCTGCTGCTGCTGCTGCTGCTGCTGGCTTGCGCCGGGCCAGCGTCTCGGGCAGGAAGAAGACTATGCTGAGGAAGTTGAGGCCGCCGAAGCAGGTTAGGAACCACATTGTGCTCTGCCAGCCGAAACCCTGGGCGAGGGCGCCGCCTATGATGGGCGCGAGGAGCGGGCCCATCAGAGGGCCAAGGTAGAATATGCCTGTGGGCTCCGAATTAGCAGGCAGGTCTAGGTGGAAAGTGGTGATCGATACGTACCCATCGCCTGGCCTCGCTCGAAGGGCTCCCACAGGTCTGCGATCGTGCCTGCACCCACTGCTTGAACGGATGCCGCAGCGCCGCCGCCGAGGACGCGGAAGACGATCAGCATGGAGATGGTCGTGCTGATGGCGCTGAGGACGCTGAAGACGACGAACAGGCTGAAGGAGACGACGTAAATTGTCCTCCGGCCCAGCGTCTCGGAGAATGATGACCTATGGAGTGGTGAGACGACTTGGATCCGGATCAGGTATGGAGGGAGACTAAAAACTCACCACCACAGCGGGAAGATTGACATTGCCAGCATATAGAAAGCTACACTCGAGTTTAGGAGGCATATGTATACAGATTAAGAACGAGACCACCCACCTACGCTCAAGTTGACGATAGTCTCACTTGTATGAAAGTATTCGGCCATTTCCGACAGGGCGGCTAGTGCATTGTCAGCAACTGCAAGGTGGGCGTCTTCTACCGCAACGTGACAAAGGTCGTGGAAGACATACGGTACAGGATGTTACTTCCCAGAGGTGAACCTGCTGCTGCCGTAGCCACAATGGTCGTGATCATCCATTTGGTCTTTCGTGAGTAATCGTATGGGCGTTCCACCTCTGGGATGAGCGTGAGTTGTGCAAAGAGGCCCCTCCTCTCCTTCCTGGGAACAATGACGAGGGGCCGTGACCTCGCCGACGAGGCCCGGGAGTGGGACCGGCTCAGCCCGCCCTCCTCCGGGGGGATGCCGGTGTTGAGGCCCTCCGGCCCCTCGGGCTCTGGGTCGCGGTGCCGATCATCCTCCTCCTCCTCGTCGTCCTCGTCGACAGAGTCCTGGCGCGATTTACCGTCAACTTCGGCGTGGCTGTCTGCGGCGTGATGCGAATCCGTGTCGTCGCTGTCGCCGTGTCCCAGTGATGGTGCACCGTCACTTCTGGCTGCTCCCTTCTCTCGGTCCGCATTGCCAAGAGTTTGATGGGTTACGGCATCGCCCTCGTTCTTTTCTGGGTCTGCTGCCATAATAGCCAAGCCCGGGACCTAGTAATTCGGAGGCCGCGACCGGCGCCGGGAGGGGAACTAGGAATCGGGACGGGCCAAGATACTTCTTTGGAACTCAATAAGATTTAAAGTTGAAAAATCACATTAGATCATTAGGAAATTGCAAGACTGGCTTGAAAACCAATAGCAGCCTGAATCAGACACAAACAATGGGGACTGAGCGATTCAACCTGGACAGCAAGCAGCAAGTGCGAGCAAAAAGAATTGTGTTTGGGTAACAGGGAGAGAGCAAGTGGCAATGAGGAGTCAACGACGAGAGCAGCAGCATCAGTAGCTGCAGGATCTGAAGGGCCCTAGCTAGCAGAGATGTTTCGTCGGTAGATAGCCGGAAATAAGGACCGAGGCACACTTTGCACCAAGAAACGGCCACTAGGGGGAAAAAGGGGGTGCACCGGCTTTTCTTTATACCCACTTCACCTCCTCGGCGCCGCTTCATGCAGACCGACAGGTGCAATCGGGGTATAGGTCTTTTTGCCGGGCATGATGGAGCTGACCGAGTCGCTGGCTGCATATAGATACCTGGCCCGCCCCATTTTCAACGGCATGTTGTGCGACTGGCCGAGAGGGTTGCCACCCCTGGTGGGAGGAGCACCTCATTCATTGCCTGGATTCGGGGCAGTTGTCCGCCTGTGTAGCCTCGTGATGGTCCGAACTCGCGCGAGTCAAACTATAATAGCAAACGGTGCTGAAGGATATGGACTAGAGTCTAGCTGTGTGGGATTTGCAAAACAACTAGACCGGGAGGTGATCGGCAAAGACGGCATCTCCTAGCCTGGGAGTGGTGGTTTGACCGCCGTTGTTTTGATCCGCAGGGCGGGCTTCTTCCTTTCCGTCTAGTGTGCCGAGGTCTGTCTGTCGCATACATCCAACACCCAACACCCATACATCCAACCCACACGCCCAATTCGAGTTGGGCATGTAGGTGTTGGGTGTGGGTGGTCGAATTAGGCCTGGGTGATTCCGCGGGTCCTTCCTACCACCACGATGAGGTGCTCGGAGTTCGCAGTGCCCAGTCCGAGTCCCTGGCTTTGCAGTGTCTTCACAGTCGGAGCTGCGACCATAGCAGGAGGATGTCGTCTTTGCTGCTTCGGATAACGTGTGCCCCTCCAGGCTTGTGCGCGTCAAATGTTCCTGGTTAGTTTTGTCTTCTCACAATTGGTTAGGTCAGTCAGGGTTGGTGGCCAACGGATTCGGCTCTCGCGATCAGACTGATGCCGAATAACGCACAGACCACACCCGGCCGCGACCGGCCCGGGCAGCGGCTTGTCCTGCCGGAACTGACTCCTCCCTGCGAAACAACTCTGAAGATGACGGTGAGTTTGGTGAGAGTTCGTAGGAGGAGGCAAGCACTTACAAAATGTCCTCCTCTTTTGATGTAGTAGAACAAGGCTGTTGAAAGTGTTAAACTCGTTTTTCTTGTTCCTTTTGCTTGCATTTGAATTCGGATGCATGATGACCGTCTAGAACTCGATCGGGAAGCGACTCCGATCATGGAGTTGCGAAAATGACTTCAACTCGGATGACTTGACCGAACCCGTCTCCCATTGACAGCCACAACTCCACAACCACGAGGCAGCCCATCTTTACTTTCAGCCTTGCCACACCTTGCCTTGTGTTCTCAAGTCCTGGTTACATTTCTCAGCCGTAGATTGACCCCACACACCCTGAAGGACCAAAACATGTCCCTGACAAGCTCGAGTGCCCGCGAGGCCGCACAGGCTGCAAAGTCCGCTTCGCACCTCCTCGCCACCCTCCCTGTCAGCGCCCGCAATGACGCCCTGACAGCCATACATGACTCCTTGGTCGCCTCCAAGGACGCCATTTTAGCCGCGAATGCCAAGGACATGGACGCAGCCCGACAGGCCGCCGCAGACGGGCAGCTGTCGCAGAGCCTGGTATCGCGCCTGGACCTGGGCAAGGCGGGCAAGTGGGAGGACATGCTGAAGGGCATCCTCGATGTGCGCGGGCTGGATGACCCTCTGGGCGTCGTCGACCTGCGCACGCGGCTGGACGAGGGCCTGGTGCTGGAGCGCCTGACGTGCCCCATCGGC